>JARYHS010011408.1:3059693-3277311 GCA_031002005.1 Vandiemenella viatica | reverse complement strand
TTGAGTTTAAGATTTGAGTTGATGATGTTCATGTTTTAACGTGTTGCAAAGAGACATGTGCGTATGGTGATTTTCAACCACCAAGCCTTGTCCCTTTGGAAGTGTGCATAAAACACGTTTACTGCGGTGAACAAAATGTTGTAGCCTCGTGGAGAGCAGTCGAGCAGAGCAGCTGAGCAGAGCAGCTAAGCAGTGCAGAGCGCGGGCAGCAACTGGAGAAGCCCCAGTCAGCGCTAGTAGAGGAGACTCAGAGTGGCACGTGTGTGTGTGTCCAAGTGAAGTGCAGTGCAGAAAGTAACATTGAGTATTCACTATGTTTTATTCAGTTATTTTATTGGGTATCTTGATCCTTTTGTTTATTTAGTCCATGTAAAGCCTCTTAGTAATGGTGTAGTATTTTCTAAGGAGAGTGATGTAATTGCTTCAGATAATTATTGGTCACTAGTAATAGATTATGATTTGGGAATTGTAAGAGATGAATGCACCAAGCTAGATAGCACATTCAGTACTCTTGATGAGCTTACTAAAGAAAATCTGTCGCATAATGATTCAGCTATAAATTCAGTTTCTTTGAATCTAAAAGTAATGTATTCTGCTTTACAGCAAGAATTTTACAATATATTGGAAATTCTACCTCATAAGCCAAACAGAGTCAGAAGGTCATATTTCGATCTTGGAGGAAAAATTCTGAAAACTGTATTTGGAACTTTAAATTCTGAAGATCTAGAGCATTTAGAGTCAAGGTTGAATAATTTGGAAGCTGTAGGGAATGATGTTAAACTTAGTCTTTCGTCACAGTTGATTTTGATTCAACATATGGAGGAGTCCATTACAAATCATACACAAGCAATACAAGTATTAGCAGATGCCTTCATCCCACTTCTGACACCACTTTTGTAGTTGGTCTCTGTTTATGAGCGTGTGGTGCAGGGTTTGAGTCCCGCAGATGACGCCAGAGTACCGTTTTGGATGGCTGAGTGGTTATTGATTGGTGACTGGTTGACTATCGGAGGTGTGATCACTAACCTGACCGATAGAAACGTCTTCTTGAGTTCTTCTTTTCTTCTTGTCAGGACGACGGCCTTCTCTGACACCAGTCGATCGTTGGTGACGCAGAATCGACAACTGCGCGGACACTAGCCGCCGAAACGACTAATGAATAATAAAAGATGTTACTGTTTTATTGAAGGCTGCGTAGAGTTCTTTGGCTTGAGTGTTGGTAGCCTGATACGGTTTAGTAAGGTTTATTACTGACGGAAACAGAGATTACAAATTAGTTCCAGTTTATTGACCGTTAAGTTACACACGGACAGTTTCATAAATACAGGAACGTAATTTCTGCACCACGCAATATGTTAGCAATACCCCCGCTAGCTTGAATTTAGACTCGTTGCCGAAATGGGGTACAAAGTGATAATGTTGGTAGTAAAATCACGACACACGCCTACATTGATGTGTTACGTTCTCACTCCCGAGGCGGACTGACTGCGTGTAGCTAGCTGCACAGCCGTGCGCTGTAATCCTAGTAGGTATGTGCTGATATCAGCGCTCGCGCTGGCCGGCAGCTACACGCAGTCAGTCCGCCTCGGGAGTGAGAACGTAACACATCAATGTAGGCGCGTGTGTCGTGATTTTACTACCAACATATCACTTTGTACCCCATTTCGGCAACGAGTCTAAATTCAAGCTAGCGGGGGTATTGCTAACATATTGCGTGGTGCAGAAATTACGTTCCTGTATTTATGAAACTGTCCGTGTGTAACTTAACGGTCAATAAACTGGAACTAATTTGTAATCTCTGTTTCCGTCAGTAATAAACCTTACTAAACCGTATCAGGCTACCAACACTCAAGCCAAAGAACTCTACGCAGCCTTCAATAAAACAGTAACATCTTTTATTATTCATTAGTCGTTTCGGCGGCTAGTGTCCGCGCAGTTGTCGATTCTGCGTCACCAACGATCGACTGGTGTCAGAGAAGGCCGTCGTCCTGACAAGAAGAAAAGAAGAACATCAAGAAGACGTTGCTATCGGTCAGGTTAGTGATCACACCTCCGATAGTCAACCAGTCACCAATCAATAACCACTCAGCCATCCAAAACGGTACTCTGGCGTCATCTGCGGGACTCAAACCCTGCACCACACGCTCATAAACAGAGACCAACTACACTCCTCAAACGAATGGAGAACAGACTAACAAAAAACATCTCTAATTTATTTACATCTCTAATTTATTTGATTCAAAACACAAAACTGTAATTCCCTGGTTTGTAAATATTAAAGAAGCCATTGATGTGTTGGGATTAGAACCGGAAGGTGCATTCAGTAGAAATCGGAAGAAGTTAGACAAGCAGATACGAACACTACAAAAGAAGACGTGGTACATCTTGGACAGAACAACGCTAAAAGTAAATAATAGTTCAGGAGGAGGAGGAAAAATAATTCCATGGTTTCCCAAATCACTCCAGACAAATGCCGGGATGCTTCCTTCAAAAGGCTATGGCCGATTTCCTTCCCATTCCTTGCCCCCCATCCTTTCCCGTCTCTAAAGACCTCACTGTTAAGAGACATTAAGCAGTTAAAAAAAAAAAAAAGAAATCTGTACTAAACCCTAAATTTTTTTAAAATAGTATTGCCAATAAATTCACAAAGAGATGTCTTCAGTTTCGGACATGAAATAGAACGACATCTCACATATCACACCATAATTACGTTCTTAATGTATGCGAAAATCGAAAATTGAAAAAAAATGCTGATTTTCAAGGAGATGTATTAATTAAGGATGTGGCGAGGTTGAAATGCTGTCTAGACCAGAATGATTACTAATATTCCATGGAGCGCAGTGGATTTGGAGTGAAGAGGGGGCTGCCATCCCGAATTCTGACCATAATGACGTCAGAATGGGCTGAAGACGTCTATTGCCGTTAAATGAATAATGTGCGTAACCACATGTTTCAGAGCGCGTTACACCTTTGTTACCCGTGTCTTGGCTTTGAGGTTCACTTTTCTTTGAAGAGTAAAAGACAACGAAACAGTTAACAATATTTTCAACCCCAAAGAATAAATTTTTCAGCTGGTCGTACTTTGAACACACGAAGTCGTGGGTAACTGCTAGTATATTAAACAGTATGCGGTTTAGTACACGCAGGTTTTTCTACATGTACGTACTACGTTGTATGAATTACATTTGCTGTTTTGAACAGTGACATATAAGCATTACACTCATAATATCAGCAGAGACGCCATAATACGTGTTGACTGGATGGAGCGTGCTATATAGTGGCTGACAAACCTTAGAAACAAAGTTACCAGCAAACGCAATCGAATCGTCGGTGAAGAAGGAAGTAGAAAATGGGAATGACACCTCCGGCTATTCTTTTGTTACGTCAGCTCCAAAATGAAGAAGAAACAGCAATGTTTTATTTACTGCGGTGGTTTGCTAGTAGAAACAGTCATGGACCGTAAGAGCCGATTCTACGTAACAAGCGTCAACTGTCATGAAACGAACTGTACATAAACTTTTTGGCGTAAATTCCTCACCGAAAACGCTAAATAACCTGGAGCACGTTCATGACAGCCCTAAAGCTAATGTGTTTTGTGCCCTTAGAAAAATGAAAATGTACGGCCTTTTCTTGTTAATAGAGAAATCTGTCACTGGTAGTGTGTATTGGGACATGCACGAAAACTTTTTAACTCCACAGATCAATGAAGATGACCGAGATGGGATGGTTTACTCCCAGCAAGACGGTGCACCACCTCATTTCCTCACCGAAGTTCGAGGTTTCCACGATAATCGCTTCCCAGGTCGGTGGATTGGCCAATCACATGGCCACCTCGCTCCCCAGACTCGGCTCTACTGGATTTCTTTCTCTGGGGTTTCATTAAAGATTATATGTTCCTTCCCTACCAAATAATTTGACCAATCTAAAAAAATCGAATCTACGCTGCCTTTATACAAGTTACGCCCAATTTGTTGCAACGAGTGTACGAAGAAATTGATTACAAATGGTAGTCACGTCTCAGCAGACGATAGCCTGGGCCAGGAGGTGGCGGATAAGTATAAAACCACTCAAAACGCAAGCGATTATGCTGACGCGACGCCTAGGACGCCGTGGTCAGCAACTACCGCACCCGCAACTTCATCCCCTGGGCACCAACTGCTCGCTACCTTGGTGCAACACTCGACTGTAAGCTGACATGGCGAGCTCACATTAAGAACATCAGGTAAAGGGTAAGTGCTCGGCTCCATTCTCTTTACCCTATACTTAACAGGGAAAGCTCGTTGGCACCACATCTAGGAGTTGTCATTTATTGCTCCTTGATTAGGCCGGTAATTGAGTATGCTTGCCCCGTCTGGGGATACGATGCTAATTGCCACCTGAGAATGATGCAGGTGCTGCAAAACAGAACACTGAAGCGGGCACTACATCTGCCGGACCATTTCCCCACTGTCGCAAGTCCACGAGGCGTCGGGAACAGTGAAGCTCATTGACATATTCCGACAGCAGGCCTATAAATTCTACAGTGCAGCACATCAGTCTGCCAGTCCACTGGTCAGTTGTCTCGGCGAATTTGAAACTGCCGCTGACAAACATAGCAGGCCACTGGTGCTGACGGAGCGCTTAGGACCAACTAATAATACGCCACCAAGACGACCGACCAGCAGTGAAGAGTAGACCACTTAAGAGCTTTAATGCTGAGACTGGCGAAGATGATATTCACGTCGAACCAAAATGACAGTTGACACTTTTTTGTGAAACTTGAGGTTGTTTACTACAAAATTACGCATCTTCCGATTCATCCCAAAGCTGTAAAGTCCTTTTTTACTCACGCTGTGCATAAACCTTCCAAGAGAAAGTCGCTACATAGCAGTGTAAGTTGCATCAAATGTGTACAGCGGTTCTGGAGCCCCTGTCAGCTGGTCCGCCTTGTACAGGCTGATTACCACGGTCCTTGTAATTTTTGGGGATGCAAAGCAATGTTTAGATATGTGTAAATGAAGGCATGTAGCTGAAATATAACCTTTGCGGCTTTCTTGCCAGGTGACGTAGAAGAGAGAGGATTCGTGTACGTGGTCTACAGTCATCCTCACATCCCGAACGGCAGTGCTGATGCGTGGTGCCGACGCGGTCCCCCCCCCTCCCCCTCTCGCCGCAGACGCGTTGTCGCTGGTTGGGGCTCAATATCGCGTCCGTCACGGGTGCCATGATGAATACTCGCTGTCATTTCCTTTAGAGGAGTTTACATACTCGTGGACCTGAGAATACGGCGGAGCAAGACGCCGACAGCTCGTCTTCTCAAAACATTGTTCTACAAATTATATTTTATTTATAAATAAATGGTATCCTGAATCTAAAGAGTGCTGCGTTAATAGCTGCAGACATTGCGCGTGGAGGTTCCGGTGGCTGTGCTGTCGAGAAAGCTCCGTCCGATACGCCGGCGGCGCGCGCTGTTCTTCTCGGGGAACTTTTCTTGCTTGTTATGAATTTTTCATGAGCCTTCAAAAAGAAGAGCGAAACAAGAAGAAGGTGAAGTGAAGGAGAAAGCAGGGCGGGGCTGTCTGCTGTCTGGCCAGATGTTGCTGATAATGCTGGCCGCGCACATCACGCTCGTGATAACGGACACACAGAGCGGAAAACTTCGGCCGAGGCCGGAAACACGATATTACTCCGCCATCCGCTTGGTCACGGAGTAGGGAGTCGAGATACCGGCCGCCGAGCGCCTCACAAACAACTGCACCGAGAATATTAAAATGAAATGTGACTTGAAATCACACCAGCGTGGGTACCACACCAAACTGCAACCAAAAGTTTAATCTTTAACATGAACTTTATTTACTCATTTCTTTTTTTGCTTTGGCAGATGTGAGATACACGACCTCACTAATTGTGAGATTTATGGTAGTAAGAACATCTTTTAATTAAATAATTATGATTATATATAGCAACTTTTGACATTTAAGTTTCAAGGTCAGAGAAAGTCGAACTAGAGAAAAGAAGATCTCTGATTACGAGTTGGTATTGATAAAAAGATGGCTTCAGAAGCAGGAATAAGAAGACGTTCTAAAATCCCGGCGGGGGGGGGGGGGGGAGGGGGGAACGCAAAATTAATACTGAAAAAGATAAGACCAAGGAAAAGTATGAACAGTAACCACTGTATTCACATAGAATAATGTTTGTAAACAGTACACCAAAATACAAGTGATGAGTAATTGTTATTACGCTAAAGAGCCAAAGGAACATATCACTGAGTATTTACAGAGATATGTAAACACTCAGAGTACGGCGCTGCGGTCGGCAACGCTTATATAAGGCAACAGGTGTCTGGTACAGGCGTTAGATCGATTACTGCTGCTACAATGACAGGTTATCACGATTTAAGTGACTTTGAACGTGGTGTTATAGTCGGCGCTCCGAGGTAGCGATGAGGTGGGGATTTTCCCGTACGACCATTTCACGAGTGCACCGTGAATATTGGAAATCCGGTAAAACATCAAATCTCCGACAACGCTGTGGCCGGAAAAAGATCCTGCAAGGATGGGACCAACAACGACTGAAGAGAATAGTACAACGTGACGGAAGTGCAACCCTTCCGCAAATTGCTGCGGATTTCAATGCTGGACCATTAACAAGTGTCAGCGTGCGAACCATTCAACGAAACATCATCGACATGGGTTTTCGAAGCCGAAGGCCCACTCGTGTACCCTTGCTGAGTGCACGACACAAAGCTTTACGCCTCGCCTGGACCCGTCAATACCGATATTGGACTGTTGATGATTGGAAACATGTTGCCTGGTGTAACGAGTCTAGTTTCCAATTGTATCGAGCATAAGTAGTAAAATATAACTGTGGTATTTTATAAATAAAGGGGAAACGTTATATAGAACACAGGGGATATATTTGAGAATAGTTTCGATTTTGGTCGATCTTAGAAAATTAATCCCAAAAAACATTGCTAAGTTTCTGTAAAAATAAAATTTCAGTATCGTATTTACAGTAACAGTGCTATATGAATCCTGTAAGATATAACAGTAATACATTTAACTGAGCGTCGTGTTAAATGAATATATAACAAAACTATTAAAAGAAATGTTTAAAATATACATTAAGTTAATCCTGGTATAAAACGAAACATACGAGAGAGAGGAGGAAATCAAAATTAGTAAACAGATGTTAAAACCAAAAGTAAACAGCATGGCAGTGGCCAAAACAATTTTTTCCTGTTGATAGATTCTGTAAGACAGTCTATGAGATAAAAAATTACGACAACCTTTGAGGGTGTTGTGCTGTGGTGAGTACTATTGACTCCTAGCCTCGTCGGAATGCTTGCACATGTACGCAGTAGGTTGAGACTGCCAACAGAGTATCACATCCTGGAGAAAGCAAGGACTGAGGCAGCGAAGCGTAGTATCGAGAGGTACGGAACTGAATGCGGCAGTGCCACAGGGAACATGTATTCTAATGGACGGCTGTGCTGACGGGTTGCAGTCAGAAGTTGCTTGCAGATGACATAATGCTAAAACAGCTCCAGGGTAACCTAACTGGGTACACAAACACGGGCTGGAGACAAATGGCAGCTTAGAACATTTGAAGGTAAACTATACTGGCCACGTGACAGGAAGTGGTTTCAAGATTCTTCATCCATTTTAAGACACAATCAGGATCAGATGTTACAAAAAAAAAGCTTTTTATTTTTTTTTTTTTAGAAATAAACAAAAGATGTATAAACAATAAAGCTGCCGATGCGAAACCTCTTTTAAGATCAGAAGACAGAGCTAACCGATGGAAGGAATATACTGAGAAACTGTATAAATCAATGACTTGAACAACAGTCTTATGGAAAAGATGTCGACATTGAAGATTTAGGAGATCCTGTTTTGAGGCAGAGTTAGATAGAGGTTTAAATGATTTGAAATCTGATAAGGCAGTTGGAATTGATGAGAATCGTGCAGATCTTCTTAAATCCCCAGGAGAAGAACGAATCGAAAGATTATTCAATCTGATATCGAAAACTTATACAACTGGAGAAATTCCAACTGATTTTAATATAAGTATCATCTTCACACATCCAAATCCGATTAATGAGAAAATTATCCCACAATAAGTGTAACATTACATGCTTCAAAATTACTGACCAGAATAATATACAGAAGGATGGAAAGGGTAGTAAAAGAAATAGTACGTGAACATCAGTTTAGGTTTAGCAAAAACCAAAGTACAAAGGAGGCAATTCTGTCTTTAAGATTAATAATAGGATGGCGGATCAACAGAAACAAAGATACTTTTATTCCGTTTGTTGATTTAGAAAAAACTTTTGATAACGTTAGATGGGAAAAGGTGTTCAAATTTTTAAAGAATTCGGTTCTAAAATTACGAGATAGACGAATACTTTATAAATTATATAAGAATCAAGTGGCTATAATAAGAGTAGAGAATCATGAGGGATATGCATCAGTTGAATATGGTGTGAGACAAGGTTGTAATCTATCCCCGTTAAGATTCAGCTTGTACATAAAGAAAGCAATAAAGGAAGTGAAAGAAAAATTTGAATGTGGCATAAGTCTTCAGGCAGAAAAATCAGTATGCTACGATTTGTTGAGGATATTGACTTGTTAGCAGAACAGGCAAAGGATATTGAGAAGTTACTGAATGGCATGAACAAAATACTAAAGGAAGATTTAGGACTAAGTATAGATCAAAGCAACAGAAAACTGATGAAATGTAGCAGAAACTATAGCAATAATATTAGATTAAATATAAAAATATAATCGGATGCGATAGGAGAAGTAAAATTGAGGCATTTGAAACGTGGTGGTATAGAAGAATGTTGTAAACTAGGTGAACAGATAACGTAAGAAATGAACGAGTTTTGGAACTGATGGGTGAGGTAAGAAGTTTGTAGAAGAGACTTAGATGTAGAAGAGACAGGCTGGTAGGTCATATTTTGAGTCATGCGGGATTGGTTAATTTGTTAGTGGAGGGAACAGTCGAAGGTAAGAACTGCAGTGGAAGACAGAGAACATAACATATCACGTAGATAATTGAGGACGTGGGTTGTAAGGGGTATGTAGAAACGAAGAGGTTAGCACAGGATAGGAAGAGATGGAGGATTGCATCAAACCAGTCGAGAGACTGACGACAGCAAAGAAAAGAAAGGGAGTCGAGGATTGTAATAAATAACCAACAGATTTGATGAACTGAGAACTCTAAAACAATTGTACTCTGTAAGTAAAATTAGTAAAGCTGGTAGCTCGAAGTTTCATTGAGTCGTTGTTTGCTGATGATGCACGTATCTGTAGTGAAGGAAGGTGCTCTGACGATTGCTTAGAAATTCAGCGCGATCTGGATGTTATTTTGGAATGGTGCCATAAATTCCAGCTTACACTTAATTGCAAAAAAGGCAAAACAATGCAAATAAGTAATAAAAAGACTCAGTTTGCTCAGGAGTACAAAGTTAACAATTCAGTTGTTGACACGGTGGATTCCCTGAAGTATCTAGGCGTAACAGTACAAAGCAACATGAAAAGGGACTTAAACATAACTTCCGTCGTAGGCAAAGCTAATTCTAAACTACGTTGTATAGGTCGTATTTTGAGAAGTTGTAATGCTCATACAAAGGAAATAACGTACAAAACACTAGTACGTCTGCATTTGGATTACTGTTGTGGAGTTTGGGATCCGTATCGCAAGGGATTGATTGAAAATTAGAGAAAGTACAGAATAGAGCCGCTCGATTCGTGACTGCTACTTACAGTCCTTACGAAAGTGTCACAGAATTGATACGTGGGTAGGGCTGGGATTGTTTGGCGGACAGACGACGTAGTTTTTGTTTGAATTTGTTGGATAATATTCGCAAATCTTTCATTTTCTTCCGTCAACCTATTTAGGTCGCAATGACAGGAGGAATAAGATTCGAGAAATCAGATGCCGTACTGATACTTTCATGTATTCTTTCTTTCCTCCTTGTATTCGGGATTGGAATGTAGAGAATTAGGATTGGTGCTTAGCACCCTCCGCCACCCATAATATTTGTGAATTGCAGAGTATAGATGTAGATGTAGACAAGCGTGCCCTCCGGTTAGAGGTAAGTAGGTTCTCGCAGTAGAAATATTTACGGGGATACTCGCCAACAGAATCGCATTATATTATTCCAAACTGAAACACTGTCGCCTGTCAGTAGGGATGCAAGTTAATGTCAACATCGATAAATATTTAGATATTTATATCGACGCCAGATAGATATCGATAATAGCGACCGCAACGAGACGATAGTATCGATATTTTCCGATATTTGCATATATTACATAAGAAATGAGGAATACGTATGGTAATGAAAACCAGGTCATTCGAGGCAACTGATTGAAAAGAATTAGATCTGAAAATATTCAGCTTCGACAGATCCTGAATACAGTAGTCAGCTTAACCTTCTATTCCTGGTTTGAATGAGGTGTTCAGAAGGTACCAAAGAGGCTACTTTGAGTAAATGATTAATTCAGATTTTGAATATATCTCAATGCAACTCGTATTACAATCATAATTGATTTTAATTCATTTTGCAGCAAAAAATGTATCGTAATCTCCAAATATCTTCAGACCAGATGTATGTAACAACAGAAAAATGTTTCACACTTTTAACTTTTAATTCACAACTTTTTAATTTTTTTCGTATTTACTGTCAATTTTTGTTGTGATAGTTCCACGAGAATGGATTTTGTATAACGGTGTTTCATTAAATACTTAAAACTTTTACCTTCAACAGCATTAAAAGGTCTTTTGCCAACACTTTTAAAATAAGCTATTGCATCAGTTATGTGGTCATATGTTTTACTCCGTTTAGAATTTTGTAATACTTTCCAGAGAGAAACAAGAACTAACGAACGTAAACGTAACGCGACAAATCAAACAATAAAATGGTGAATGTAGATTAATAAAGAATAAATAACGCACACGAAACGGAGTGGTACCACAAAGTAGGAAAATATTGATTTTGTTGTCGAGTTAAATCAGGATTTAGCACAGTCAAGTTTGGCCGCTGCTACAAATACATTAATTCGCTGGATTTTTTGGTGCTAAGCTGTTTGCAGGTTAGGTTTCAGCAGGCGGTGAGAAATTCTGTCACTGAGACCACTCTTAATGACCACCAGTTATGCCAGAGAGACAGGAATATCGCTGGCTTCACCTCAACAGCTAGTCCTAAAATAATATGGCCCAGCACATCGAACAGTTGGAGAATATCGTTTACGAAGTATTTCGAACACAACAGTCAACACAATGATTTAATAAAAAAAAAAAACTGTGCCATCTGTCTGTCATTTGTTCCTACTTCAAACAATGTATCAAGTAATAGTAAAGATAGTTGCATAGACGCGGGAGTCCTGACGTCATGCTATGCGCACTCTGGGGTTGTACTCACCGGTATATGACGAGCGAGGCTATGGCCAGGATGACGACGGCGGAGCTCAGCACTATGCTGAGGACGGCGTAGTCAGGGAACGCTGAAACGACACAAACAAATCATTCAATGCTTACTTCACAAATAATCAGAGTTATCTGTGTATATTTTTCATTACATCAGTCTCTCTTCCCGTCTTGCACTAACCTTTTCATCTCAACACACCACTTACAACCTACGCCTTTAGTCACCTGCTTCGGATATATATATATATTTCTTCTTTCTATAACTACCATGAAGTGCTGTACTACAAACACAGAGCTTTACAAAAAAAAATTTTTACGGTCAACATATGAGACCATCAACCCATTACTGTTTTCCCCATTTCTATGGATTTGTTTAGCTTATAGCTTTCTTGAACTATTAGCAGATGCTGAACACGGAACACATCTGAGCAATAACGCGTGTGAACCGTTCTAAATTTCCCGAAGGTTTGTATGGCTATAACCAGCCCGCTGCCACGATATAGGCAGACATCAAAAAAGTCATAAATTAACAACCACAAAAAAAATTGCTAACAGTTCGAGAAATCCATAGGACAAAAACAAGCAATGTTTTGGATACATGTGTAAATTAGCACGAAAACATTACTATACTAACTAGTAAAGTTTCTAAAAGAGCAATTGGCAGAATGTTCACCTGGAGTATTAGACAATAGGTCTGTAAAAGTGCTGTTCCAGATCGCAATGCAAGTATTATGAATATATCTCTAATCACAGCATGGTAACTGTAATGATACACATGTGTAGAAACATACACTTACATGTGTTGATGGCGCCCCACACCATCTGGGTAATAAAAGGCATTCTCCACGGCAGCCGATTAGACGGCGTTCTATTTATAAAATGTCTACTTCCTTGTAACAAAACGCTGAACGAGGAACGGCGTAAACTTTGTGCCTGAGAGATGACGTGCAGTTGTTTATGGGTTCGGCTGTATCACGGTTTACGCGTGGGACTGGGAGAGCCGGCGCGTTAGCGGGGTCGAGAGCCCAGTTAACCTCATTAGCGGAGAGGCTTTTAATTAAGCAGCGGAATAACGCACAGAGTGGCCGCCACAAAGACAGTCGGCGAGCCTCGCGAGGCGCCAGTGGAGTGCAGAGCTGCTCCGTCCGCCTGTCGCCTTCCACAGCACCTGCTCCGTCCCTTCCAGTTTCAAAACGCAAAGCAACCCCACAACAAAAACTCGAGAACAGGATAAACATAACCACAGCAAAGAGCAAACGTCCGTTATTACGAGAAGCCAAAATACGATGTGGCTAAATCAAATGTGTAATACTAGATACTATTACTATTACTATTACTCTGCGATTCACTAAAAGTGTGTGGCAGAGGGTGCATTGCACCTACCCGAAAGGGTAATAGTTTGGAAGGGATATAAGGGATATGGTAGGAGGCGCCCATGGGCTATTGTGAGGAACCATCCTAGCATTCGCGGGGAGTGATCCAGGAAAACCATGGAAAACCCAGATCAGGATGGCCGGAGAGCTTTATCGAAAGCTACTCCTGTTGGATTTTATGTTTACTCGCCCGGTAAATCCTTTCTATTCCATTCCATAATCGCTCGTGGAAAAATGAATACAGAAAAGAATCGGTTCTGGCCCTGATTTCTCTTATCTTATTTTCACGGTCATTCCGAGATACGAATGTTGCTGGTAGCAAAAATATGCGATAACTGTGTACGAGGGGGCACCAAAAAATAACCGGAATAGCGTTGTCGTGGGCGGAGCTTGTGAGTGCGCGTTTCTGCCGCTAGGCGTTTATAGCGCAACTCAAAAGCAATTGAGTGCCGCCTGTGTTGTTGACCTGGCTTGTTATGTTAATCTGCAATGATTGTTTTTGCTAGTGCTGTTTTGTTATTGTTTCGTTTTTGATGATGGTATGTTATAGTGGACCACCTGCAGCTGTGAATGTTTGTTGTATACTCAATAAAAATGCTGCTGAAACTGTTATAATGTTGAAAACAGATTACAAAGATGACGCTATGGGAAGAACTCAAGAGTGGTTCGCTCGGTGTAAAAATTGCGACGTGTTGATTGATGACAAACCTCGTTCTGGATGTCCATCAGCTGCCCAAGTCGACGAAAATGTTGAAAAAACACCGAGAACTCGTGCTCGCAGAATGTCGACAGACAATTGATCAACTGTCAAGGATTATTGGGTTAACTTGGAGCTCGGTTCAGCGAATTTTAGCCGAAGATTTGGTAATGAAAAGGGTTGTTACCAAGTTTGTTCCTCGGGCTCTGACTGACAATCGAAAAGAACGTCGAGTTGAAACATGTCGTGCTATGAAACAACAGCTTGAAATTGATCCATATCTTCTGTCAAAGGTCATTACTGCTGAAGAGTCATGGTGCTATGGTTACGACCCAGAAACAAAGCAACACTCAGGCCAATGGAAGACGCCATTGTAACGCCGTCCAAAAAAATGTCGTCAAACCAAATCAAACATCAAAACAATGCTCATTTGCTGTTTTGATGCCAAGGGCGTAGTTCATTCACAGTTTGTTCTCCATATCAGACCATCACGACACCTTTTATTTGGAAATTTTAACAATATTATTCTACAATGTTCGTCAAAAACACCCGATTTGTGGCAGACAGGCAATGCACCTGCACACACAGCTGTCTCTGTTAGTCACTTTTTGGCTAAAAATGGCAAGGTTGCGCTGCCCCACGCACCTTACTCGCCTGACCTGGCTCCGTGCGACTTTTTTCTTATTTCCACACATGAAATGGGACATGAAAGGACACTGAAGAGGTCAAGAAAAAAACGAGGGAGGAGCTGTCAGCCATTTGTAAAGATGACTACAGAAAATGTTTCGAACAGTGGAAGCGCCGGTGGGACAAATGTATTAGATGCAATGCAGAGTATTTTGAAAGGGATAATGTTGTTTTGTAAAATATTTCAAAATATATAGCTTTCAAAAAATTATTCTCTTTTTTTGGTAACACCACATATACGACAAGGTCCGTAGCATTTATATTCTGATTATATCGGTCACTCAGGATTTGGACACTGTGAAAGTTTTAAAACGGATGGTTGGATTTTAAAGCGACATTGGCGGAGATTGTGGTTTTGATGAGTTAAACTTGGACCACTGACAGTCCATAGCAATGGAGTGTTTGCATGCGACTGTGTCTATCGTTTGTGACATACAAAGTTTGTGCGTGATGCGTTGACAAACAAACAAATGGCTACTCATAGATTTATGTATGTACTGAAAACGATTTGCTAGACAATATCGCAAAACATATAAGCTAATGAACTGCATTTAAAACAGCTTGTTACTGATTGTTTAAAAACTTTTTTCTTTTTAGTTAATTTTATTTACAATTTAAAGTAGAAACAGTGATTGCGCGAGACAGTGCTGGTATTTCATTTAAATGCGGCTGTTATAGCAACAGTGAAAGGTTTTCTACTGTACTGCACGCACGGTTTGAACGTGGCTACTACGTTGAATACTCGCTTATGCAAGGTCTCAAGCATTGATACTTATTTTCAGTTGCAGTGTGTTTTCTGCAGGTGCAGCTCTCTTAACACACCGCTGTCTGTATCAGCGTGTTGCCTGGTGACGAGCTCGACCGCTGACTGTTCCCGTAACGAGATTTCGCCGCGCGTCTTGCTCGCTGCTGATGCAGTTAGTTCTTAATCAGCTTCGACGCGCTACATATTACCAGGTATTACTGGTTATCGGAATTAACTGTTACCACAAACTGCGGATTTCCATTCCTCAATTACAGAACAACCTGTCATGTTACCAGATATTCCGCATACAGGTTATGAAAATTAGCTGTTATCACAAATTTCGGATTTTCCTTAATAATGTATCAAGCTGTCTGCTTGTAGACATCTCCAATGTGTTGGTTGGTGGTTTCAGTCCCCGTGTTGATAGCAGTTCTCACTGTTCGAGCCTTGAGCTGCAGGTAGACACCATAGCAAACACTGGAGCTCGGCTCGGCTCGGTCAGTTTTCCACCCCTCTTCACCTACTTTTTTCTTTTAGAAACTTCGCTCCATGATGAACGATTGACTTGCAGGATGAGTGGTCGAGGGCGGAGCTTTGCCACTTGTTGAGTTGAGTGTGGCACATCTTCTCGCCGGTCTCTCAATCGCTTCCTCTGACCACCATGACTCCGTTTGCCCACTGTTATCTCTGAGTAGAACACTTGTTCAGGAATGCGAGTGTATGGCATTCGGAACACGTGGCCGGCCACCGCAGCAGTTCGAATAGCCTTGTTGTTCTTTGCTAGATGGCTGCCATATTAGGTGACACATTTTTCATCAATACTTGATTCAGGAGGTCTAAAAAATGCTCTCTTCATCTATTACCGATGGAGTATTGATCTTATAGGAGAAGCACAGTTGATTTCTACCACAGGTCGTGGGTTGTTTTTCTGGCAGCCGATTTGGCATGAGAGAACATTTGTTTTTTGTGTATGCGTTGGAGCTTTCGCGATGCTTGCAAGACTTTTCACTTCTTGCTGCAGGGTAGTATGCACCACCCAGATCCCTCTGTCCGTCCCACTGAGAACATAAGGTTGGCCGACATGTTGGTTTTTTCAGATGAGTCAACGTGAATGCCCTGTCACTGGGTTTAATAATAATAATTCATAGAATTGCAATTGAGCGCCCGCTCCGGTGGCAATCTCCCTACACACCCATCATTCTCCTTTCCTCCTCAACAAATTTTTACTTTAAATTCTGTTCGTGTTTTTGATAAATGATTCATCAATTCTCTTGACAACTTATTCCAGTCTCTTACCCCATTTCCTACGATAAAAAATTTTCCCACAGCCTAGTGCCTGAAACTGTCAGCTTGTGGTCATGGTCAACCTTACCCTGCCTCGTATTTCTCTTATCTCTCCCACCAATATCTCCCCATTCGTCATCACCAATATACGTCTTATACTCTCTTCACCCTCCTTCTATCCTCCAATAAATCCCACTCCAGCTCCTTTATCACACTAATTACAGATTGAGTTTTGCGGTAATTTCTAAAGACAACTTTGGGATCCCTTCTTTGCACCTCCTCCAACTCCTATATTTGATACCCAAAATGTGGATCCCATACTACACCACCATATTCCAGCAATGGTCTCACTAAAGTATAGTACCCCAACTCCCTTACTTCTTTAGTCCATCACCTCGTCACTTTTTCCAACAGGTGCATCAGCTTCCTTCTAGAACACCAAAAACATTCTAAACTGAAATCGCACACGTACATAGCTGCACACACATACTTCCACGTTCTCACGCTCAGGATCGCAGTTCGAACCCAGCCGTCGTAGTGAAAGTCACACAGAGAAGTTTTCATGGAGCAGATACACCCGTGATTAAGACCGCGCACCGACAACCAACAGCTGGCTACGAAAAATATCACTTTAGAAGGCTTTAATAAAGGCCTTTACAAGTCACCACTCGGTGTTACTGCGGGGGAGAGTTTCCTCGTGTGTGTCGAATTCGGAGATCTCCCAGTTTTGTTTTTGCATACAGACGGAAGGTCGTGAGCCGTCTAAGTGACGAAAATAAAGTTTATGGGAGAGCGGCTGCGGACGCGTCCGTTTTTGTTACAGCGTCCCTCGCGTTGGGAGCTGAGGGGGGCTGTAATTTCATTTTTAGAGGCGGTGGCCGCCATATTTTCTGTCGGGTAACGCGGCCGCAGATTTACGGACGGGCGACAGGGTAGGCCGCACCGCAACACTCCGGCAAAACCTCGCTTCTAAAACTCTGCACCAAAAGTACGCCCTCAACAGTCATCCACACGTCTACCAACGACGAAGCTTTCCTCGGGAAACCAACCGAGTAAGGCCATTATATAAACACAACATTTCCGCGACATAAATCTTCATCGCCGTCTTGAGGTGTAGTCATAGGACTTGAAGTCTACTAACAAGGGACACCTTTGAACTTGAACGCTCGAAACCGCACGAAACATGCTTAGGACAACAAGCGATCATAAACAAAACAGTCGTGTGTGTCATTTCCATGAAAAACGTTACATTCTACCTCAAGTAACAAAGCAACAAGATATCAATGCCATATAAAGGAAATTATACGTAATTCGATGAAGTCAGTGTACCATTAAATTTTCAATAAACAGCGCCCAAAACTCTTAATATAGCGCAAAACACGCATACGGATGTAACACTCAGCTGGTAGTGCTTATATTATTCCGCAAAGTGCAGATGCGCGATTTCGATGAAGTGTTTAAAACAAAGTGGAATAAAATAAAATAATTGTTTAAATAAAAACATAAAAACCGCCTTCAAAAAAGTACACTAAAATTTTATAAATATTTTTATACCTTGATTAGAAGAAAGTAAATCTAAATGGACAATATTTTACATTACTCTTATTCAAATTTTTACATTAATTAGTTATTTTTGGAGTCGGTGCCAGCTGTCACATCGCGTAGATCGAATAGCTGAACTTTATTTGGTGTTAGAGGCGAAATGGGGAGTACGAACAAAAATTCCGAATATTTTACAGCATGTACTGAGGCAGATATTGTTATTGCGGGAGACAGTTTAGGGAAACAGATTAGACAATATTTTAAACTGTGGCTCGGCCTCGTTGGTCGTCCAGCGATATCTCTGGCGTTACAGTGTCAGTTGGTAGGTTGCATCATGCAGTAAACACTTAACAGTTAGTAAAATATCGGCGTATCATTTGTATGTTTAAGTTTTGTTGAAAAATGTTTCTAACATTAATTGTAGATAAGCAGTAACATTATTTTTATGTATTATTGTTATTCCTTAATGTTTTTATCTTTTTTGTTTTTCTTGCTTTGACTGGCACTGACTCCAAAAATAACTAATTAATGTAAAAATTTTAATAATAATAATGCAAAATATTGTCCTTTACATTTACTTTCTTCTAAGCAAGGCATAAAATTATTTTAAAATTTTTAGTGTGCTTTTTTGAAGGCGGTTTTTATGTTTTTTAAACAATTATTTTAATTTTTTTAGTGGTATTATAGTTTTTTTCGTATTTTAAATATGCCGCAGCAGTTCTCGTTTTGCGAACTTCGTGGTAGCTCAGCTGTTAAAACGCTTGCTTTTTTTAAAAAATCTGCCTTTATATCTTTGTATACCCCACCAACTTCCAAAACGAGGTGAACTGAATGCTGTATTAAGAAATGTCAGGATACATTTTGGCCCACGCTGGTTTTCGACCTAATCATAACATCAGTTTAAGCAGCCGCTCGATAATCGAAACATGTAACATCTGGGCATTAATACATACCACATACACAAATGCGTCTCTGAAATATATTTTTTTCCGGCATCACACAGAAAATATAGATTTCTAATTTGTTTTCACAACCTGAAAGCTTGGGGTCCAAATCTGAGGTACATGTTGAGACATTAGGACACATTTGTTTTATGAATTTTCTGCCATAGCTTAAAAATAGCTTAAATGATTTTGACAAGATTTAAAACTGTGAATTTTTGAAAAGTGGAAATGATGAGGAGTGGGGGTAAATGGGAAGAAGAATTGGGCTTTTGTATACCAAATGTAGATGGTCCTTTTCTGATTGATTTAAAGTGTACGTGTTTAAATTTCTATTGATATCAGATAAAATTTGTAGATACGTATAAAAAAAAACAATTAAGCGGTGTGGAGATGAAGAGTAGTTTGGTTTTGTGAAGATAGTGTAGAAAGTATTTTTCTCTTTGTTTTAAGGTATACACGTGTAAAGTTCCATCGAAACCAGATAAAAACTGTAGCTTTGTGTAAAGAACATTTGCAAAAATTAAATGGGGTAAGGGAATAAGCGGTTGGGTTTTGTAAACAGAATGTAGACACTATGTTTCTCTTTGATTTTAATTATACAAGTACACTGTTCCCTCGAAATCTGATAAAAATTGTGGGTATCTATAAAGAATATTGGAAATTAGGAGGTGTGGGGGTAGAAGGGAAGAGGGTTTGGGCTTCTCCAACAAAATTTAAACAGAATTAGTCCGTATATTCTAAAGTATACGTGTGCAAATTTCCTTCAGAATCGGGTAGAAACTGTAGTTTTGTGTAGATTAAGGAGATGGAAATGGGGGAGAGGGCTTTGGCTTCTCTAAACCAAATGTAGACAGTATTTTTCTGTTTGTTTTGAAGTTTACATGTGCATACTTCCTTCAAAGTCAGATAGAATGGTAGCTTTATATAAAGAACATTGACAGTAATTAACGGGAAGAAAAGGGGATAGGGTTTGTATTTTTGTGAAAGTAAAGTGGGCAGTATTTTTCTTGTTCTCTTTGTTTTAAAGTACAGTATACGCATACAAAGTTTCACCGAAATCAGATTAAAATGTAGCTTTGTACAAAAATTGTGGGGTGTAAAATGGGAGTTAGGGTAGTTTTTTGTATTTATGTTCAGAAATCTTCTCCACAAAAAAATACATATATGTGACAACTTTTATAAAGATCGGTCAAATGGTGTCGACTGTGGCTTTTTAAACAGAAAATTGACAAAAATCAAGCAGGTGGAAATGGGGAGAGAGGTTCAGTTTTTCCAAACCAAAAGTTGACATTATTTTTCTCTTTGTTTTATAGTAAAAGTGTGTTAAGTTCTATCTAAACCGGATAAAAACTGTGGAATTGTATAAAAAGTATCCGGTATAATGGGGAGAGGGGTTGTTTTTTTTTATTTATTTTTGTCAGAAGCCTTGTTCGTAAAATAACGCATATAAGCGCCAACTTTTATGGTACTCGGTCAAACGGTGGCGACTGTAGCTTTGTATATAGAACATTGACAAAAATTCAGGGGGTGGAAGGAGGGAAAGGGTTTGAGCTGTGGCAGACCAAATGTTGATAGGATTTTTCTCGTTATTTTAAAGTATTCATGTGCAAAGTTCAATCAAAATCAGATAAGAAATGTAGGTTTGTTAAATTAAGGGGTGTAAATGGGGAGATGGGGTGGTTTTTATTTTTGATCAGAAACCTTCTCCATGCAAAACGTTGCGGCCAAAAATAATGATAACATAATATATAAGATATATATTAAGAAGTACAGCTCAGTACATGTACAGTACATCTGTAAAATAAACAAAGTGTTTGGAAGAGAATACTAGAAGCGGATACTATGAACTGAAATCAGAATAGCTACCTAACGTACCTAGTAGAGAGGGTGTAATATGTATTTGTTACCATGAAATAAGTATTGAGTTGTCAGAAAATACAGCTCTTATTGACAAGACCTTCAAATATCTAAGATTTTATTGTGAAGGATTTTAATTTAATTTAATTTAATTGCAATGGAGCACAGGCTCCGGTGGCGATTTGCCAACACCCATATCTTCACCCTATCCTGCACCCACCTACATTTGCCCTCTACACATTTTACATTTAAATTCCTTCATCGTTTTTGGTAAATTATTCATCATTTCTCTTGGTAACTCATTCCAATTCTTGACACCCTTACCTAAAAAAGAGAATCTTCCCACACCCTTGTGCCTGAAATCGAATGCCAGCTTGTGGTAATGGCTATCTTTTCCCTTCCATGAACTACTTTTCATACCTACTCCAATATCTTTCCATGCCTCATCGCCAGTATATGCCCTGTACACTCCCATGCCCCTCATCATCCTCCTCCTGTCTTGCAATGAATCCCATTTCAGCTCCTTTATCATATCCGCCACTGATTGCATTCTGCGATAATTTCCAGAAACAAATCTAGCAGCCCTTTTTTGCACCCTCTCCAACTCCTGTATTTGATACGTAAAATGTGGGTCCCATACTACACTACCATATTCGAGCAATGGTCTCACCAAAGTTTTGTAACCCAACTCCCTCACTTCTCTCGTACATCCCCTCATCACTTTCTCCAACAAGTGCAGAATTTTGAAACCTTTTCCTACCACCTGTCCAATGTGTCCTGCCCAGTTAAGTTTGTTATCAAATGTAATGCCAAAATATTTACATTTCAACTCGTCAGCAAACAATTCTTTCCCCACCTTATATGCATAATTAACCTTTTGTTTTTTATTTGTGTATCTAATAAGCTGACTCTTCTTTGCATTTATCTTCATTCCATGTTTACTAACCCAATTAGATATCCTGTCCAGATCACCCTGCAACTGTTTAGAATCCTCTATCGTTTTGATTCTTTTATATAGCATTATGTAATCTGTAAACAATCTAATTTCAGATAATAAACAATCAACACAATTATTCATTAGAATAATAAATAGCAAAGGTCCCAACACTCCCATTTTTACTTCCACTTCTTTTGATACTACATTTCCTACCCTAACTTTCTATCTTTTAAACACTCACTTTCTCATCCACTCCAATAGTTTTTATCTAATTTACTACCATTTTATGGCTCACAATGTCAAACGCCTTTGACAGATCTATTGCTACACTATGAATTTGCCCTCCCTTGTCCATTTCATCTGACATATCTTGCGTATATCTCACCAACTGAGATTCGCATGAATATCCTTGCCTGAACCCATGTTGCCTGCTTGAATACCACTTACGTTCCTCACATATATTTCAGATGTGGTTGCATATCAATCTTTCCATTAATTTACCAACCACTGATGTCAAACTGGCCTGTAATTCTCAACTCTATTTCTCACCCCTCCTTTATGTACCGGTACTACTATTGCACTTTTCCAGTCCTATGGTAAGCAGGAAGTATCCATACTCAATTTAAATAAAATTTGAAGATAAGGTACAATGTCACATCCGGCTATCTTTAAGATATCTGTAGTAATATTATCTACACCAGCCCCTGTATGTTTTTTCAGCTTTCTTATTTCCTTCATGATTTCCTCAGGATGAATTTCAAATTAAGTTACATTATAGCAGCCAGTAACAATAAACTACATGTAACGACTAAAGATCTATACGAAACTTTGAGCTGAAGGAAGCAAAAATATTATTGGAACAAAATTCGCATATTAAACAAATTCGGGTTATGTATGGTCTAATATATTTCCTTAGAGTGCTATCATCCGAAATTCAAGCCTTATGGTACAAAGTTGTCAATGACACTGATCTACAAATGCAAGATTATCTCGAATCCATTTAAAATCTACAGATATATGTGATACATGTGGGAATGTAGACACATTAATGCATCGTTTTACTTGTGGAAAGGCTTCAGACATCTGGAACTGGACGAAGCATGCAACGGCAACTCTGTTACAAATTTCTCTATCTGAGGTTACATGCAAGATACTAATACGACCAGACATCAAGACTATATCACCAAAAAAAACATAACTCACTGGCATTAAGACTTGCTGTGTACAGTATTATATCAAAAACAACTTTAGGATCTAGAAGATTATTTATCCACACCTAAAATAACGCTATGGAATTTCAAAAGATCAACGAGGTACAAACGTAACTTTCAAGAAAATCTTCTCCGTGACCAATTGTGATAACACCATTCTTCAGTCCATTCGTTTGACCAGACTGCTTATACACTGATCAGCCAAAACATTGTGACCACCTACTCACTAGCATATTGGTCCACCTTCCAAACGCAATAGAGCAGCGATTCGGCGTAGCATGGATTCTACAAGTCCTTGGTAGGCTTTCAGATTTATCTGGCACAGGTCACTAAATTCCCTTAAATTACGGCCAGCGATTTGTGGGTGTGGTGGCTGGGAACGAGCATCTCGGAAATGGAGAGACTGGTCGCCTGTTCGCGTGCTACTGTGGTGAGCATCTGTGGAAAGTCTTTGAAGGACGGTGAAACCACGAGTAGGCGACAATGTGGCGACACCCACACCACACCATAGAACTTGGAGGCCCCGTCTGTAAAGCAGGATAGGGGGTGATCTGTGGCAGATCTGGCGGAAGAATACAACTGTGGTGCTTCCAGAAGTGTTTTAGAGCACAAGAATCGCGATTCTGCCACAGATCACCCTCTATCCTACTTTACAGAGCGGGCTAGCCTCCGACCTCCATGTTCTGTGATGTGGCGTGGGTGTCCACCACATTGTCGCCTGCTCGTGGTTTCACCGTCCTACAAAGACTTTCCACAGATGCTCACTACATTAGCACGTAAACAGTCGACCAGCCTCTCCTTTTCCGAGTTGTCGTTCCCAGGAGCCACGTCCACAAACCACTAGCCCATAATTTAACGGAATTTCGTGACCTGTTCGTAGAAATGTGGTGTCATATACTTCCGAAAGCCTACCAAGGACTTGTAGAATCCATGCTACGCCGAATCGCTGCTGTATTGCGTTCGAAAGGTGGACAACTATGCTAGTAAGTAGGTGTTCATAATGCTTTGGCTGATGAGTGTATAAGTTTTTGTAGTGTGTACTATATTATGAAACTTTGATCATGTAATGTTTGAATATATAATGTTATAAAAATCTCACTGTCAAAAATAAAAAATGTAGAGGCCAAATTTGACGTCGTTTTAAGACATAAAAGAAGACGCACAGTTTACTACCTCCACTAGAAAGATACAAAGAATCATCGAAAGACTACAGTGTTACTATAGTAGGGCGTAGCGTGTTGTACTGACAGGTGTCTGGGCAGAGCGAGTTGTCGAAGCCGCAGCGAGGCACGTCTGGGGGCGGCTCTGTGCGGCCTCCAGCCCAGTGGATGGTCTTCCCAGGCACCTCCTCCAGCCGCCGACTCGCCCCGATGTAGTACGCCACCGTCTGCAACAACAACACCAGACTCAGTCCTGGCACGTGGTCGCCAAGCATGGGCTAAAGAGGCCAGCTCCCGAACAACTAGAAGTGAAGGCCCATCTCGCCTCGAACACATGCAAGCACCTTACCACCTCCGACTCTTAGACTTACAAGTACAGGGCTTCGAATACACGACAGAAGAAACGCCAACTATACCCTGGACTCAGACACAAACTCAGTCCTCATACACACACATGGATCAAAAAATAACTCAGGGGACCCAGTCGGCAACGCACTATATTGCCACACCAGTCTCCTTACCACCACAAACTCCAATATATTTAGCGGAAGGGATATTAGAAGCAGTAAGATACACCAGGTGGTTTTAATAACCGACTCCTTGAGCGTTATCAGGAGCATTACAGATCCCAGGTGAAACTATTGGATGACACCCCTGCTAATAGAAACACTAAACGAAATACATCTCCGCAATAACCAAGGTATCAAAAAAAGCTTAATATGGGTACCCTCTCACAAAGGGATCAAATACAATGAATATGTAGACAGAATAGCCAAAGAAGCCATCTCAAACGGACAAAGAATAGAACTGCCACACCCGCCTTCCGTATTCCTGCAAGATATTAAACTGACAGCAAGGAATAGATGGCAAACTGATTGGAACAATTCGATACACCAGAAAGGAGCTTTTTACGACCGTTCTGGTGGCTCAGTGCCTAAGCGCGTGCTTTCAAAAAAAAAAAAAAAAAAAAAAAAAAAAAAACGTTCGTTGCTCCTGCCCCGGGCACGAATCCCGGCAGGCGCAGGAATTTTGAGAGTTGTGTTTAATTATATGAGCTTTGCCAGGACGCTCCGAGGTTCGGATTCCACGTTAAACTGTAGGTCCCAGAGGAAAGGAACTGGCCGTCCTACTTCTACTTAGTATGCCTCCTTCTGGAGGATCCAACCAACCTTCGGGTTGTGGACTAAGTTAAGTTTTTTTATCAAATCATATATCCTTTCCAAACCGTGGTTCCATAACTGAAAGTTATCAGACGCCACTTAATTAATATTATTAGATGCCGATTCCATCACCGTAATTTTCTCAGCCATCTAAATCGGATAGGTCAGAAAGAATACCCCCTATGTGATTGCGTTGATCAAGCAGTAAGGGACATAAATCACGTCCTATTTATTATAAGTAACTCACCAATATTCAGTGCAAAATGGTGAAAGAACCTACAAAGTGCAACACTCCTCTTTCAACCAATTTATCCATGCTTTCTCGTACTATTCGCTCTTCGTAACATTAAAAAAAAATATTTTTTTTTAAATTACCAGATAAAACTTTGGAATTTTTGTAATAATAGACTTTATTTCCTCTTTGGAGATATTTTCAATTACTTTAGCTGGCGGCGTTATTCTAGCAGTTTGCTAGACGTGTCTGCCCCGTTGTTCCGCTGTTTGAAGTTGACTCGTAATGCGGTTGAAGCTGCGCCCTAATATAGTTACACTGCTCTGTGATTACTAGGGTTCCGATATTTAGGACGAGTCATATTTTTTCCCTGCCTTCCAATTAAGCACTGACTTGAACGTTTCTTATTGTATTTAAATGTATTTTATATGGCATATAAATTCACATTCAGGCTATTTTCATAGTTTTTGTTATTTTAGGATAATATTTATGGTCATGTGGTAATATTTTGAGGAAAAATCTGGTAATTTTTTAGTAGTACCGGAAATTCACTAGGAGTTATAGATGAGAAAAATAAAAGTGAGAGTTGTTTTCTGTAAATGATGTGAAATTAAAGTGACTTCAACAAAGCGATTTAAAATTTAATTTACAGATGGTGCAGTGAGTGCACGGAAGCAAATTATGCAGTCTACATGAAAGCGACGCTACTGGATAAAACAAATGACGTATAACTGAAATTGTTTATATTTTGTTATTTTTAAATCATATTTACCGATTTTTAAGGTGATATTTGCATGCATATTTCTCTATTTTTTGGTCATAAAGATCAGAAGCCTAGTATTAATGATGTAAGGTATCGCGTGATAGTACATTTCGATTGAAGAAATGTCCGTCAGTTGTGCTGATGTGAGCACGAGTCATATTGTTACTATGGTTGCCGACTAACTGCTCGCCACTTGAAGTGTGTTTAAGTCAAGTGCAGAGGTTCGATCGACTTTGTCTGCGCGTAAATATTGGCTCTGGTATCTGGAGGAGGCGTCGCGTCTGTTTGCGTCTTAATCTGAGAGAGGCGCAAATATTTGGCGAGCCACTTGGAGGCGAGGCGGCCGGGCATTTCATTTGTCAGCTTCGGAAATCGATTCCCGCCAACACGTACAACCGGAATCCGCACCACTGGAAGAGAACATTCCAGCAACTAATTAAACCAAACTGAGAACCCTGCCTTACACCAATAATCAAGCTGTTGAGAGACGTAGTGACTATACTAATATTATAAATGCGAAATTAACTCTGTCTATCTGTCTGTTTGTTCAGTTTTTTTGGGCTAAACGGCTGATCCGATCGTAATGAAATTTGACAAAGAGATGCCATTTGGCATTAGGGTGGACATAGGATACTTTTTGATGTAATTAATAATACGTATTGTCATATTTTGAAAAATTACTGAACGGTGAAAGACAGACTCATAGGACGTGTAAGTATCTGTACTACATTCCCGCATAGCGGACTAGTAGCTCAGTGGTTAAAGCGCTTTCTTACCGATGTTTGGAGCGTGGTCTCCACTTCAAATTGCAGTGGAGCAAAGAGTTTTAAGAATTTTTTTTGATCGAATGAGCCGCGGCTGAACTGCCGGTTGTTTGGATTCCATGTTAAACTGTAGATACCACAATTTAGGGGTGCAATGCGTGGTAAATCGTAGGCGGCTTAACAATTCCGTACGTGTGCACTTTTTTAAGGTATATTGATCCCTCAGGCAATGTTTCTCTCGCAGTAAGTGTGTGTGTGATCTTCACTAATAATATTATAAATGTGGAAGTAAGTTTCTGTCTTTTTGTTACGTTCGCTATGGCTATACCAATATTGATGGAATTTGACAAAGAAATACTTTGTATCTGTAAGAAGGACATGGGACTTTTTATTTTGGAATAAATAACAGTTTTAGTCACGATATTTTGAGGACTTATCGAATCGTGACAGACAGACGGATGCGTGTGTTAGTCTGCAATGTTACGTCCGTTGCTTAGGCTGTTCTTCTCGCGCAGTCCGTTAGTGTATGATTTGTTAGTAAATTTCGCTTGGAGACAAAACTTATTATTTAGTATACATGTCGATTTGCTCTGCATTGTACTATGTGTCTGCCTAATAGTTTCTGGCACCAGTTTATTTTGTCTTCTTTTTTTGACATGCCTTGCGGGTGTAAACCTGGCCTAAGGTGTAGCTCTAGTAGAGCAAAAGCAGCTAAAGTTATCAGAACGCAAGAATCTGATGCTGATGCTGAAGAAAGAAGAAAAGAACAAGCTCAAAGAAAGCTACCTTCAGTTAAACCGTCCCACATCCCACACCTTCGGGTTTTTTTTTTTTTTCAAATTTATATGAAACTGATTCTCTTCGGGAGACAGGCTCGACGGGAGAGTGATGTAGTGATCGCTTTCGTGTCATGTTATGCCAACTCGGTGTTGTTTGAGACAAATCTTACGTTACTAACAGCTTTCTATATCCAATTCTGGCAACGAAATTCTAAGTCCACGCGTACGAAGTGGCGGGTATCGGCTAGTATTTCATATAGACACTACTCGAAGCCGCGCCTTCGCCCACGCGGAATGTGACATTTGTGCTGTTAATTCACAGAAAAACTATCAAGAAATATTGGATACTGCAAACTATATTGTTCACGGGGAGTGTTGAAGTGCGGACTTCCCTCTTAAACCGACTACGTCACAACTAACACAACACCAACTGATACACTGCGTGAATCTAGTTAATGGAAACTATTTTACTTACCGAATGATAACGACACTTACATAACTTCCTGACAAAAATGCTGTATTCCATGTTAGAACACACGTCACGAGTGGAACTGTAGCGGACAAACGCTTACCGTAATCTTATCCTCTCAAGTAAAATTCAAACCAAACATACCTATCATCTTTCCTTCATAGTTCTTTCAAAAAAAAAAAAAAAAATATCGTCAACACTTGAGTGTTTAGGTAAATTAAATACTCACGCTTAATACGTTTGCTTAACGTATTATGTTTTAATTTAATGCACATACTCTATTTAACAAAACTTAAGAAATACATCCCCGAATTAAAAAAAATAAAACCAGAATCAAAACACAAAACAGTACTAGCGTAAACTTTGGTGAGCAACGTTACTCAAATGCAGAGTTATCTGTGGAATCGCAATCAACACAACCTAATTGCAAATGCAGGAATTATACTTGAGCGCCACCTATCTTAAGAATTGTGTATTGTATCATTTCGCGGCAAGTCAGTAACAGTTAGTGTGAATAACGCCTGAACTGGGGCAGTGGTTTGTCCGTTATGACGCAGTATACGCACGCCTAGGATTTTATAAATAATGAAAATTGTCGGTTTGGTTCTATGTTCTTTTTTTACAATCAGAAAGTTAGAGGCTCAGTATAAATTCCATCTTTGATGTAGGTGATTATTTATGATTAAGCGTTGGTAGCCCTGGTGTAGCAGGGTGTGTTTACGAGATGGCTGAGTGTAGTCAGTGAAACATGGCTGCCAACGAGGCTGGACATTACGCCGCTCAGTTATCAGGAAATGTAAAGGGAACAGGGAAACTTGCGACACGAGCAGGCCCCACGTCTGTACTAAGCATGTTAAGTCGAAAGTCCAGGCTTTGCCAGCTGCCAGATATGTTTTATCACAGACACCCCGAGATCACGAGCGTATATTAATGTGTCTCTCTCCTCCGATGCTGTCCGTAGACTTTGTTTCTGACTTTTTGCAGCGAATTTGATCTACCCTCAGCAGTGCCAGATGTCACACGTGACCTCCTCTCCTGCGGTCAATGACCCAAGGCGGATTTGTCATAATATCATTGAAGGATAGTTAAGTTTCTATTAGCGGCAATAATCTCGTAGTACGTATAGCCACAACTTTATTCGTAATGATATTACCGTACACCAGAGACAAACAGATATAGGAGGGTATTTTTGAACAGATGCCTATCTTCTTATCTATATTCAAATTTTACTCATTTCAAAATTAATTAATCAACTCCACAACCGAACAGATAAATTGAATATTTTTGCTTATGACTTTGTCTCGTCGATGTCATTAGAGATGGGAAAGGAATAGGCCCAACGAATGGGTAAAAATTCGGCTGTGGCGTTTTGAAGGAAACGGTCATGTGTTTGCCTGGAGTGATTTGTGAAAAGAATGGAAAAACACAAATCTGGATACCCAGACCGGGATTCGAAACTTCGTCCTCCAGAATGCGAGACTAGAGCGTTAGTGCTCACCCACGTAACTCTGTAGACACATTATATTCGATTTTCCCCTCACAGAGACCATCAGATTTAAAAGGCTTCTTAAGTTTTAAAATAATTGCTGCTAATGTATACAATCATTCAAGTATTGCTTTAACCGGTATTCACAATTTGTAGAGTGTGTCTTGTTGTCTCGGTTGGTTGCGGCGCCGTGATGGTGTCCGGCGCTGACACGTGGTTATCTGTTTCCAGTCCTGGTGGAGGACTTGGCCGGCAGGGTAGCAGAGGTGGCGGTGCACGATTCATAAACAGGAGATAGTGCCTCAACAATTATTGCGATTGACAAGTCCTTTGTAAATACAATCTTGCCTTTTTGGTTGCCGGATGATGTTGTGGAAAGATAAGCTTTCATGTGCGTGCTCTGTCGTCATCCTCAGGGACTAATTAATATAAGCGCTCCCTCCCACCACCCACTGGCTTGCGACGGCTTAATATCGCGTCCGGTGGACACGGTCAGCTCTCTGCGGGGTAGCTTAATATCCCACCTGCTGGGGTTTATTTTCCGACGGCACCTCACTCCCCCTTCGTTTCCTATGTTAGCAGCGTCGGCGGCGGGGTCGGACCTGCACTCCTGGGTAGCGTATCGGTCATGAGGTCGACGAGAGCTCGTCTCTCCACAACACCAGCCGGCAGCGAACAAGCAAAGATTATGTTTAAAAAGCACTGGGCAACCGGAATTTTTATTGAGCAATGGCGGTTAATGAGTAGTAGAGAAACCTTATAAACGCTGCAGATATTTAGAGAGTACTGTCTACCAGATATAACTAAACGAAGATGACCCCTCGATCGTGCAAGAGATCGTGCATTAAACACACTACCTGTGAAACCTTTATACCCAAACAAGAGATTAACAACAACTGACTCTAAACTCAATAAAACTCTGTTTTACGAACTACGAAAACATTATTCAAACTTAATGTCATTCTCAAACTCCCCCACAGCATAGGGCTGCTAATTATGCAGCATCAACAAACGCTTTAAAACAGTTAATTAGTAAAGAGAAAGTGGAAGGCGTTCTAGAGGAAGAAGAATTTCGTTTCGGAGGAGAGAGAGAGACGGAGCAGAAGAAAATATGCCGGTTGCTTCACGAATAGCAACATAATAATAATAAAAAATGCAATTTTTAAGAACTGAAATTACTTGCAACTGGTTAATGATGGATGGTGTAAGAAGGAGATGAAAACTTCTTGCCGAACTGGGGGGAAAATCTGGAAGGCAATAACTCAGTATCTGGGAGCTCCTGGAGTAAGGAAAGCGGGAGCATTTTAAAAGAGGAATACTGACGAAACACAAAAACGTTTCAGCAATGGCAGATGAAGAAATGAGTTTGTGGAATAAATAAGAGAGAAGATGGATGGCTGCTTACATTGGGGTGAAATTGGTTATTTTGATGGCAGAGAGAACAGTTAAAGAGGAAAACCAAACAAGAAGGTAAAATGTAACTACTTGAACGATTTCCGTGAGAATGAAATTGTAGGGGTTACTGATAAGAAACAGCAACAGGACCAGGGCAGAGAGGGGATAAAGAAGTAGGAGGGACGGCCTATCAGTGCTGTCCCGACGCGTGCTGCAGTCGCTTTGCCCGCCGCCGGTGCCGCCGAATTTGCAAATCGCTGATGCAACTTGTGTGGGTAAACACCTGCGCAAGTTGGGCGGAAGTTGGGCTGCGAACCAATCTGCATAGTTAGCAGCGGGCAGGTATTACAGTGCAGGTGACGACGTTATAAGCACCTGCGTCAGTCGGCTTCAACAACTCAAAGATAAAGAAATTAGAAAAAAAAGTATTTCAGTGAACGAAGTATAAATGCGATAATTAGAACTAATATGCATTTGAATATTAAGCCCATTTTCACCGGTTATTACATATTTTACCTAAATCCAAATTATGATGCATATTTTCACTATATTTACAATATTTTACGGTAGTTTTCATTATCATCATCATCATCCTCAATAGTTTCCAGCCTCTGGCCGGGTCTTCTTCATGCACAAGCCCCTCAATTTCCTTCTTTCTTCCCACCACCTCTCTGTCACCACCATGTCCCAGTCCTCTGCTTTCTTCCGAACACCCTCCTCCTCTCCTTTCAGTCATCCATCTCTTGGTCTTCCTCTGGGTCAATTACCATTCATCTTAATTTCGTGGATTTTTCTTGGGATTCTCTGAACCTCCATTCCCTTTACATGTCCATACCATCTCAATCTGGTCCTCTCTACTCGTTCCTACCGATCTCGCACCACGTGTAGGAGGGGTTGGACTTTGGGAGACTTCGGTAGTGTTGTAGCCGGCAAAACCTACTATCAGCACAGCTCTTAGTCCACTACTACGCAATGAACAACTAAGACCCACGTTTTGGAATGTAAATAAACTGATTCCATCAACAAAGAAAGCGTTTCTTAAGGCATGATCTCGTAATAATGCCTATAAAAAAAATGCCGAATGTGCCTTTAAATCCGGAACAGTGTGCGACGTGGGTTGAAGCTGTACGTACTGTTTTACAGTGAACATTTCGAGGCCATTAAAGGTGTAGTAAACGACTTTGATAGTGGAGAGGCTATGACAGTTTGTCAGTACAAGGAAGCATTTAACAATTCTAGTACCGAGCCTGGTGGATGAGTGGTTAACGCTCTGGCCTCGCATTCGGGAGGACGCCGGTTCGAATCCCCGTCCGGGCATCCAGATTTGGGTTTTCCATGGTTTCTCCAAATCAGTCTAGGAGAATGCCAGGATGCTTCATTCAAAAGGCCGTGGCCGAATTCCTTCCCATTCCATGTCCCCACTTCCGTTCCGCCTCTAATGACATCGACGTCAACGAAATCCGCATTGCTAGAGGTATTCCTGTGTAAATTTAAGGTGAAGTTTGAAAATATTTCGAAAAATAACCAAGGTTTTGTACCTTCGAGTCAAATTGATAGATTTATTAATGCGACGGGTGACCTTTTTCCAGAAACAATGACTGCTAACACAGCACCCAATTTCAAATACTGCCCAGTTACATCAGTGAATGTGGAACGGTCCATATCCACTTATAAAAATATGTTGAAAGATCGAAGAAACAATCTTACTATTGAATATTTAGAACAGTTCCCGATTGTTTACGTTTACAAAAGTAAAAAAAGTTAAATAAGGGCTAATTATTGAATTTATAAATATGTTATTCAACTACTTACTAATTACATGCTGATTTTGCAATAAAAAATTACAATTTTTATATTATATAAAGTTACATATTTTGACACTTTCTGACACTTTTCATGCATATTTTAATAATTTTTCATCCATATTTTAATAATTTTTCATTGATATTTCTAGCTTTTTGTGTTTCATATAATTGGGTCTCTAATCATATCAATAGATCTGAAAGTCACACACCATTTAGGTCGACTGTATTATATTGGCTCTGGCTTATCTGCTACACTATCCGAGAAGTTCCCAGCCCCAACCTACTCTACCGATGCCAATCATTCTAAATTCTAAAGACAGATTTGGAAAATGCTTCGGAAACTCACATTTCTCTACACACGTTAATAGTAACCAAATGGTCCTGATATTAACATTTGGTAGGTTGTTGCTGGCCTTCCCATCTATTAAAAAAAGGCGGATAACTTTTCGTAGAGACGTATATTAGCCAAACCCTAGTCTACGTTAGTGTCATCTCTGGCTAGGCATATTAAAGCGGAAAGAATGTAATCCAAGCAAAACAAAAAACATAATTGTTTAAGCAGCTAAAGAAGAAAGGCCTGAAGGATCTACACTTTACAATCTGTGGGTGAAAAACTATCAGAAAAACAAGCCGACTGGTGGCTGTGCTGCAAAGTGTTTGAGGGAGGAGTCAAAGTTCCGTGGTTCGAATCCTCGTATTGCCTGAGAATTTCCAGTAACCTTCTGACATCCTGTATATCTGACAGTACTTGCTTTGTACTGTTGCTTATGAGGAGTGGGTCTGTAAGCTTATTGTTTCTGTTTGTAAAATACGTTGTCGTATCACTACATATTTATAACTGTAAACTGCTGTTTATTATGCCAGCAATTTAGTTTTAAAGATATCACCGAAAAACTAATAACCAATTTTGATTGGGTTTTCACAGTTAAAAAACTTATCGTCTAAGTTAAAAACTGCGTACGGCTAATGACTGTACGTGAACGGTGGAGGGAGAAACAAATGGTGAACAGATATGGGACTAAGGTCACTCTAAATCAAAGGGAAACACGCATTTCTACAAATGACGAGACACCAATGATATACCAGGGATAAACACTCTGCTACGTTCATAGTGATTCTCTACAAAACTTTGGCTTAAGTGTTGAGTTTTCTGAAATATCGTGTCTTAGAGCAGAAGGAAAACGTAAATGAGAATGACGCACATTGCGTAGCCTTTCACGAGGTACCTGAAACACTGCCAGTTACTACAGGGCGTTCGCCGGAAAACGCAACCCTCCCAGTCTGTTGCCGTCGGCAACTTGCTCGGACAGCGGGGGCCAGCAGTTTCCGCCACGCGGCACCGTGAATCACCGCACTGTTTAACACCTCCGCTGCCCCAACAGTGCAGTGCAGTGACCCTTACATTGTTAAGAACGGTTTCTTTGCATTGTAGCTAGTTTGTGACTTCAGTCTCTTATTAATCAGTGTTGTGAATAAACGTTTCTTTGCGGTTTGGCTGGTTTGGGGCTTCATACTCTTACTAATCTGTACCGTGTTTGAGTGTGAGTAAAATTATGGTACGTTACAGTTTGCAACAAAGAATATTTCTCTACGATACATATGTGAAGAAGAAGTCGTTTAAAAAGTGTCGCAGTAAATTTCGTCGCGAATATCCTGGCGCTTTACTGCCAGCTAAATCAACAATTCTGCGTCTGGTTAAAAAAGTAAGAGAAACGGGTTCATTTTTTAACAAAAAGAGACTGTCGGTCAACCGTATTCTCACAGAGGAGAAAATTGACGATATCGCTTTTCGACTGGAACAGTCACCCAAAAAATCATTAAGTCAGTTAGGGCAGCGTGTGTCTCGAAATATGTTCAGAAGATGTGAAATGTGCATTACACAAGAGTGTCAACACTTCCAGCATCTTTTATAAGGTAAGCTAATGAATTACGTCACATTTAAATGCTTAGCACATACAAGTTTATGAAATAGTCCGCGGCCGACGGTCGAAAAATGCCGGGAGCTGACCGCTCGCTCGCCGCGAGCAGTTTCTTCCTTGTAGCGCTAACAGTGGGTTGCGTTTCCCGGCGAACGCCCTGTATTACACTCGTCAGGAATATAAACAAAACTATGCGATATACAAGCTCATCAGCCGAAAACTAAAACGACACCTGAAAATTTCGATTCAAATTTTAAATCACGAAGAAAAATAATATACAGTACAGTATGTATGTTTGTGTGTGTGTGTGTGTGTGTGTGTGTGTGTTTTCCTATGATCAGTCTCTCTACTGGTTTGATGCAATCCTCCATCCCTTCCTATCTTGCGCTAACCTCTTCATCTCAACATACCCCTTACAACCCACCTCTTCAATTATTTTCTTCATGATCTTTTTCTTCTGCTACAGTTCTATCCTTCACCTGTTCCCTCCACTAACAAATGAACCAGTCCCGCACGCCTTAAAAAGCGACTCACCAGCCTGTCTCTTGTTTCTGCAAGGCTGTTCCACAAACATCTTTCCTCACCCTTCATAGCCAAAACACGTTCATTTCATAGTTTACCTGTCCACTTAATTTTCAGCATCCTTCTATGGCAGCACGTCTCAAATGATTCGCTTTACCTTCTTTTCTAAAGTGCACACAAACAAGGTAATGGTAAGGCAAGGAGTACGCCGAGGCCAAGTGATGCTACTGAACCCACCTCGAAGGTGTAGGTCTCTGGGTTCATGTCCATGAGGGCGTAGTCCGCGATACGGTCGCCATTCTCGTCGATCGTCACGTTCCCCGTGATTCCTGCAACCAATCAACACACCGCTGCGCTACAAATATAAAAACAAAAATACAAGTGCATTTTATTACTACGTGTAAGTCTATACCTCAATCAACTTTCTAATTAATTTTCCACCATGATTAAATCATTTATCCTAACGAACAGCCAAATGCTGAATTCTGTTCTCATTAAAATCTGTCGCCCGATTTGCCAGCCATGGCCGTTCTGACGTCACCGTTTTAAGCATTTCGTAAAGAACACTTCGTGAGACTTGGCGGAACTCATTAGGTAAGAACTCACTCGTAAAGCGTTGTTTGCTTGAACTCTGCGCAGCACGTCTGCAGCGATGGCTGAGCACTACTGCGGCCAGCTGCGAACGCTTTGACCCGTCTTCTTACCACTCAGCCGCTCGCGGTGTTTTCTGCGTGAACTTGCGTGATTCTCAATTGTCTGAGCCGTTTTAAATAAGAACAAACAAACGCAAACACCAGCGAACACTCCGCGTGTGTGGGTGCACTCAGCTCGTATACACACATAGCGGCGGCCATATCTAAGAGCGGCAGTGCCTAGTAATGTAGCTGTAGATATTAGGAGTTACTTTCCAGTAACACACACTACATTCAGTGCTTGATTTTTAATCCCAACATTTTTTCATACTGTGGTGTAATGATGACAGTGGGGAACGGTAATTTATTATCATCATATTATTAATAATATAATTAATTAATCATCTCAAAGGAATTAATTTTAACATATGATGCAAACAGTAAATAGGCAAGAATCTCGACGCTACAGAATATATAGGAAAATTGTCACAATATGATATTTATTTAAAATCAAATGGATTTTTCACATCTAGGCGAATTTAAATTTAATATGAATAGATGACTGTACAAGAAACAACGTAACACCTAGAGGACCGAGCATGGTGGTGTAACGGTTAGCGTTCTGGCCTCGCATTCGGGAGGACGGCGGTTCGAATCCCCGTCCGGGCATCCAGATTTGGGTTTTCCATGGTTTCCCAAATCACTCCAGGCAAATGCCGGGATGCTTCCTTAAAAAGGCCATGGCCGAATTCCTTCCCATTCCTGGCTCCCATCCTTTCCCGTCTCTAAAGACCTCGCTGTTGAGAAACGTAAAGCGGTTAAAAAAAAAAAAAAAAAAAAAAAAAACACACACACACCTGGAGGTGCAATTACCCGTTGAGTAAAAATAAACAAAATAGAATCTACTTTGAAATCAAATCTCAAATGATTTTTAGATGTGGAGGAATCATACGCAAGGCCAATACACATAACAAATTATGACATCAGACATCGTCAACAGTGATGCTGTGACTTTAAACAATGAAAATGAACTTGAGCACAATTGTAGTGGCCCACAGGTAAATTATAATAGTTATGATTTCATACAACGAAAGCAGGAGCAGGTCAGTTGCAACAGAAAGAATAAACACTTGCAGACATCGGAAAGTGACGAGGTAGGAGGCAACACCCAGAGGAGTAGGCCAGTAGTCAGTGAAATAGGCAGAACAACGACGTCATTTAGGAAAGGAGAGAGCATGGAGACAGCTACAGGACGGAAAGCACCCCACCACACGCAAATAGAGGGGGAAACAGGAACAAAACCAGCGTGCACGGAGCACAGAGGGTCGCTCCTGGCTCTTGTCTTGGTCGATTTGGCAGATCGGCGGTGGCAGACGTCGAGGCGGGCAGTTGGTCGCTGGGAGCCGCAGCAGTTTACATCATCGACATCAGTACAACAGGTGGAACGAAACCACGATGGGGAAATGTAGCTGGAATATATCAAACATTATTATAACCAACTTTAAAAGAAGGCTTTAAAAGAAGGTAATAACTGACTTGGACATATAAAGGGCTCAGCGAGTCAATGGAAGAATTAAATGGCTATAATTTAATATTGTAAATAAATGAAAATGTGCATACATTGCTGGAGTATCATTTATGTAAACTACCAATCACGTGACTTTCAGTCATAACAACATATTAATATTTCTTCTTGGGAAGTGGCACTGAGAAGAGAAAAGAAAGATTCGCCAGTCCACCACACCATGAATGGAACAAATATACCGTTCAAAAATTTACGAGAAGACAACAAAAGAGTCTTGGAAGGTAAGGTTCTTTGATAACATCTCGTACCATGTTGGCAAATTATGCGTTAATTCAGTAAGATTGTACTTTGAAAGTTAGAGCAGTAACTTCTCAATCCAAGGAAGCTTTTGGGTCGCTATCTAGTGTTATGGAATGCCCATACTGGGCTTGCTGATTTGACACTTTACCATAGCTACTGAAGTCAGGAAGCTTATGGGTCGCTATCTAGTGCTATGCAACGCACATACTGGGCATGCTGATGTGGCACTTTACCATAGCTGCTCAAGTCAGGAAGCCGGCGATGATTAAAGATGGAACTACGGCATGTGAGAACCTGTGCCTCACGCAGCTATCAAGCTAAGCCCGTGCAGTGCCCACGAGAGCACTACGAACTTCCTCACTGTGCGGTAGTACAGCCAGCATCCGACTCAAGTGCGAGTCAGAACCACCAATCAGAAGCAGAGTGAGCTCGTGGCTTTTCCATGTCCCACGTAACCTTTAGCTCCACTTTCTCGATCTCGGAGGTGCATGCTTGACAGAAAATCCAAGAATTTTATTCGTGTGTTCTCTGGTATTCATTTTGATAGGTGAGTGGTTAGGCGTCCTGAGGTCACGTGCTATTTGGCTGACACTTTATTAGCGGTCGCACATACTGCGTAGAACCTACGACATTCGGCTCAGTCCGGAAACCTGCTGTGGGGAATGTACGAGCGGATGAACTGGCGTATTCCCTCCAGGCGCAACGATCCGTTGCTGACCACAATCACTAAGGGTCCATTCAGGTCTCCAGGTAAAACCAACCCGCCCCGCTCTCTTTTATTGCGAGGCTCACGTGGAGAGGGTATGTCCCAGGTGAGGAACGACACCTACAGGCCATCCTGCGGTCGCGACACGTTCTATGGAAGCTACCACAGAACTCAATATTCGCGCTGTACAAAATTCTATTTGTCCATTGCATACTCTCAGTAAAATATGATGAATACTTTCATTGGCATCGCAGCCTTTGTTACAACATTTCATATATTATACAATTACGTATATAAAGAAAAAATTATCGCCCAAGACTTAATCTAATGCACGTTCATTAATATAATAAAATACGCGGTGGAATATGGCGCAAAGCGTCACATTAGAATAAATATATTATTTTAATTAATTATTATTAGGATCAATGGACAATCCTGATTATTTATTGAAAGTTTTAGTTTCATTTTTGATTAATGTTCGCTACAGAAATATTGTATTTTTTGCATAAGTTACCTAGATGGATATGTGTTGAAACATAGCTTTTTTTTTTTAATTTGCTTACATGCATATTTTAAGTTTGTTTTAACTTTTGATGAGCATGGAGGTTGCTGTACCTGCCTATAGTTCTAAATATGTAATTTAGTTAGTAAAGTAAAATGTACGCTTAAAGCGAAGATAGTATCAAACGTAGAATTTTAAAAATATAAAATAGAACTACTGGATGCAAAAAGGATTTATGGTTCTCAAGTTGTCAGGAATTGCTGTCGGCCGATTTCTCTCTGTGTATGAAACAGATTTGTTTTCTGACGCGTACCTACGTGTGCATTGCTGTGTGAGACGTTAATTGCAATTAATACGCTTTGTTGTTATGTTGGGGGCAGTGGAGTGGAAAGCAGAATTTGTTGTTGGTTCCGGACGGCCGCACTATATCTCGTAGCGCAGCAGTATGACGACGGAGCGCCACTGCTTCATCAGGGCTCGAGCAGGCGACCCCTAATACACGTGAGGTAGTCGGACATTCCAGTCAAGGAGCCATCAGAACAGTGGAGGTGTCTCTACAGCGTGCTAGGAGCTTACGAGGCGTGGATGGGTACCAGTATCAAAAAAAAGCTAATAATGGTAAGTGAAAACAAGGTTTACATGAGTCTGTACTCAATTTCAGGAAAATAATAAATCTTAGGACCATGTTCATTGCAGGAATCAAGGAGTGGAAAAAATTGTACAGAGGTATTTTCTACAAATATTCTGCAGTAAAACACATCTCTGTGTCAAGCAAAACAGACACCAGACCGTAATATGTCTCATAGCGATCTGTATGTAACAGGGAAAAAAGTCTCAACATTAAATATGTGTTAAAAAAAAAATAGGTAGTTAGGGCTATTAATAATAGCGTGGAGACCAGGAATAAACTTTTAAAAAAAATTATTGCCTTTCTGTGTGTTGGGATGAACGGTATTCTACTGGTCAAGTTAAGAAGAGCTTTTGATTAATGTACTGTGCAGGGTGCTTGACGTTAAAGTGGCATCGAAAAGCTCTGAAGTTTAAGGTGGAGGTGTCTAGAGACTGGTGTCCACTGGAGGGTGAGTCAGTGGAATTCGTTGATGCTGATTTCAACGTACAAACAGCGTCGCGTTATTGCAAGGAATGAAGCTAACAGTTTGCTGTGGGCTGCCTACACACGAGAATAATTTGCATTCAGTGTCGTAGAGGGGTCGTGCATCATACGGCTACTCAGAGGTCTGCTGTCGGTAACAATGAGAATAACAATAACATTAGTGAGTAGAGGGAGCGCATCTTATATTCAAGCAGTCAGCAACAAATAGCCCCCCACGTGACTCGAATTTCATTCGCGTTTGTCGTAGAGCAGTATCCACGACATAGTGACGGTCGTCGTTTCAGGGCTTTACGGCTCGTAGATATCGGTGTCGTTAGAGTGGAAAGAAGTTTGAGGAGGAGGAAAGGGAAGGATTTAGGCGATGGCCTTTCCAAGGAAATCGAAATCAAGATTCCCAGGTACAAATGCCAACTGCGAAAGAGTGGCGCATACGAATAATCGAGGATTCGCAACACACGCGAAGTAGTTCATCGCAGTCTTCAGTCGCTAGTGAAGTGGTTACTGTGCCCACTAACTGTTACCATGACTTCAGCGCGTCGCCTAAGTACATTCGATTATCTGGGACGGAGCGTGGTGGGTGAGCGGTCAACGCTCTGGCCTCGCATTCGGGAGGACGCGGGTTCGAATCCCCGTCCGAACATCCAGATTTGGGTTTTCCATGGTTTACCCGAATCACGCCAGGCGAATGCCGGGATGCTTCCTTCAAAAAGGCCATGGCAGAATTCCTTCCCGTTCCTTCTCCCCAGTCCCAACCCGCCTCCAAAGACCTTAGCCGTCGACAAGGCGTAAAATAATAAGTATTAGATTATCTAGTATGCAGCTGCATATCGCAGAACGAATTCTATCACAAACGGTGCCGCGGGCACCTAAAACAACTTCATACGTGTGTGTAGCGTACGGATTAGATAGAAAGTAATATGATTCACCCTCAAATCACTCCAGACCAATACCGGGATGTTTGCTACAAAAGGAAATGTCCGAATTCCTTCCCGATCCTTGTCCCCCATCGTCTCCCGCCTTTAATGATCTCGACGTCGACGAGTCGTAAAGCTATAAAAAAAAAATACGTGATTACGTGTGCAGTGAATGCATCGCCCAGTGTAAGAACCACAGAATGAGTTGAGAGACCTCGTCGAGTTGACTCGTGTCCGCGGGGACTTTGAACGCTGAGCTGTCCTATTGGTCAGTGCCCACTACACGCAGCGGCGTCCCCTGGAGGCCCCGTCTAGCCACACCAGGAGATATGCTTCCTTCTATTTTTGTAGCGTCGGCGCCTTTTAAGGGACATTGGGCTGTGAACTCGGAAATTAATGTAATGCTGCAGATCGTACACGCAATCATTCGGTATCTTTATTATCATTTCATTTTTTGACTGTTATATACAGACATTCGTTTAGAAGATTTATGTATATTGAATGTTATCATACTGCGTATAGCAACTAACCAGTACGAAATTTTAAAGAACCATCTAAGTGAAAAGTGTGTCATATCACACATTCTACCACCTAGAAATCATGATTGCAACAAGTTGTGCAAAAAACTCTGTCACAGCATATATCTGTTTGTGATAGCTAACATAAAACAAGCGTATTTACGATTTAAATTTGCAGTAACAATTAAACGTGAAACATATATTATTTTTCCCACTTAATTGTTTAATATTTGCGAAAATAAATCTCCTACTTTTAACTTAGATAAAAAAATCATTTACGCCATGCAATTTCGTTCTCTAATTATAGAGACGTTTGAAATTCTAAAGAAGTCACGTCTTCACTACGGAAATAGAAGGATACTTTATAATATATATAAGAATCAAGTGACAATTATGAAAGACACCCGTCAGTTAAAAAGGGTGTGAATCGACGTTGCCCCCATTAATACTCAACTTCTATGCACAGGAAACAATAAAGAAAGTGAAAGAAAAAGTTGAATGTTGCATAAGTGCTGAAGGAAAAAAATCGATATGCTGATGATATGCTGATGATATGCTGATGAGATATGCTGATGTGATATGCTGATGAGATATGCTGATGATATGCTGATGATATGCTGATGATATGCTGATGATATGCTGATGATATGCTGATGATATATTCTGATGATATATGCTGATGATATATGCTGATGATATGCTGATGATATGCTGATGATATGCTGATGATATGCTGATGATATATTCTGATGATATATGCTGATGATATGCTGATGATATGCTGATGATATGCTGATGAGATATGCTGATGAGATATGCTGATGATATGCTGATGATATGCTGATGAGATATGCTGATGATATATGCTGATGATATATGCTGATGATATGCTGATGATATATGCTGATGTGATATGCTGATGATATATGCTGATGATATGCTGATGATATGCTGATGATATATTCTGATGATATATGCTGATGTGATATGCTGATGATATGCTGATGATATGCTGATGATATGCTGATGAGATATGCTGATGAGATATGCTGATGAGATATGCTGATGATATGCTGATGAGATGTGCTGATGAGATATGCTGATGATATGCTGATGAGATATGCTGATGATATGCTGATGAGATATGCTGATGATATATGCTGATGATATGCTGATGATATGCTGATGATATGCTGATGATATGCTGATGAGATATGCTGATGATATGCTGATGATATATGCTGATGATATATGCTGATGAGATATGCTGATGAAATATGCTGATGATATGCTGATGATATGCTGATGATATGCTGATGATATGCTGATGAGATATGCTGATGAGATATGCTGATGATATGCTGATGATATGCTGATGATATGCTGATGTGATATGCTGATGATATATGCTGATGATATGCTGATGATATGCTGATGATATGCTGATGAGATGTGCTGATGAGATGTGCTGATGATATGCTGATGATATATGCTGATGATATGCTGATGATATATGCTGATGAGATATGCTGATGAGATATGCTGATGAGATGCTGATGAGATATGCTGATGAGATATGCTGATGATATGCTGATGATATGCTGATGAGATATGCTGATGATATGCTGATGAGATATGCTGATGAGATATGCTGATGATATGCTGATGATATATGCTGATGATATATGCTGATGATATGCTGATGATATGCTGATGATATGCTGATGATATGCTGATGATATATTCTGATGATATATGCTGATGATATATGCTGATGATATGCTGATGATATGCTGATGATATGCTGATGAGATATGCTGATGAGATATGCTGATGATATATGCTGATGATATGCTGATGATATGCTGATGTGATATGCTGATGATATGCTGATGATATGTGCTGATGATATGCTGATGAGATATGCTGATGATATGCTGATGAGATATGCTGATGATATGCTGCTGTGATATGCTGATGATATGCTGATGATATGCTGATGAGATATGCTGATGAGATATGCTGATGATATATGCTGATGATATGCTGATGATATGCTGATGATATGCTGATGATATGCTGATGATATGCTGATGATATGCTGATGATATGCTGATGATATATTCTGATGATATATGCTGATGATATGCTGATGATATGCTGATGATATGCTGATGAGATATGCTGATGAGATATGCTGATGTGATATGCTGATGATATGCTGATGATATGCTGATGAGATATGCTGATGATATGCTGATGATATGCTGATGATATGCTGATGATATGCTGATGATATGCTGATGATATGCTGATGATATATTCTGATGATATATGCTGATGATATATGCTGATGAGATATGCTGATGATATGCTGATGAGATATGCTGATGAGATATGCTGATGATATGCTGATGATATGCTGATGATATATTCTGATGATATATGCTGATGATATGCTGATGATATGCTGATGATATGCTGATGATATGCTGATGATATGCTGATGAGATATGCTGATGATATGCTGATGTGATATGCTGATGATATGCTGATGATATGCTGATGAGATATGCTGATGAGATATGCTGATGATATGCTGATGAGATATGCTGATGATATGCTGATGAGATATGCTGATGATATGCTGATGATATATGCTGATGAGATGTGCTGATGATATGTGCTGATGATATATGCTGATGAGATATGCTGATGATATGCTGATGAGATATGCTGATGTGATATGCTGATGATATGCTGATGATATGCTGATGAGATATGCTGATGAGATATGCTGATGATATGCTGATGAGATATGCTGATGTGATATGCTGATGATATGCTGATGATATGCTGATGATATGCTGATGATATGCTGATGATATGCTGATGATATGCTGATGATATATTCTGATGATATATGCTGATGATATATGCTGATGAGATATGCTGATGATATGCTGATGATATGCTGATGATATGCTGATGAGATATGCTGATGATATGCTGCTGATGTGATATGCTGATGATATGCTGATGATATGCTGATGAGATATGCTGATGAGATATGCTGATGATATGCTGATGAGATATGCTGATGATATGCTGATGATATGCTGATGATATGCTGATGATATGCTGATGATATTGTAGGCTTTACGTCTCGTCTACGTCGAGGTGATTAGAGGCGCGATGGCACTGGGGACAGGGAACGGGTAGGAATTCTGCCATGGCGTTTTGATGGAAGCATCGCGGCATTCGCCTGGAGTGATTTGGATGAACCATGGAAACCCCCATCCTCGATGCCCTTATGGGGATTCGAACCCGCGTCCTCCCGAATGCTAGGCCAGAGCATTACAGCTCACCCACCACGCTCGGTATATTCTCTTGTTAGCTCTTGTGCTGAGAATATTGAGAAGTTATTTAATGGCATGAATAAAGTACTAAAGGAAGATTTTGGACCAAAAATAAACCAAAGAAAGAGAAAAGTGATGAAATGTAACAAATTTATATCAATAATAGTAGATTAAATATAAAAATATGCCAGCCACAGATCTGAGATGTGCACTCCTTCATGAGATACTCACCAAAGATCGCGCTACAACACACAGATAAACACTGCACTGTTGATAATGTTTTTTGAGTAAAGCTTTGTTTATTCATTTCTTCAGTTTCAGAAATATAGTGAATGTAGTGCAAAGGACGCATTAATCAGATTACTACATCAGAGATTAACAATGCAACAAGAGTAATGTAATTGTTGAACTTAATTCATGGTAAAGATACTTCTCAATAAACGTTTCTGTTTTTCTTCTAGAAGAAGAAACATAAGACAAACGGATTGTATACCAAGTTCCCTCGAACTAACTAGCATGGATTAACTAGTTCAATGAATAATCAAGAATTAATAGTAAAAGATGTATTTAAAAAAAATTTAACCAGTTATCCAATCAATATTTATTGAGAAATAGTATTACTTAAAATGGAATTTTCTTATGTAAACTTAGTTTTAGTGGCAAAGAAATAGTGTGAAAGTAAATACACTAAACACACCAGGTAGAACCGTGGAGAACAATTGTTAATGGAAGTATTGCGTAGTAGGACGAACAAGTTAATATTGAAATTACGTAACAGCGCTGAGCGCGTAGGAGGATGTTTGTCGGAGGAACACGGGAACTGTGAATGTGAAGGGGCGGAAGGCAGTTGCGCTGGCGACAACTTCGTTAAGATTTCATCCGGCCTGTCGATGGGTCCAGGGAGCGCCGTATGGAGCCGATTAAAATGGAAACGAGTCGAAACCCGGGCGAAAGGCCCGGCTGGTCGACTGGGGTCAGGTCGGAGTGGGCAATCGATATCTCGCGCGTAGCACTCACGCGGCGTGAAGAGAGCGTGCGCGTGACAGGTGTCATCTCGCCACCACACACGAGCAAGTCCTCAGCCAACAAGCGGCACAAAGGGCGTCCATCCTGCATCCACTGACAACGGTCACGCCACTGGACGTCAGCGGAACAGGGGTCACGGGAGGACAGAATCGCAGAACGCAATGAGTAACTGGTGTGATAAGAGAGTGGGAAGACAGAAGGAGGGTGAGAACAGAGCTGCAAGTATACAGGGCCTATACTGGTGTTGAGCAGGATTCAAATCTTTATGACCAAACTATGCAGGCAAATATGACCTTAAATAAGGGTAAATATGACCTAAATACGGAAAAATATGACCCAACTTTTAAAGTTACTACATCAAAACATGTTCAATTACACATCATTTATTTTAGTTATTATTGTCGCTTTCACGTAGACATCATAATTTGCTTCGGTGCACTCGCTGCACCGTTCGGAAATTAAATTTTAAATCGCTTTAATTTAACATAATTTACAGAAAATAACTCTTTCGTCTATACTAATATACTCCTCTCCAAAACCTCGCACTTTTTTTCAGCCTGGTGGTACTCACTGATCCATAGCAGATTTAATACTGACTGAGGATTATTTTCTAAAGTATTGGCGACAGTGAGACATTGATTGCCGCGGCTCGACACAGGCATGCTGCTGCTGCTGCATTGTCGAGATTAAAAGTTGTTGTTGTTGTTGTTGTTGTTGTTGTTGTGGTTTAAGGGCGCGTCGACGGCGAGGTCATTAGCGCCCGAGATTAAAAGGAGTGGCAACTGTGCATAACTTTAACTCTTGGCTGGTGAATTATGACCAATTCAGTTTTGTTCTTTCTCCCAATGTATAGTAGGAGTACAGTTCATGAATATTTATCCGAATTTCTTCTCATCTATAACTTCTAGTGAATTCCTGATATTATTAAAAATTACCAGATTTTTCCTCCAAATATGACCATATGACCATAAATATTATGGCAAAATGACCAAAACTAGGAAAGTGGCCTGAATATGCATTTATATGCTACATAAAATACATTAAAATATAATCATAATCGTTTGTATCAGTGTTTAATTCAGCATTACAGCTAAAAAACAAGGCAGGAAAAAAATATGACTTGTCTTAAAGATCCGCACCCTAGTGACCAGGCGTGGAAACATATTGGCGTAGGAATTAGGAGCAACGCACAGAAGGAAAAATATGAGCATGATCACAAGCTGGAACTCGATGTCAGCCATAAAGTGAGTGAGAATATTTTCATTTGTCGGCAAGGGAGTTAGCGATCAGAATATACTACTAGACAAAGTGGTGGATAATTTATTTGAAATGATGAAGGAAGTTAAGACAAATGCGAAGGTGTGGCTATAAGGAGACTCTCTCCTGCGCTTGTCTGTTCTGTCACAATCAAAGTTTATTAAGTTAGTTAAATCCCTTCAACGATTGTTTGTTTTCGATGTTACTGTCGTGAATTAAATACTCCTGGTACAAGCGATAGGATTCATGCAAATCTGGACGCAACAAATTCTTTTCCTACCAGTCTAAAGTGTAGTATATTTTAAACGAAATGCGTGAAGAATGGGATCTTAATTTTGTAAAATTGTACTTATAGTGATGATGGGTATATTTTATCTAAATTTTTATTAATTGAATTTTTTAAATACATTTCTGGGGTTCCTGACGAAGTTTTTGATTCTCTAAGATGTAATTTGTTTTGGTGTAACATATATCTGCTGGGAAGCGTGTGATTAGAGATAGCAAAGACATATTGTCACTGACGTGTGCCTGAAACAAGCCAGGGTCAATGAAACAAGCACAAATCTATAATCAAACAAAATAAGAACTTTATTTCAATTGTAGGTACACATGAGCGATTGCAAGGAAATGATCACAATTATTGGCAATTTTATAACGCATTATCACTATACGCTCAAAACACCAGTATGAGGAAAAATCAACAAAAAATAAAAAGTATAAAAAATCAGTAGATATTTTAACAAAATCCGAAAATCCTCACTTTTTATAAAAATCCGTAGATGTACGGATAAATACGTAGAATTTGCAGCACTGTGTGATTGTTGAGGACAAGCCTGCGTTCCCAGTGATCTCATTTCACCGCGTATGCAGAGATGATGTTACACTAATCACGTCACGTCGCTACCAGCTTTGCCTCTCCCCGGATTTGCAGTCTCTGGTGATAAAATCAGTGCTACCGGAATGGCGCCGAAAGGCTTTGCAACATATTGGGAGGGGAACACTACCCTGATTACTAATTCAAAAATCCCCCTACAATGGCATTAATTAAATTAATTAGCCGGTATTGAACCGGTGTGGCTTCTTCGAAAGGACAGGAACAAAAATGCTGAAGAAAAACGCTGAAGAAAAACCTCAATAACAATAGGCGCATCTTTAATTCACATGCAATTATTAAACCTTTAAAACCTTTTTATTTTTTTTAAAGGGAATTATTTAGTTACATAACAACAGCGCACATTAATGGTGATGTATGAGAATATTTTAATTAAATTACTAATTAAAATTTGAGATGTTATACAAAAAAACAGAAGGAAGACGTAGAAAATTATTTGAAACGAAAACATGTTCTACAGGGCATTACAATAAAATTGTAACAACCAGTGGGAAAATGTATAGCTTACAACTCCTAACTACATTTGGCGGTGCTCCGCAAGGATTTCTTAGAAGTTGTGCGATGAAAAAGTATAAAGTATCGGTATTACAAGAAACAATTGTTTACGCTAATGCACACTGTCTATATATATATATATACATATATATATATACATATATATATATATATATATATATATATATATATATATATATATATTTGTATAACATTAAACGGAGCTTATAAAGAAAAACTTTATATACATCATTTATTTATTTACTCATTGATGTTTGTGAAAAAAATCTTGCAAGTACGAAATTCGTTTTAATAGTATATAGTTGGACTCTAGCTTGTTATTGTGAGTTACAATATCGCAGAGTAGACTCTTTTGTTGTTTAGAAAAACATTAACAGCGTATGTTTGCCTAAATTTGATTTTAGTGTGTTGTGTTAAATAAAAACAAGAAGAAATGTTAATCCGGATGTAAGAGAAATAAATGAGTGATTAATAAATAAATTATTTAAATGCCAGAAGGAAAATCAATAAAAATAAGTATTTCTGTTCAGTGATAAATCTGAAGGAATCGAAGTCACGCAAGTACAAATGTGTTATGTACAATTGTGATAACATTTCTTTCAAGCTCTGTATCCCAAAAACTAGCGAATGTGTTTTGAAGATGACATTTGACATTGTGATTGCTTGACGTTTGATTTAAAATATGAAGAATGACACTATCTCATGTGGCACGAGCGCCGGAAATTAAAATGTGCCCTGAACTTCAAACTTATTTTCCTATAATTTTTAATTACAGTAAAATTACGAAACCTATTTTGACGATGTTTTCACAGTCTGAAACATGAGGTCGGGCTTACCCTAACTGGGATAAAAATTGAAACCAATTCCAAAACATTAACATAGAAATAAATGTAGCCCCATCTATTGGGTTTTCTCCGTAAGTATATGTTACTTAGTCTTTAATCCGAAAGATGTGTGTATGCAATGGCATTCTGTACTCGCGTTCGGAAGGACGTGGTTTCGAATCCAGATTTGGGTTTTGCATAGTTTCTCGAAACCATTCCAGGCGAATGCCGGCGTGGTTTCTTCAGAAGGCCATCACCGAATTCCTTGCCGCTCTTCCCCCAGCCCTTTCCCGCCTCTAATGAGCTGAACGTCGACGAACAGTAAAGATATGAGAAAAAAAATCCGGTAGATGACCACAGTGTAGCAAAGTTGCGGACTTAATGATACTTGCAGACGAGCAAACTACCTGAATTAGTGGCCACTATTTTCAGGTCGACGACAAAGTGATCGAGAGTTTCCCCGATGCGGGCATCAGCACAATCAGGAAAGTACAAGCTTCAGCACCCTGACCACTCCCGCGGAGGAATATCTGCAGTGGTGCTTGGAGATTAAAGGAGACTTAGTCCCACATGGTAAAATCTGATAGCGTATCTCCGTCGGCTCGTGGAAGACTCCTTGCTGTATATTCTGTTGTGATCTGTATAGTAATACGAATTCCAGTTAGCTCGTAGCTTTTCCGTAAATGTTGACACAAATACTTGAAGATCTAACTAATTCATCTCCTCTAGCCACAGCCTATAAACTTGTATTTGTGTATGTGATGTATATTACCACATACCTTCACGAGGAATTACTTCTAAATTGCATTGGATCCCGTTGCCAGATCTGCAATGTGTCATACTTCCCACGATGAAACGCGAAGACGGAAGACTCAAAGACCGTGTGAATACACACATCATGTGAGACCTAATATTGTACTAGGTTACAAAAAGCTTGTGACCCGGTAACCTGTGCCTAACTGATCTTGCAGAAGGGGACCTACACCTCTCCCACATCTAATACCTAGTAGCGGAACCCTTTCTTTCCTACTCTATCGTTATTCCTAAAGGCGTGCTGCATCTTACCTACTCCTACATTTATATGACTCTATTACTCCCGACTCTGGCAACAGATCACACCTATTTTTCACCAAAATTTCTGAAATGTCTTGTTTCTTCATCCAGCTAGCCATATTTCTCCTATGACCTGTTACCAGCTCCCACCCATCCTTCTCAACTTCATCCAGCCCACTATCTCTACTTTCTGCCTCTGTAGCATAAGCCTACACAAGCTGATCCCCCACAGCCAGAGCTCCCACAGGATGCGCCTCCACAGGCTGAGCCTCCACAGACTGAGATTCCACAGGACGAGCCACGAGAACGCTGATCCTCTCACGCAAGTCCCTGATCGTTTCGACCATCTGCATGAACCTTTCATCCGTAAGACAAAGTGGACAAAACCACAGGAGAGCCTTATTTATCTCCCACGTTTCCTCTTCCCTATACGCCCAATGAAACCACATCTTACACCAAATGCAACCCACGCTCCTCACCACATAGCTGCACTAACTAAACTGCTCAAGAATTAGGATAAAATTGTTGAATTGGATTTAAGAGGTCTTTATAGGCCAAAATAATGACAGAATGTCATTATCTTCAAATAAAACATCATTTTCTGTCGGATGGATGACTTTTTGTACGGTATATTTAAACGCGAGTAACATAGCCGGAATAGAACTACAGAGTTATATATTAATAAAAAGTTCTCGAGCCTCCTGTCGCGTCGAAATGTCGCAAACCTGAGAAGTTTCGGCAGTAAAGTTATCCGGCGACATTTTTAGTTGTTTTAAAATGAGAAGTGGGCCCTCTAAACGTCGCAGGGGAGCGAATTTTGCTGCCGGTGGAGGGTCGAGATCTTTACACCTATAAACGACTCCGTGGTTGACCTTGGAAGGTGGTACCTGTGAAGGTCCTGTTCCACATCCTGCTGGTGATGTCGCGGCCGTCCATCTCGGTGCCGCCGAGGTGCAGCGTCTCGTTGAGCGCGATGGCGTACAGCAGCACCGCGTCGTAGAACGCCGTCACGAACGGCGACACCGTGTCGCCGTCGGAGGTGAAGGTGTGGTTGTGTCGCTCCGCCGCGAGCGCCTTCACCTGCTGGGAGAAGCGGCGGTACGAGGCCGTCTGCGGCGTGGCGGCCGTCACCGTCAGCAGGGCCTCGTACGCGCGCCTCGCTCGCTCGTTGCGCTCGTCGGAGTCCGCAGGGTCCAGCCACGGATGAGCCTGACCGCTGTTCATACTGCCACACAACAAACACAAGAGTCACAGCACCACCAAAACAATTGTAAGAGTCACGACACACCAAAACAAGGCGCCAGAACAGACAAAACATACACAAGAGTTACAGCATACCAACACGAGGCTCCGGCACAGCAGAAAGAAACACAAGAGTCAAGACACACAAAACCGAGGAGCCAACACCACCTAAACAATCACAAGAGTCAAACCTCACGAACACAAGCCGCCAGCAGCACTTAACAAACATAAGAGTTATAGCACACCAAAAAGAGGCGCCACCATCACCAGAACAAGCACAAGAGTCATGGCACACCAACATAAGTAGCCAGCACCCCTAACCGAACACAAGAGTCACGGCACAGCAACACTAGGAGTCAGCACCACCAAAACAACCACAACAGTCACGGCACACCAACACGAGGTGCCAGCAACGCCAAAACAAACACAAGGATCACGGCACAACAGCATGACTCACGGCACACCAGCACGAGGAACCAGCAACACTTAAACAAATACAAGTGTCAAGGCACACCAACATGAGGCGCCAGCACCGCAGAAATAAACAAAATCGTCACGGCACACCAACACGAGGCGCCGGCACCGCAAAAACAAACACGAGAGCCGTGCCACACCAACACCAGGCGTCAGCAACGCCAAAACAAACACAAGAGTCACAGCATACAAATACGAATAGCCAGCACCAACTTAACAAACACAAAAGTCACGTCACACCAACACTAGGCGCCAGCACAGCAGAAACAAACACAAGTGTTACGGCACAGCAACACGAGTAGCCAGCACCACCTAAACACACACAAGAGTCACGGCACACCATCAAGAGGTGCCAGTAAAGTAAAAAAAAAAAAAAAAACTAATCACGTCACACTAAAAGAGGCGCCAGCACAGACAAAACAAACACAAGAGTCACGGCACACGAATACGAGGCGCCAGCAACGCCAAGACAAACACAAGACCCATGTCACACCAACACGAGTCACACCACACCAAAATGAGGCGGCAAGACCACCTAAAGAAACACAAGAGATACGGTTCACCAGCATGAGGCGCCAGCACCGCAAAAATAAACACAAGAGTCACGCCACACTAAAAAGAGGCGCCAGCACCACCAAAACAAACACAAGAGTCCCGGCACACCAACATGAGTCGCCAGCACCACCAAAACAAACACAAGAGTCCCGGCACACCAACACGACGCGCCAACACTGCCAAAAGAACGTATAAATGAGCTCTGCAAGAACCTGAGCTTTCATTTGTACTATCCTGAGTATTGTGTTAGGTATTCTCTTTCATTTAGTTCACGCGACAGAAATTAACAGACATCGGACGTGGAATGGTACTTCGCGATGGACGCATTGAGTATGCCATTCAGGACATTATTAGTGAACTGAACATTCGTTGGTCGAAAACGTGTCAGGTATATGTAGCAAAATTTCCTGCATTTTACGTGGTCACGGACAGCGCAGTGGCCGACCATGTCTACTTAGTTTACCAACACCAGCGACGTTTGCGGTAAGGTACTAATTCTGACAGGGATGCTACACTCACTGTGGGACGAACGACAGACGTGTCCGTGTACACAGAGCAGCGAAATCCGGCGTTGATGGGATATGAAGCGAGTGTCACTACTAACAAAACGCTTTCCTCTTGGTGGGACCCTAGATGACTGGAAGTTTGCGTGGTCAGATGAGTTGGCAAAGGTTTATCACAGAGATGTTGTGTGGCGCAGTATCACGAAGCTATGGACGCAGGTTGTCAGGAAGGCAATGTGCAAGTTCAGCGCGCAGAAGAGTGAACCAAACTCTCATAACCTGTGAACCATTTAACTGGAAGTTTCAAGTCACGTGGTACCATTCGTCTTACTAACCTATACAAAATTATAACAAAAAATGTAAAATCCAGTGGCAATTAGAGGAGCTGAACGAAAAAAATTTGTTTAGTTAATCTTTATACAAAATTTAAATCAAACATGGCAAGCACGTGCCTTTCATAATATTTTAATTTTCTTTTTGTTAAAGCATTTGCCGACAACCCACAAATAAATTCATCCACTCCCCTTACTTCCTAAACTACTGATGTAAAATCCCGTTCAAGATTGTAGTGAAACCAGTATGATGTAAATTGAAATTTACACGAAAACCACAGCCATCTTTCTGGAGTTTACGACTGTGTAAAGGAATAAGCAATTGTAAAAATTAATATACGTAAAAAATAAATTCTACAAAAACACTAAATGGACCAAACGATAGAGATTTTTATGAATCTAAAAGTGAATATCTCATGAAAGAAACTTCTTTCCCAAAGCGTCACTATAATATTTTTGAACTGAATATTTTTTGTGTGTGTGTCTCTGTTTGATGTATGTATAACAGTAAATAGACTACTCTGTAAACGGACAAGCACCTATGTTTTCAAAACAGTTGTCCCTGCAGTTTTAAATACACACTTTTTATACTATTGAATGAATTTTATACAGAATCTGTTTATCGAATCCACAGTATCCGATTATTTTGTAATCCTGAACAAAAGAAACGGAAGCCGAGTCGGGGTCAGTGTACGGTAGTGTAGTTTTAGTAGTGTTTGGTGTGGCGACCGATTCCAGGACAGCCAGTGTGACGCGTCGTTACGAGCGGTGTGGGCGTGATGTGATGTGTCGCTATGACTGACAGCTGACACTGGTGTCGCGTATTAATCGCTGCAGCGCTCTCACAGATCTTGTTTGATGTACTGCCGCGCCTGGCAATTAGCTGATCGTCATTAGAGGTGTCACTTAGAACGAGAGTGCGTGAGTAGCTGCCGACTGAGCGCCTTCAAGTGGTCTTCAGCCGCGTCTTGGGATAGCACGAACCTCAATGCAGTGACGGATCAAGCAGACAGCGCTGTGAGTTGGTGTTGATACTGTTCCACAGTCCAGCACACCATGAAACGTAAGGGAGATGATAGGAGTTGGGTTGGGAAGACCATACGCTGCTCCCGAGAGGAGCTGGTCGGTCAGTTCATGACAGAGTTATTTCATGATGAAACACATTTTATATGCAGCAATGACATAGAAAACAATATAACAGAAATGAGAGCCACAGCCACAACCGATTTTATTCTGTAATAACTTTTCCCACGAATAATAAGGTTATGGAACAGGAAGAATTTATCAAAAGAAAAACTTAGAATCCGACAGAAGTAGGTCTAGAGAAATCTCTCTGGTCATGCTGATCTTGGTGTTCCGCCAGTTTAGCAAGCCGCTCCACGCGCTGAGGGTAGCCAAAGGGCGCCTGCTGTCATACCCAGTGTGTCCCTTCCCAAGCCATGCATGTTTACACGTTAACATAGATACGCTTTGCAACGAGTTGCAGGGTCGTGGTAATAGTAATAGAAATAAGGACCACATATAACACTGATACCTGGTATTGCACACACTGGCAGCCGACTGCAGCTGGTGGCGGGTTCGGCCCTACTAGACCTCAAGCGTCCTGCCCAGCGGAGCCCTGTCTATCTGGTAGTGCTGATGTCTGCCACACAAATGTGGCGCCTAAACCGAACTAGCTGGAGGCTACACATACGCACCTACTATCTGCTCCGTTGACACAAAATTTTGTAACAGTACGATCTGAAGGTTTTTCATACAAATGAAAATGTAAAAATTATTTTCAACCTACCCACAATAAGATACCAAGATATTAAGGATGCCAACATCAACAGGCTTCACTCTAGAAAACCGCCAATGAAATCGGCAAGGGATGCTATTCGTGCAGATTTTAACATCACCAAAGATTGGATGCAGGAGTGGACTGTACAGCAAAACAGCAACTTACCTTGCACGTCACAAAAGCCACCAGGTTTTGATTTACCTCGTTAGACTTGGTCCACACTCAACAGGATCAAAACTCGGCATGGCAGATGCGCACACTCCCTGTACACGTGGGGCAAGCAACCATCCCCCTCATGCGAATGGGAGAGATTCAGACTATTGGTCATATTATTGAAGAGTGTCCTATAAGATTTTACAGTGGTGATCCTGTGGACTTCCTGCTGGCAGCTCAGGAATCAATAAACTATGTTAATAAACTAGATATAAGTATTTCATCTTGTAATGTTGCATTGTATATATCTTAAAAGTGTCTGAATTGCCATACGATAAATAAATAAATCTTCTTATCTATTTTTTTCTCCGATCAAAATAAATACGTCAGAAGCCACGGGATTTCCTGATTGGACCATTCTCGTTGGTAGCTTGTCTGCCTGTAAAACGCACCGAGCGTGGTGGTGAGCGGTTATGCTCTGGCTGCGCATCCGGGCGGACGCGGATTCGAATCCCCGTCCTGGTTATCGCACTTCGATTTAACATGGCCACCCCAAACCACTCCAGGCAAAGGCCATGGCAGAATTCCTTCCCGTCCGTTGCCCCCAGTCTTCTAATGACCTCGCCGTCGATAAGACGTAGAGCCATAAGCAGAAACAGCTCTACATCAGTGAATCTGATAAACGAAAAGCACTACAAACATTACATCTAAACAGTTTCCAAGTTGGGAGCAAAACATGAAAACGTTTTTATTGTTTGTTACTCTGTTATTTATTTGCACTATTTTATGGCTGAATTCTGTTAACTCGGAAGACATTGCACCAGAATATTCGTGTTTTAATTCTATTTGAACTGAATTATTGCACTAGTCGCTAGGTTCCTCGCTGCGACAGAACTAAATCCCGTAGCGGACTGTGTTCCTGCAAGCAAATGGGGCGACGCGGAGTGTTACTAAATTTGTCAAAGTCATTCAGCAAGCCGGAGACAAGGCACAGTAACGTTGTTCTCAGTAAAAGACGCAAAACCGATTTTCTGGTAAGCTTCAAGTCATTTCTCTTTGCTTACTATCGGACAGGTAGGCAGTGCTTCATCTCGTCTCCGCGATACAGCTCAGGGACCGGCGCTGTATATTCAGATTCGGTGCCACTGACAATTTTTTCTCTTCTGCTACACAAATATTTCACCTTGCGCAGTATATTATGATTATTTTCTAGAAATATTATATTACTTAATCCGCATTACATATTTCTGAGAATTGAGGCGAAATAGCGTGTTTAATCATTGAACGCTGGGAATAACTTACTGGTATTATAATAATATCTCTGGCGGCAAATCTGTGATTAGAAAGATGATCTTTGGATGTGCTAGCACGAGCAACAAGATATTTCTGGCGCCGAAATTTTATGTGTTACTCAGTACGGTATAGGAGAAATTTGATTTTATTTACCATCAAGGAACGCATTACCGTTTAATATCATATTAACTTTACCAGTTTTACGATAAACTTAAAATCTAAGCAGAAAATTTGGTCCATATTTGATAGCAGTTTGAACCAGTGAAGAGAATAAATATAATATTTTATCCATGATGGATTAGTGGAACTCTGCGACTGTGATATCAAATTTATTGATATTAAAAACAGCAACCAGTCACAGTTTGTTTGATGTTGTATATTTAATAATCATTACCGGTTTCGAACAAATTGTTCATCATCAGATGGTTTGCATTTATTTTTATAATGTAATTTTTTTTTTGCTGTCGTCAGTCTTTCGACTAGTTTGATGGAATCCTCCATCCTTTCCTATCCTGTGCTAATCTCTTCATTTCTACATACCCCTTATAAAGCCCACGTCCTCAAATATCTGTTTCATATATTCTAATCTCTGTCTTCCTCTACAGTTCTTACCTTCGACTGTTCCCCCCACTAACAAATTAACCAATCCAGCATGTCTCAAAATATGACCTACCAGCCTGTCTGCTCTTTCCGTAAGCTTCTTCCACAAACTTCTTTTCTCACCCATCATTTCCAAAACTCGTTCATTTCTTACTTTGTCTGTCCACTTAATTTTCAGCATTATTCTGTAGCACCACATTTCAAATGCTTCAATTTTCTTTATTTCCGGTATTCCTAAAGTCCATGTTTCGCTACCATAATGTGCTGTGCTCCACACAAAGAGTTTTAAAAACTTATGCAGTTGCAAAATGCAAGCGTGCATCCTATAACAATAGAAAGTAGCATTTATTGAATGAGAGCAAATTTAATTTTGGGTTGATAAAGATAATCTCCATTATATTACTTACGTTAAATAGTTGAATGTTTTAAAAATGAATTCTTCTTGATGGAGAAAGGATATGATGTATTATTAAATAAATATAAATATTTCACCATTATAGGAATCTGAAAAGATCTTTTGCGGACGCTTTAATTCCTCTCTCGTGGAACTTGTAGCGGATCTGAGTCTGTTCAGGTGGGGCTGGAGGATGTGAGGTTGGAAGCGCTCCTCGTTAATATTTCCCTCTGTGATCGCATGCCGCGGCGAGATGGGGTGGGGGTAGCGGGAGTGTGTCAGCGACTCGTTAGCAATTCCCACTGTCGGCTGCTGAACCTGAGGCTGGGCGGGGGGTTGGAACAAAGGAATGGCTGACAGGAGGTTAATGTGTGTTTTGAAGGTGAGAACAGTAATCTAATTTAGGCCGTTCCAGAGGTGGAGTTGGTACCCAAACGCCAGGCTTAACTCAGTGTGGGTGGTGAGTTAGGAACCACGTCATTTTACTGTGTTCTTTCACTATCGAAAACCAAGTTGATCGATCAGTGCCAATAGCGTATAGAGTCAACCCAAACCACGGATGCACTTCATTTTGTTCTTTGGTGTCTTTTTTTGTTCTGTCTTTACGTCTCGTGGACCTGCAGGTCATTAATTAGACGTAGGAGAGGGTAGGCTCGAGTAACGGGAAGGAATTCGGCCTCGCCCTCTGAAGGAACCATCCCACTTGAATTGATTTCGGGAAATCGTTGAAAACCAAAATCTGGATGGGCGGACAGGTATTTGAACGCGGGTCCTCTGGTTGCGAGGCCAGAGCGTCCGCTCACACTCCACTCTCCGAGCTTCAGTATTACTGCGACTCCCTCAAGAACGAACGTGAAGTACAGCTCTTACGGTGTATTGCTTCGGCTAATTACACAGCTCTTAATTAAAACCACCCGTGCTCGAGGAATGCGAGGCGACGAGAGATTAAGGCCTCAGGAGATGCGGCGGGCGCCTCTCTCTCCAGGGACTGGGTGGCCTGAGTGCTGTTCCTTGTACCACACGGCGCATTCTCCTGCCCAGATTTATCTCCTCAAACTTTACTGCCGAACGAGGTATTATCACAAGAGCGGAAAATGTCTTATCGCAACCGAGCTACGGCAGCTGCGCTGTTTGTACCTTCGCAGCTGAGTATTATTGTACTCATTATCTCCACAAGTCGCAACCAGAAAAGGGATTTGTTTTTGTTACTAATCACTCTATTACGCCATACCTTTCCGTCTCAACATACCCCTTACAACCCACGTCATCAATTGTCTGCTTCGAATGTCTCCAGTCCCTACATTCGACTGTTCCCTCCAGCAACAACTTAACCATTCCAGCATGTCTCAAAAGATGACCTAGCAGCCTGTCTATTCTTTCTGTGCGACTCTTCAACGAACTTCTCTCCCCACGCATGATTTGCAAAACTCGTTCATTTAGTACTTTGTCTGTCCACTTAATTTTCAGCATCGTTCAATATGATCACGTTTCAAACTCTCCAATTTTCTTTCTTTCTGGTATTCCCAAAGTCAATGCTTCGCTGCCATAAAGTTCTGTGCTCCACTCATAGAGTTTTAAAAAGTTCTTTCTCAGTCTTAAATCAATGTTTAAAATTAACTTCTTTCTTTTTTTTTTCTTTTTTTATGTCTCTTAACAGCGAGGTCTTTAGAGACGGGAAAGGATGGGGGCCAAGGAATTCCGCCATGGCCTTTTGAAGGAAGCATCCCGGCATTTACCTGGAGTGATTGGGGAAACCATGGAAAACCCAAATCTGGATGCGCGGACGGGGATTCGAAGTCCTCCCGAATGCGAGGCCAGAACGCTAACCGTTACACCACCACGCTCGGTGTTTAAACTTAAAGATGTCTGTTTTTGATGAAGGTTGTTTTTGTCAGTGCTATTCTGCTTGTAACACTATAGTCGTGCAGGTAATGGGCCTCAGACAGAGCCTTGCTTTGACTTGTGTATATGCTTCGACAGCAGAAGCCGCAGTCAGTCAGTCTGCCTGTTTGCTTCACCGCGAGTCCCTCGAGACCTGACAGGAGGCTCTCCAAGTGGTTTCGAACACTGTGCAGCAGGAGATAAGGCAGGTACTATGTCTCGTGTCGAGGCAGGGCCGGCATGCTGACAGATAGTGACGTGTCTGTATCCGCTGCCTGCTGGGTCTGTGAAGCGTTGTGCGCAGACGGCTTCCGTCGTGATGGTGCACACTCTAACAGACAGCTCCACACGAAACCACTCTGCAGTCGGCTGGACGGTGCAACAGGTGCGGGAGTGACGTCAGTCTCGCGATATGGAGCCGCAAGTAGACCCGCGCAGCCACACTAATACTAACACTGAAGCATTGATAAGGATAAAGCAGCATAACACTTTGGTCCATAAAAACAATTTATTTTCTTTAAGGTACTTCTAAATCTTTCAAACCGTTTCTGTCAGTGTTATCATTAGTTTTATTTTTACTTTCCTAGTCAATATTAAAATTTTATTATTATTATTATTATTATTTTGCTTCTGGCTTTACTCGTAGTCGATGTCGGGGTCATTAGAGACAGAGAAAACAATGGGGACGAGGAACGGGTATTGTCTTCTGAAGAAACGTTCCCCTCATTCGCCTGAAGTGATTAGGGGAAATCATGGAAAACCCAAATCTGAATGCGGGGACGGAGATTCGAACCTGAGTCCTCCCGAATGCGAGGCCAGAGCGTTACCCGTCACCCACCAGGTCACAGCAGTATTCAGCTGATTGCCACATCACTCACTGTTCTATTAGTCAGTTGAAGCTGACGTAATTATTAAGTTTGTGACCCGCCGGAGGTCCCCACCATACTCGTGACAGGCTGCTCGGCTCATCGAGTCCGTCACGCCAGGGCTTCGTAACGCAACGCACAGACACGTCTTCACTGTGTGTCTCTATTATAGCAGGCTCAGAAACCAGGATACTTGTTTCGTTTTTGTTTCCGTAATGGTTCAAAATTAATATTACATACCATCTATAAACAAAAGTGTGTGTTTCGTTTGAAACCATATACTGATCATTAGTCACTTTTTCTCTATTTGTATTCGTTACCTGTACATTTAGTCATATTCTTCGTCCATGTATGCCGTTTTGTAACATTACGTGATCTTTATGGATACGAGTGTTCCATTCAGCGAACCTGTTGCGGTGAGATGAATCTCAAGACCACTTGGTTCGCCTTGTTGTTTTCACGGTCTTAGAAGCTCTAGCTGACCACCCGCGTGTCGGCTTGATTAGTAAACTGGCGGCAGGTTTAAGCTTCTACAATGACGTCATCATCATCATCATCATCATCATCATCATCATCATCATCATCAACATCATCAACATCATCAAGGATTTTCTTCTATTCAGCAGGTCCGTTCACAGCAATAGTCTTCCATACCTCCGTTTGCTCCGCCAGTCTCTATACATTTCCCATTTATCATGATGTCGTCAATCATTTTCTTTCTCCGCCGACCTCTTCTTTTCCCTCCAGGGCGGTTTTAAGCAGGCACTCATTCCTCAACACATGACCAATCCAGTTCCTTTTTCTCTAGCTTATTGCTTTATCAGGGACCTTTCCTCTTCTACTCGTTCCAGCACTTCATCATTCCTTACTTTGTCTTTCCAACTTATTTCCTCCATCCTCCTCCACATCCACATTTCGAAAGCTTCCAACCTCTTTCCATCTTCCATATTTCCGCCCCATATAGTCCGACAGTAACATAACAGTGCTTTGCGTTTCTTCTATCTTCCGCCACTGACCCTCTTGTATATACAATTTTCTTCAGGGTTAACACAGGGAGAGCGCCATGTTGCCATGGAATCATTATTTCAATGCGCGCATACCTTTGTCATCGGATATAAGTCACTGTTATTGTTACTGATATATCTGTCTGTACACTTTTTGTTGCCCGCAGCTTGGTTCACGTCGACTTTTGATGTTCCGACTATTGTCTCCAGCCAGTAATTTGCTAATGACTCATGCTGCAATCTTCGACAGAGCCACAAAACCAGCTGAGCGCGTTCACTACGGTGTACATGTTTAACGGAAGGCGAACAAAGCAAAAAAAAAAAATATCAAAGAGCCAATACTCTACCCGAAACCTAATTGTCAGCATTGATTGGTGCTTTGTACCTGAACAAAGGTATCATTTCTTGGCTGGCAGGCGAGGGAAAGTAGTACGCAACTCGTCGCAATCCCATCACTCACAGTCGGATTAGTTTTTTTTTACTTACGGGTTTACGCCTCGTCGACGTCGAAGTCATTAGAGGCGGGTAGAGATTAGTGACAAGGAACGGGAAGGAATTGGGGCATAGCCTTTTGAAGGAAGCATCCCGGCATTCGCCTGGAGTGAATTTGGGAAACCCAAATCTGGATGCCGGGACGGGGATTCGAACCCGCGTGCTCCCGAATGCGAGGCCAGAGCGTTAACCGCTCACCCACCACGCTCGGCGAGTCAGACTCCGTTAGATAACTTGTAGTATTTTGGAAGAAGCAGAATAGGAACTCCTGGCCTAGATGCGGCTGCGTGATTTCTGTTATTTGATAGAAATGCAATTTTTATGTGTGATTATTAGTAACAAATACGATTTTCCCGGGTTCCCTATCCAATTAATTTTAATTAAATTTTCAAAAAACATTTTTTTTTCAAAAAACATTTTTTTTCAAAAAATTTGTTCAATTGTTTCATTTCAAAAAGAGACATGTAAACAACATAAAACGTATGGATTGCCTGTGTTAGAGTGACCGCAAGTACAGGTAGCTAGTTGTTAAACTCTCTCGCTCGTACGTGTCTTTAACAGCTGGCATTCAAATCTCTACTTGCAGCCACTTTTACACTGACAACCCAAACTTTTTATGTTCTTTATGTCTCTGATTGAAATGAATTATAATTTACTTTTAAGAAACAAGTTAACGATTTTTTTTTTATTTTTTTTTTGTTAAGTTAAAAATTCTTGCGGCCATATTTTGATAGGCAACCCGTCACAATGGTATTCTGCTACTAATAATTGTACATATAAATCGCGTTTCAGTCAGACGACAGTCGACCGTACAGATCGTGCAGCGGGATCTTGCACTGTGCGCTGCGTTTGGTTACGGTCAGAGCGCTTAGAGATTCTACCGCATAGTCAATGGCAATCCACGTTGTATGTCCCGCTACTTATTTAATTTGGCACTAAATGGATCGTACACAACAAGCGAGAAACTTCTAAAGACATACCTAAGTGCCTAGAAGGTTCCTTCAAAAGTCACACTGACTTCCTACTCGACCCTTAATTTCATCGCTCACTCGCCCCTAATGACGTCGACGTCGACGACGTGCAGGGCCCCAAGAAAAGCAGACTGGAGCAAGAGTGTGAATGCCAGTTCCTCTTCTCCCTGGAACATCCCGTCGCCACCCTCTCCAGTAGAAGGAAGTCACCTTCTCCGTCTATGATGCCCAGCCGAGTGATACTGTAGATGCTGATCCTGCAGCGAGCAATACATCGCGCATTATATAGCGTCAGTGGAATTGCTCTGGATGTCGCAAAACCTCAGCAGGATTACCAGAGAGACAGGACATTCTACTCGTGCCTGAAACTTACAACTCGCTGGTAGGACACTGAATTAGCCTTCAGCTAGAATGTGCGAGGTGACAGAACTGTCGGAATCAATATCTAGAACCGCCATTAACAACATCGGCGACTTAGAATGAAGCCGATAATAATAGTGCATCTGCGCAGAGTATCTCTGGCGGAGGAGCAGACGAGAGTATCTTTGGAGACAGAGATTGTTACAAGAGCTCACCGTGTTCGGACAGAAAGAGGTTTCTGGGAAGATCCGCCGTAGTATTAAGAGTGAAAATATCTATGAACGCTGATTTTAATAGTTACTGCTCTATTTCATACTTATAAAGTGTCTCTTCCTATACCATAAACATGAATTAGGAGATAACTTTGTAAAAACCAAAAATAAATGAAGTAACAGCAACATGAATTCTGAAAATTTCGGTACTAATAAGTAACGGAAAGAGTATTTATCTATAAGTCAAGGATTATTTATAAGTTATTTTCAGTTGCAGAGCAGAAATGCAATCAAATTTATGACTGAAATTCACCAAATGTAAAGTATAAGAACGAAGAAGGAACAATATAAAATTAAAAAAGCAGTGATTATTAAAAGCTATGGATAAAAAATAAAAAAAACATAATCATTGTTTCAATGAGAATGTTACAGTAGATTTAGTGTGGACGTTGCTTGTCTTTTTGGTACCAGTCACTGTTCTTTTCATCTGCTGTTCCAACACAAATTTATGATCTTAATTTCATCCGAGGTTTCTGAAATATTCCTTGTCAATGGAATTCAGATAGGAATTATGGAAACTAGTTAATAGGTTATCTGTTCTGAGCTGTACACTTGTTCCAGTGATTTCGTTCTGTTTGTATTCCAAGCATCTCTCACAGGGAACACCTCTGACCTCGAACGGTCGGAACCGCACGAAAACATGTTTACAATAACAAACAATCATAAAAAAACAGTGGTGTGTGTCATTTCCATACATAACTCTGCACTAGTCTGCTAGCGCCATTTAAGATCCATGAAAAGAGCTAACTGCTGTGTGATTCCTGGTCAGGTCAAACAGATCGTACACTTCTAGATGCAACTTTTCCGAACAAAGATGTTATGCTGAAGATATTGCCACTGAAAACAACAAAATATTGCCAACCCTTTGATGTTTACATCTTTTGGCAGCATAAGCTCTGTATCAGCAGGATTACTGATTTTGTAAGACTACAATGTGCCAAACCACAAGTGAAGATACGTGATCGTTATTTCATCATGAAACTTCACCATGTGTTTTACAATCAATTTGCTGCACCTACGTATAAGCCTATGTTGCAATATGCTTGGCGAAAGCCAGGTTATGACGTTAACATACCAACATCATCATTTGAAAATGTAATTAGTGTGGATTTTGATATCGGACTGCGCGAACGTGAAAGTGATTTGGAATGTGATAACGTGGCTTTAGTGATGTGAGCACATTGTTCTCTTCCACTTTGTTTTAAACACTTCATCGAAATCCCGCATCTGCAATTTGAGGACTAATATGAGCACTATCAGGTGTGTGGTACTGGTGTATATGCGTGTTTTGCGCTATATTAAGTACTTTAAGCAGAGAGTTTTTGGCACTGTAGATTGAAAATGTAATGATACACTGACGTCGTTGAATTACGTATAACTTCCTACACATGGTATTGATATCTTGTTACTTTGTTTCTCTGTATTAAAATGATACCTGAGGTAGAATGCAACGTTTTACATGGAAATGACACACACCACTGTTTTGTTTATGATTGCTTGTTATTCTAAGCACGTTTATTTGGAATGAATTCAAGGACTTGACAGGGTAGTTGCGTCTGAGCGTGTTTCACGTGCGTGACCCTGGTGACGTTTCGGCGACAGCTTTGCACCGCCTCGTATTGTGCGTGTCTTGGAACTACTTCTAGCCGGCAGGCTATGCACACAGCGGGACAAAGCAGCCGTCCATCAAGCATGCATAGCGTCTAAAGACACCCGCGCGACAGACCCAAGGCAAAACCACGGTCGCCATTCAACACTTTCTCCCATCCCAGCACACTATCGAAAAGTTGCCAGGGGAGTGTAATAGGGCCTCTGTTGTTTCTCACATACATTAATGATTTGTGTGACGTAATAAGGGCGAAAGAGACTTTTTGCCCATGATGCTACTATTTATAGTGAAAATAAATTTAGGATGCCTGCGCTATTTTACAAGCCGATGTTATGAAAATAGTCACGTGATGCAAAGACTGGCAGCTGGAGTTAAACGCTAAAAGATATCAAGTCATGCATGTAAGTAAAAAGATGTCACTATTTAACTCTGAATATACAATTAATGGCACTGTCCTATAAACAATAGATTACGTCTAATACCTATGTGAAACAATTCTTAATAATTTGTTGTGGAATTAACATAATGAGAAGGTAATTGGGCAAGCTAATAATATGCTCTGATTTCTAGCCTTTGGAAGGAAACATCCCGGCATTGGGAAACCATGGAAAACCCAAATCTGGATACCTGGACGGGAATTCGAACTGCCGGCCTCTCGAGTGCATTTTTCCAACAATTTTCTGAGCTTCTTCTTTATTTTCTGCTAGTAATTCCACATTCTCAGCAAAGCGAGACGGTCGACCTATAGATCGTGCTTGGCTTGGGCCTAAACATATCCATTCCATTTCGTTTTCCTTTAATGTATTGATCCACGTTCTCATTATTTTATCGAACACATTGTTAAATCAGGTGGGAGACAGAACATTCATCTAACTGTATTGTAAACGAACGTTTGAGTTTTCATATCCCCTGCCTTAGTCATTGGCACTGGAATTTGGGTGCATGGCAGTGCACCCGCCAAGTCGAGTCAACGGCGGCACTGCCTACCCTTTTCACGAAGCGATTCGGGCCATTTTTGAACCTCAATTTCTTCGGTCATATTTATGCTACATGTCTCAAATTTCTGTATGCATAGATATCAGCAATCTTAGCAAACTTACGTAATTTTATTTTGTTACTGTTCTTAGTTCGTAAGTTATTCGGATGCAAACTTCAGAGATTTTGTCACTCACTCACTCACTGACTGACTGATGATCATCAAAATTCTAAGGCACTTCCCGTAGCCGTAGAAAGCTGAAATTTGGTACACAGATAAAATTTTACCCGCATATTATAAGAAAAGTCTGAAACTCGTAAATTTTCATATACCTACCCCCTTTCCTGCCCCTAACGTGAAATCGCTTTCTACCCTAATTACTTTATAAAGCTATAATTTTCACTGTCGAGTGAGCTTAATATGTTTCACTAAACTGTTTAATTATACTTCTTTCCTTTTCTTACTTTTGAAGTTATTGAAATCAAAATTTTATTTCGGCACAACACCCCGATATCAAAATTCAACTGTACTTACAGTAATCTAGAAACAAGTAATTTGGTATACATATATGGTTTCATCCCAAAATCATAAGAAAAATCTGATATTGGAGTTTTTCCCCGTATTTATCTATATATAAAAAGATGAATGTTTGTTTGTTTATTCTTCATACAAATCCACAGTATTCATCCGATTTCGATGAAACTTTGCACACTTATCCTTTGAAACATGGAGAAAAATACTGTTTACATTTGGGTGAACAATTTCCTGTCATATTGTCACATAATTTTGAAAAATTACCGAAACGAACATAGACCGACGTTTAGGATGTGAAGACTCTGTAGTTCCATACACTATTGTGGGCTGGTGGCCTATTGGTTAACGCGCTTGCTTACTAATGTGTATATCCGTCGGATCAAATCCCAAGGTAGGCAAAGATTTTTAAAAATTGTTTTTGATCGTAAGAGTCACGCCTGGACCGTCGGTTATTCGGATTGAATGATGAAACTGTAGATATCACAAACTTAGGGGTGCAATGCGAGGAAAATCGTAAGTAGTCTTGCAATGCTGTAGGTGCACACTTTTTTACGTTATATTGACCCCTCAGGGGTGATTCGCAGTCAGTGTGCGTGTGCTCTGCAGTAATAATACTATAAATGCGGAAGTAGGTCTCTTTCTTTTTGTTACATTTTGACGACTAAATGACTATTCCGGTATTGAGGAAATTGAACAAGAAAATCTGTAGGCAGAGCCAAGAACATTTTTTTTTGGTATGATTGACAGTTGTAGTCACGAAATTTTGAGAACTTGTCGAATGGTGACAGAGAGACGGATGTGTGTGTTAGTCTGTAATGTTAGGTCGATTGCTCAAGGTGTGTTTCTCGCGCGTTATGGTAGTGAATAATTTCATAATAAATTGCGTTTAGAGAATAACGTATTATTTAGTATAGATGTAGATTTTCTCTGTCCTCTTACTTTGCGTCTGTTTAAATGTTTCTGGCACCAGTTTATTTTGCCTTCTTTTTTGACATGCCTTGCGGGCGTAAACTGGCCTAGTAGCCTAGCAGTGCACGAGCAGCTAAAGTTATTAGAACCCAAGAATCGGATGCTCATGCTGAAAAAAGAAGAAAAGACCTATCTGAAATAAACCTGCCGTTAGTTAACACCCCCCCCCCCCAATCCCAACACCTTCGTTTCTTTTTTTTTTTTTTTTTTTTTTTTTTAAATATATTGGGAACTTTTTCTCCACAAGAGACAGGTTCGACGGTAGAATGATATAGTGATGGCTTTCCTGTCATATTATGCCGATTTGGTGTTGTTTGGGACCAATCCTTCGTTACCAAAAACTTTCTATATTCAATTCTGGCAAAGAAATTCTTAATCCACGCGTACGAAGTCGCATGTATCAGCTAATTGAATTATAATCCCAAACATGAAAAATTCTGGCACATATTTGCGGCTTAATTACTTTGCTCCGGATGAAGCTATAAACCTGAAAATTCTATAATATATAGAGGCAAACAAGTTTTAAAAAAAAGCTTTAAATTTTACTTTGTTCCTATGGTTAGTTTGGAAGTTACTCGTTATTTATTTGAGGTGGTAGATAAACCAGCGGCAATGCTCATTGCTAGGCTACGGCGTACATTAATTGTTTCCAGAGATTGGGGCATTGTTGGAAATGATGTTGCTGATTTTCCTTGTATTTATTCAATGGAAACACAAACATATTTGCAGGTTAATTGCTTTGTTCTGGATGAATCAGTATGCTCAAACCGTCGAACGTGTCTCATGAAGAGAATCAATTTCCAACATATTTAAAAACAGAAAAACAAAAGAAGATGGGGGGGGGAGGGTATGCGGGGATGAGTGTGTGTTTGTGTGTGTGTGTGTGTGTGTGGGAGGGGGGGGTGTTTAACTAAGGGCAGCTTTATTTCAGCTTGGTCTTTTCTTCTTTCTTTAGCATGAGCATCCAATTCTTGGGATCTAATAACTTTAGCTGCTCGCGTTCTGCTAGAGCTACACTATAGGCTAGGTCTAAGCCAGCAAGCAATGTCAAAAAAGAAGACAAAATAAACTGGTGCCAGAAACTTTTAAGCAGACACAAAATAATAGTACAGTGCAGAGCAAATCGAGCTTTATACTAAATAATACGATTTATCTCTAACCGAAATTTAATAACAAATCATACACTAACAAATCGCGCGAGAAGTACAGCTTGAGCAACCGATGTAACATTACAAACTAACACACGTCACCATTCGATAAGTTCTAAAAACTTCGTGAATACAACTCTTATTCATACCGAAAATATATTTCCGGTTTCCTTCCTACAGATACATAGTATTTCCTTGTCAAATTCCATCATTATTGGTATAGCCATTTAGTCGTCAAAACGTAACAAAAAGACAGAGACCATCTTCCGCATTTATAATTTGAGTCCACGGCAGTCGAGTCAACGGCGGCACTGCCTACCCTTTTCTCGAAGCGATTCGGGCCATTTTCGAACCTCAATTTCTTCGGTCGTATTTATGCTACATGTATCAAATTTCTGTTATGCATAGATATCAGCAATCTTAGCAAACGTACCAAATTTTTTTTCGATAGTGTTCTTAGTTCGGTTGTTGTTAGGATGCAAACTACAGCGATTTTGTCACTCATTCACTCACTGACTGACTGATGATCATCAAAACTCTAAGGTTCTTCCCGTAGTTGTGGAAAGCTGAAATTTGCTACACAGATAAAATTTTACTCACATACATACCCACAAACTCATAAATTTCCATATATCTACCCCTTACTTACCCTTAACGTGAAATCGCTTCCTACCCTAATAACTTTATACACTTCAGATTTCAATTGTAGAGTGAGCTTACTAAGTTCAACTAATGTTTTAAATTTTACTTATTTGCTTTTCTTATTCTGGAAGTTACTGAAATTCAAAATTTTATTTCGACGACGACACCCCGATATCAAAATTCCACTGTACCTCCAGTCATCCCAGAAACAAGTAATTTGGTATACATATATGATTTAATCCCAATATCATGAGAAAATTCTAATATTGGAGTTTTCTCCCGTATTACATGAAAAATTGTGGCACATATTTGCGGCTTAATTGCTTTGCTCCCGATGAAGCTACATGGCTGAAAATTTTTTAATGCTAAGAGATAAGCAAGTTTAAGTGATATCTTAAATTTTACTTTGGTCTTATGTTTAGTTTGGAAGTTACTAGTAATTTATTTATGGTGGTAGTTAAGCCAGCGGCCATCTGCATTGCACGGCTATCGGGCACATCAATTGTTTCCAGTGATTGTTGGTAAACGTATATTTATGTCTTAAAATTTGAAATGTTCTTAATAACCGATTTTCAAGTGGAATCATTACATTTGATAGGTGATTCAGGATAAGCGATAAACATACAAAAAGAAATGAAATCCGACAAAAACAATTCTTGTAAAAATAGGCCAAGTCTCGTGTTCGTGCAGTGACAAAAAGTTATGAGATCTTCTTCTGAGCCAAGTCTACACTTTACAGTGTGTATTCACTTCACTTTATGAAACAGAATGGTTTTTTTCGGTATCATAGATCGTTTATTTAAGATAAAAAATCTGATGACTTGGCCATTATGCACGCCATGTTTTAGGTAACCTACACAAACTTATAAAAACCTAAAAGCCAAGATTTCCCTCGCTATTATTCGAATTTGACAAGTATATATATTATTCCCTCAATTTAAGTTCAAATTATGACATGCGTATGGCCAAGTCATCAGATTTTTGATCTTAAATAAACGATCTATGATACCGAGAGAAACCATTCTGTTTCATAAAGTGAAGTGAATACACACTGTAAAGACTTGGCTCAGAAGAAGATCTCATAACTTTTTGTCACTGCACGAACACGAGACTTGGCCTATTTTTACAAGAATTGTTTTTGTGGGATTGTTCTGACAGTAACGTGTGCGCACATTAAAAACTGGTTTGTGTCTATTCAACCACGGAATGTCTTCTAAGCCAAAATGACTGTTTTAAGTGGTTTGAAATTAGGTGGACGTAACTATCGTCACGTCATCAAATAAAGTGAGTCAAACATTTTTTTTTCTTTCAGCACTAATAGTCGTGATGCAAAATTAAATTCGTCCGTAGCGAAGTACTGAGTTCAATCCACCTGATCGATCAGCTCAGGTATTGGTATCAGAATTTCTGTACGGAACAATGATTTGTTCTATAAAGAGCCGGTTAGAAGCTGGCTTGCCGACGGGTCCGCCGCTGTGGTTTCGCAGTTCAGTCTACTCGGCTCTGAGCCGGGGATAAGGGACTCGGACGCTCGTAGTCCAAATTCAGCTGACACAGTGCTCGCCGAATGTCCACAGAGCCGTTAAAACAAGTGAGCTGCGGCGCGAGGGGAGGGGCCGAGTCCATTAGCGGCTCACGCGGGCGGCAGCGCCTCGCGGCGGCGGTCCGTCCAACTGCAGACAGTTGCCTGCCGCGGGCGCCGACAGCCACGCAACCAAGTCAGCTGCAGTGTGTCGCGAGTAGCGGCACAGCAGGCGCCACTCGAGCGAGGCGACGTTCAGCTCGTGTGGTCACCCCGTCAGCTAGCAGCTAAGGTGCTGTCACCGGAGCATTAGAGACGACTTCTAATAACTAGAAAATACAATTAAATAGCTTGGGGCTACAGGCAGATGTGATTGTTTCCGTTCAGGAATTTTGTCAGCACTTGTGTGTGCTCGAGTTTTGGTTCTAAATGCTCCCAGCATTAGCGTCTATCGCCCTTCCTCCTCTTACAGCGCCTCTCTCTCTCTCTCCCCCCCCCCCCCCAATCAGTCCATTTATCGTGTGTTCTTGCTGTCAGCTCAATAAAACAAAAAAATGATGCCTGATTGGTGCTGACAGACCATCAGCCATCAGTGAGTGAACAGTCCGAGGAATTGTGACGTCATCAAATTTTGGAATTAAATCTCTCAAACACTTAACATGAAGATGTCATAGATTTTTTGATCCCCGACGAAGGCGAGAATTTTTCCTCGATCGGAATGGATCCCCGGGCTCACTCAGCCTGCCATCCAATGAGTAGCCTGGAGGAAACTCCGCGGGAGGTAAAGAACAGCCGCAGCGTGGCGCTGACCCTGTCGCATCCACTCTAGTGGCGAAGGTTGGAATGGGAGTGCGGAGCTCTACCTCCGTGAATCCTACGGGAAGCGGCAGGAGCTGCAGGAACCACGTGAGTTTTACCTTTTTAAAATAGAGTTGAGGAAGGAAGCATTAAATGTTTGTTAGCGGAATAAGATTCAGGACACCCGAGAAACGGTCGCCAACTCGAAAAGCGGTGACATCGACCACAGAATAGTTGCGTCCGAGGGAATAGTGACTCGAGTCCAGCACCGCGAGGGAGTGTCGCATGCTAGTGACAGCTGACAGGCCACGGACCACGAGGGAAACTCTACGTGCTCGCTGACCACTGGTCAGCTGGGTGGATGGTCCGGGGAGTGTAGAAGGCTTCAGCTTGAGGACCTCGCCTTACAAAACGGAAAGGTGCAACAGGTAAGCTGCCGTATCGCTAACACTTTCTTGCAATTTCGGTTTTGCATCGGTTTCCATACCGAGCGAGTGAACTGGCCTCACCAGTTCCCTTCTACCGAACCCACCAGTCTTTTGGTAAAGAATGATTTAATCTGGTTAGTGATCTCTGGATGTACAGTCTACACTGTGTTGTTAGCACAACAGGTTGAGGATATTGAGAAGTTACTGAATATCATGAACAAAACACTGAAGGAAGATTTTCGACTAAATATAAACAGAGCAAGACAAAAGTGATGAAATGTAGCAGTAATTATTTCAATAATAGTAGATTAAATATAAAAATAGGGTCGGATGCGATAGAAGAAGTTAGTGAATTTTGCTACTTAGGAAGTAAAATTACAACCGATTGCCGGAATGATGTTAAAAGCAGAACAGTACTAGTTTCAAATATTTATGTAGGACATAGAAAAAAAATAGTTTTTAAAACTCTATATGTGGAGCACAGCACTTCATGGCTGCGAAGCATGGACTTATACCACAAAGAATGAAAATTGAAGAATTTGAAATATGGTGATACAGAAGGATGCTGACAATTAAGTGGACAGACAAAGTACGAAATTAACAAGTTTTGGAAACGATGGGCGAGGAAAGAAGTTTGTGGAAGAGTCTTACGGAAAGAAGAGACAGGCTGGTAGGTCATATTTTGAGAATGGTGGATTGGTTAACTTGTTAGTGGAGGGAACAGCAGAAGGTAAGAACTGCAGAGGAAGACAGAGATTAGAATAGATGTATCAGATAATTGAAGACGTGGGCTGTAAGGGGTATGTAGAAATGAAGATTAGCCAGGATAGGAAGGGGTGGAGTATTGCATCAAACCAGTCGAGAGACACCACAAAAAAGTATAGTCTGAGGATTTGAATAAACTTTTTATGAACTGTGGTGCTGGATTTACTTGTTGTTGCATCCATAAATCCTGTTTTTCTGCAGGTAAAGGAACATTCAAACTTAGTGGTCATGTGCATATTGCTGTCTTTAAGCGGGCTTGTCATATTAATCCATCAACAGAAGCAATTAACCCCACATCACTAATATAATCCTACCAGCGGTAACGCTCTGGCCTCGCATTCGGAAGTACGCAGGCTCGAATCTCCGTCGGGCCATCCTGATATTTGATTTCCTTGGTTTCCAGAAATCGAGCCAAGAGAATTCCGCGATGGATTTTCCTACAAGACCATAACCGAATTCGTTACCGTTCCTTCCCCTAGTCCGTTACCGCCTCTAATGACCTCGACATCGACGAATCTTAAAGCCATGTGGTAAATAACTCCATTCCCGTAATTTCGTAAACTGAATAGCTTCTTGGGATAAAAATTAATTATGAGAAGTGAATAAGGTACGCACACTTGATTGTCACTATTGTTTTCAAGCTGTGATAAGTTTTCATACACAATGAACCACCTTGCGAAGCCGTTGCTGCTGAATACTGGAGTGCATTGTTCTGCTTTGAGATGTCAGTGCTCGCCACAACACAGTGTTTTTCGAAATCTTACTGCGTCGTTCAAGTTGGAGTGTTTTGAAGACACATTTCAACTCGGCGACATTTTAATAAACAACATTACAAAGGGAACAGCAGGCAGTGGGAATTATTAATGGCCGCGCACGTTTCATTCGCTACCGCCGCAAAACATGTCCCTTTAATTACTCACCGCGCGCTCCGGAAATTAACGGCGGAACGTTTCGGAATATTACTTTGAAGCGAATATTCATAGCGACCGCACTCTCCAGGTTAAACGCTCAAAGCAGTAAATCTCGTCACAGCATCCATAACTCATAAAGAATAGGATAACTACCTCACAAGTTGTTCCTAGAATTAGAAAATTTACAACTAAATGTTAATTTTATAAAAAATATTCAGCTCTATACGTAATGCTAGCGACAACGATGACATCATTAGTTAATATCGGAATTTGAGTGAATACAGTGGTTGATCAAAAATGGCAGAACGATTCATAAATGTCTTATATAGTCGGGCCGAGTGTTCCCGAGTGAATAAGACTTTAGGCGTTGAAACTCGCTTTATACTAAACACATGTTCTGAAGTTGGTTTTACATCCAGACCGAATCACAGGGTCATGACCCGGAAAGGGTGATAAGAGGAATTAGGGAATTGGGTCAACAAAGTTTGACCATTGGTTGATTATGGTGGTGTAGTTTGTGACCCACATTTTGGTTATCAAATACAGGATTTGGAGGACGTGCAAATAAGAGCAACTAGATTTGTTTTGTGAAATTTATCGCAGGATCCAGGCAGTAACTGAAATGACAAAAGAGCTGGATTGGAGGTCGTTGGAGGAAAGGAGGGGGGTGTTGGTGATCGGGCTTGAGGGGAATGGCGACCAAGGCTCGATTTCATGCATAATGGAGTGGGAAAAGTTTCTTTTGTTGGTAAGGGTGTCAGGGATTGGAACAAATTACCGAGTGAAGTGACGGATAACGAAACAAAAACGCTTTAAGGAATTTAAAATTAAAATTGGTAAATCGTAAAAGTAAATGAAGGAGGAATTTAACACTACTATTATTAAAGAAAATGTTTTAATAATAATGACTAGGGTAATTGCCACGGGAGAGTTAGCTCCATGGTAATTAAAATTAATAATAATAACCTCATGCAACACGTGGCCTAGCACTTGAAGGTAGCTTAACGTATCTGCACTTCAGTCTGTTCTCGGGAATATCAGGGTGATTTACAAGACACTGGATAGTAGTGTTACGAAACCATCACATGTGGGCCTTAATTTCTTCCTGGGTGCTGTTACATCGCGGGTGCATCAGGGAACATTAAAAGGTACTTTGGTACAGTGTTGAAGGGCGGTTAGTGGAATATACCAGAGCCCTCTGTCGCCGAGTCTGAGAACGTTGCGACGAGACGAGTTTGATGACTGAGCCCGCCGGCCTCGGTAGCGTAGGGGCTAGAGTGCTAGCTCCGCGTGCCGAAGGCCGCCGGTTCGAATCCGGCCGCGGGCATGGATGTTATCTGTTGTATGTCTGTGTGAATGTCCTGTCCGTCCTGTGGCGTCCATACATTGGAAAAAATACACATTGAGCTGGCTGTATGGCCTCCGTTGCCGAATGCCATTAAAAAAAAAAAAAAAAAAAAAAAAAAATGTCTGAGGCCTCTGCAGAGCCGACACGAGCGGCGAATTAGCGAGCACTCGTCCTAAATGAAATCTCTGTGTGGCAAACAAACGAGGCCTGCTTCAAAGGACTCGTGCAACGCGTTATTCGCTTGGAAAGTCGTAATCAGTTTCAGAAACCTGTTTTCAGACAACGCTGCTAAGTCTTTATCGAAAAAAAAGCGAGGAACAGCGGAATAAGGCGATTTATTTGGTATACAGCAAAGCAAAGGTTTGATGTTACTTTTTTGTGGAACAGAATATGGATGTATCAGAGGAGGAAACTGTGATACAAAACATTTATGAAACCATTGTTTGAATATGGTGGTATAGAATGGGACGCTGATTTTAGATAGCAACTACGGCCATCGAAGGAGGTGCAAAGAAGAGCTGCTAGATTTGTCTGTCGAAACAATCGCAGAGATAAATTGGGATTCATTGGAAGGCAGGAGGAGGTTGAAGAGAGCGATGGAGTGTGCAAGGCGTATACTGGTAACGGAGCTGTGAGGGATAATGCTAGAGTACATAGAGTACATGGAAATGGAGAAAATGACTTCAGTCTAAAGGGAGAAACCAAAACTAAACTTTAGGTGACCGACTGTGGGTTTGGAATAAATACTCGAGGTATATGCTGAAAGAGATACAATCGATAACTCAGACACTGGAACACATCAGAATAAAAAATAGCGCACCCTAAAAGTAGCTAACTCACCGTCACAGGTCATGTTTCATTGTAATTAACCTTGTAAATATAATGTAATGGTGGTATAGCAGCAGAGTGCCCGCCGTTGTCCGGTCTAATCGGGACTGATTTACCCGAACACTATTTCCGTACCTACTTCCGATGTGAATAATGTGTACCAAGTTTTATTAATTTGGCACCAGCCATTTCCAGAACTAAACTAAATGCTGATATACCCGAAAAATTCCCAGAACGGAGTGAATTGTGCTCTGTGATATGGAATGTCAGTTTACATTTTGATCCAGGCTGCATTTCAACCTAATCACAAGATCTGTTAAAGTTGCTGCTCGGTAATCAAAACATCTACCACCCGGGAATTAATACGTGCAATAGACATAAATCTGGAATATATCTGCTTGTTCCGGCGTCACGCAGAAAATTCTGATTTTTAACGGGTTTTCATAACGTGAAAGCTTGGGATTCAAGTTAAAATCTGCTGGACTTGTTGAGACATCGGAACATTTATTTTATGAATATTATGGCATAGCTTAGAAACAGATAAACTGATTTTGATGGGATTTAAAAACTGTGGATTTCTATAAACAACACTGAAAATTAAAAGGGATGGGGATAAAGGCGAAAAGGAGTTCCAATTTTGTAAACGAAATGTACACAGTATTTTTGTGTTTGATTTAAAGTATACGTGTGCAAAGTTCAATCGATAGTCGACTGAAAAAACTGTGGGTATGTATGAAGGACATTATGGGAGTGTAAAGGAGGAGAGTAGCTTGGTTTTTGTAAAACTAATCTACACAGTATTTTTCTCTTTGTTTCAAAGTAAAGGTGTGCAAAGTTCAATCGAAATCTGATTATAACTGTAGATTTCTATCAAGAAAAATGGAAATTAGGAGGGTTAGGGGTAAAGGGGGAGAGGGGTTAAATTTGCAAACCAAATTTAGACAGACGTTGCCTGTTTGTTTTAAAGTATATGTGTGCAAAATTTCTTCAAAATCGGATAGAAACTGTAGCTTTGTATAAAAAACACTGACAATAATAAATGGGGTGGAATGGAGGAGAGGGATTGGGTTTTTGTAAAACTAATGTGGACAGTATTTTTATCTTTGTTGTAAAGATTACGAAATCTGGTAAAAACTCTTTGTATAAAAATTAAGCGGTGTAAAGGGGGAGGAGGTCTAGTTTTTGGATTTTTTTTTTTTTTTTTTTGTTGTAAGAAACCTTTTTCCAGGAAAAAAATACATACGATATATGTGCCAGCTTTCATTGTGATTGGTCAAACGGTACCTACTGTAACTTTGTGTAAAGTACATTGTAAAAAATTAAGTAGGGAGAGAAGGATTTGATTTTGGCAAACCAAACGCTAACAACATTTTTCTCTTTGTTTTAAACTATACGTGTGCAAAGTTCCACCGAAATCGTATAAAAATGTGGATTTGTATAAAAAATTATGGGGTTTGTTTTTGGCTTTGCTTCGTGCTGAGACTAACGCATACTGGCATGTTGAAGTTTCGACTGGTGCCTTCTTGTGATTGCGTACGCACCTGTTGAAGAGCTCGATGTTGAAGAAGACGTACTCGCCGCTGGCGACCATGTTGAGCTCCTCGGCGGCCAGCAGGATCTCACGCACAGTGCTCGGGTTGGCGCACAGCACCACGACTGCAACAGAAACCAGCACGCGTGTCATCACGACGCGGCACGACCCAGTCATATGTCGTGCACGAGCCACAGCGGCTTTGTCAGTGATGGAGAGGAACAACAAAGATCATCAAAATTCACCAGACCCACAAAACTGATTATACACGCACGCACACGTATAGCATCAGTGGAGTATGAAGTAATGTCGCCAGGCGATATTTATGTGGAAAGGAAAGCTACAATCATCCACCTGTTACTCGTCAAAGTTGAAGCGAGGAAGACAGCAAACACTCCAACTTTGTGGAGTGTTTAGTCGCTGCTAGCCTCCTCCCTTCAATTGTAGTGAGTATTGGGTGATTTTATCATTCCTTTCTAATGTACACATTAAGTCAATAGCAGTCGAACGGCGGGCTGTAGAGCGAAGAAAATCAAGTCGGTTGCCACTTTGCTCGGAAGTTGGTTGTTATCATTAGATCTTCAAACGCGTTGGCAATTTAATACGAGAGTTGTCGTAAAATAAGGTCCCCAATGATTTTTCACAATGAAAAGCATGTTCATTTGGTTTGAATTATACTTTTGTGGGAAGTTTAGACTTTTTCCTGTATTTCGGCATAATCGCCGTAGAGGTCGATGCATTTTTGCATGTGGTGCCTGTACCACCTTCTTTATGGTGAAGTCGTAGAACTCTCCCGCCTCGCTAACTCCTCTCCGGTTCTGAATTGAGTCCCACCCAGGTGTTTGTCCAATTCAGGGAAGAGATGGTAATCACTTGGAGCTATGACGGGGCTGTAGGGCGGGTGTGTGACAACATACCATCTCAATTGGTTGAGAAAATCGCTTGTCACACGGGCGGTGTGCGGACGAGCATTGTCGCGATGGAAACGCACTCCCCTCGTGAGCATGCAATCCTCTTGTTTTGAATTGTGCTGCGCTGGTCCTTCAAAGTCGCACAGTAGCGGTCAGCATTGATTGTTGTAGGAGCAGCATGAATTCCCACAGCAATAATACCTTCCTGTCCCAAAACACGTGCGCTATCAGTTTATCGGGAGGCAGCGTTGGCTTGAACTTCCGCGGCTTCGGTGACTCTGGATGTTTCCACTGACGGGATTGGCCCTTCGTTTCCGGCGTCGTGTAGTGGACGCAGATCTCGTGCCCAGTAAGAATTGAATCCAAGAATTTTTCGCCTTCAGAGGCTTGAAGAAATTCACGGGCCGTTTCAACATGTCACCATTTATACTCTTCCATAAGCATTCTTGGAACCCATCTTTCACAAACCTTGGCATACGCTAAATGGTCTGTCAAACTTTTGTCAATAGTAGTCTTGCTGACATCAGCGATCATCTTGCAGAGCTCCCGAACCATCACCATTCGATCTTTCAGCATTTCTTCTCCCACTTTCGCAATCGTTTCGTCCGAAACCGATGGCCATAGGGAACGCTGTTTGTCATGGACGTCTGCACGTCCGTCTTTGAATTCTGTGTAGCATTTGCGCACGTGTTGTAAGCTAATACACTTATCTCCGTAGACTTAGCACAATTGGGAATGAATTTCGCACGGTGCAGTGTTTTTTGCACACAAAAAACGAATTACAGAGCGTAATTCGCACCTTGGGGCGAAGCGAGTGGGCGCTCCATGTCTGACTGCTGCTCAGCCAAGACTGAGCATCGCAGACGGTTTGCCGGGGTGGGGATTAGGGGAGGGGGATCCGAACCACATGCCAGTGTTGCCGGATCCCGACAGTGTTGCCGGATCGCGACTACAGCGCCTTGGGAACCTTACCCTCGTATTACTGTATGGTCGGGTTTTATCAAATCCGCACGTTACTCGGTTGCCACATTCGTATACTAACACCGGAGCCGTAATGTCTCTAAAAAAATTAATGAACAGATAAATTTGTAAATGAAGAAATCTAAGGTGCACTTCATATTCATATTGAGGACGTACATTCTAAATAATTGATGGATCTCTTGTCTCAGATCACGGACTAATACGGAGCGGCTGCCTCTTAACAGTATTTCAAGAGGCTTCGCTGACCGCTCGCGGGGCGACATTTTATACACCGACAGCGAATGTTCGAGACTTACAAACGCACCACTACTTGTTATCGAACGACAAACAGCTGGTCAATATTATTAAAACAAGTTTCGAATAATATCAATAATTTTAAATCTTACTGTACATAATTTAAAGAAATTTGACAGTACTCTGAAAATATTAAACAATGTCTAATAATTAAAAATATGCTAGAATATGCTAGTGAACACATATCTCATACTAATATATTTTAATCAAAATATTAAACTAAGAAGTTCGAAACATTCATTCAAACTCATTCCACTAAATATCAGAGCATGATAAAATATATATCAGCAAAGCTGCGATAAACTTGTACCCTATGTTATGTTATTTCTATCGTCAGTATCCCTTTTTAAAGACTTCCCAGATGAATTAGATATCAATGAATATCATTTTTACTACTACTGACACCCAGTTAAAAACGTTGTTTGTTTAAAGGCTACGTTTAAACTGGCTCCACAGGCGGCCGCAACAAAGCGAGACTCAATCCGCTGCGCACAAAAGTTACCCCGGTAGCGGCACGTTAGGGGTTACCGGCAGCCAGCCCAGACTACTTAACTCCTCTGTAAACATTACTTCTGAAAACGACAAACAAAAAGTTCAAGATGATTGCATTCCAACACCAAATATTCTGAGAAAGGAGGTAGTGTAAGTAGGTTCACGCTAATAAACGCACTTTGGTATTTTGTTTATACATACAGTTCCATGAGTATTTGATTCCACCAAGCAAACAAAAGGTGCAATACTATTGTTAATTTCTTCTCTTGATTGAGCGGTAACGCTACGGGGTGGCCGTGGGTTCGAATCCCCGTACGACTACATACATTTCTGTTTTACGTAGTTTTCCGATATCACTCGAGGCGAGAGCCGGAATGGTTCCTTCAAAAGACCATGACAGAATTCCTTCCAGTTCCTCAACTCCAGTCTTTTCCCGCCTGCAATGGTCTAGACATTTACGAAGCGTGTAGGCCTAAGCGAAAAAAAAAAAAGAGAAGGACCAATATGCGAACTTTTTCGTGGGTTTACTGGGTTTTTTTAAATTATTTTACTTTTGTAAATATGGTGGAATGGCAGCGATGAGAAACAATGTTACACTGAAATTACGCAGTTGCAGGAAAACGTTAATATTGTTTATTTAAATAAAATAATTGGATTACCTCAAGAGTTGCGTCAGCTTTAGCGGAATGCACACACTGTGTGAAGAGAGAAGTGGTGACGCATAGAGAGAACTATTATCATTATTATTAATTTAATTGCTATGGAGCCCACACTCTGGTGGCAATTCCCCTAACTACAACCAACGAAAACAACAAACAAAGCAAGACTTCAAAATGAACGAACGAACGAGCAGATATAGTGGCAGGATATGATGAAAAGTTAAGCGGAGGAAAGGGAGACAGAAGTGGCATCGCAGTCTGTGTACATGCTTCAATTTGCACGTGATGTGTTTATCGTTCACACAGTGAAGAATGGTCTATCGAAAAGTTTGTACTGTTGCAGAAGTGTTTCACAGCAGTCGAGTAACTAGGCAGAAGAAATATTAATGTTCTACTCCAGAGTGTGATGATTAGAAGTGGTTTACTGAAGAACTAAGATATTTTTGTTTAAATTTTTTAACTGGAATATAAAATCCACAAGCCGGTTTCAAAGTTCTCAGCTCTAATTATTTTTTTTTATTTTTACCTTGTGTTCCTTCAAAACTTAACTAGTAACTTCAAATTTCTCCTGAATATCAAATATATCTCTTATTTAAACAATAAATACCAAAGACACTTATATGTAATAGCTTCTAAGTTGCGAGTAAGAGCCCACATTTTCATTTCGAGGTTACTTTGTAATACTGCTCGGTCGATTGTCTTGTTAATTGGGGACATTTTGCCAATTTGCGTGTAACGAATTTGTTCAGCACGATTGCAGTCGCTCAACACACGCCAGTGCCGAGTGAGCAGCGTCTGAGTGACCACGTGCCAGTTACGAGTTCACATAGTTAGGAAATGAAACACTAATTGTTGCGATGTCTGCTCTTACTGGAAAGATTTTTCTCAATGCTATATATTATTTGTATAATGGGATTTTTCACGAGAAACCCTTCATACCTTCTTACGTAACAAAAGTAGATGGAAGAGGTAGCTACTACGTTCTCCGCTTGTTATGAAATGTTGCTTTGGAATCGCAAATTGTAATTTCTGTTCGTGGTTGGAAGCGTTGGCCCAGTTTTCTATCAAGGCTGCGCCTGTGGCTGCGGTGTTCAGCTGCACCTGGTAGGGTGACGTCATCACCAACTGCTAGCACCCCGCTTGAGTGGGCTGGTGCCAAAATTCGTCTCTTCTTTCTGCTCAGACATATATATAAAACATATTTTCTCTGGTATATTAGTATTCGAACTTAGAAAAGCAACAGCCGAGTGACGAGTGACGGATGTGACCAGAATGAGACGGCAGAATGAGCCGCGTTTCTATGCGCAGTCACTGCTATTCGCTACTCTACCGTAATGAAGCGTTCATAAACTACGTGGCTCGGTGTAGGCGGGAGGGGTTTACTAGAAAACTACGCGGGGCTACGTCGAGGAGGGCTTTCCGAGCCAAAACACGTAACTTTTCGTTCATATTATTTGTCACAATTAAAAAAGCGCACAGAACACACAAGAGCAGGTGAATATTTACTTCCGTCATTTAATTATCTCCGTATGTAATTTACGATAGTGTGACAAGAGGAAACGGTACAAAACGTGTTCTGGAATCAATAGGGAAAAAAGCTACGTGTTACGGGGGAGGTAGGGGGGGTTGGATTCACAGGAAGCCTAAATGGAGCTACGTAGTTCATGGAAGCTCCCTAACCATCAAAACCATCGGTCGAAGTCGTTGTTTAGAGGTATCTACACTTTCTGACTGTTGGCAACGCCGGCGCTTTGTAGTGCACTGGAATAAAGCTCGAGGTGGCTTCGTCAGAGGGCAGAGGTGGCTCACAACGTTGAGTCGAAACGTGTGTGTTGAAGGTATAATATTGCACTATTACGACGTCCAGTACGTATATTCCAACGCTAGTACAAGACATCCAACTGTCAGTTCCCATTAAAATCAGTATCACAGTGAGCCCTGAGTCGGGAGAGGTTCGCGTTTAACAACGCCGGATTTTGGTGCATAATGTGGTGATTGTGCACCATCACCTGTCCTACGTCGCCGAAACTGAAAGATTCTTCTATCGCTGGGAGTGGAACCAGGCGACATTCCCGAGACCGCGAGCGAGAGACTGTTTCGTGTCGGTTGTGGTCGTCCATTGTGACCCGCCACTGGCTGCGTACAATACAGTCGAGGCAGATAGCGCCACTCACAGCACTCGCCTCGACACTACAAGTGAAGCCAGCCATTCACTCCACGTACGACACACTGGGCCGGTAAGGTGTGACGTTTTGTTCTGTATGCTGTGTAAAATTGTCTTGAACTAGCACAACAGTAATAGTACTATACTGATTTCGATATTTTACATTTCAATTTAAAGATTCTTGAACGTCAATTTGTGGTTTCCGCTACGTTACAGATTAGACGATTTTTTATTGCGTTCACAGCAATGTAATAATCCTAATTGTTTCTAATTTCGTTTATAATCATTTCAGTTTAGTTACGAGTATAGTTGACACAACTTTATTCACTTTAGTAATGATCTATACTGTAATGTTCCGGATGAAACACATGTGTGCGTGTTTCTTTTCTCGTCGTGAGTGTGTCGGTCCCAGGGGATGTTCCGCTCGTGTTTGGAACACGCCAGCCCCTGAGTGGGGTCCATTAAATCTGACTTATGGCATAACAGCGCCGTGACAAGGGCGACGACTCAAGATGGAGTACGGTGCCTGGACTGTTTCAGTAAACAAATACAATAAAAGTAAATCTGTATTCAAGATCGAAGGGTGAGGGCAAGCCAGGGAGTACAGCCAATAGGAAAAATTTGTATTTTTAGTTGCATGTCCCGAGCCAACCAGCAAGAAGAGCTTCCATCCAAATACAGACAAGGGCAGACGTCATGAAGAGGGGGCGGAAAACGACACTTCTTCGAGGCAGCGCGAGAAGATAAGGGATCTTGTTGGCTACCGACGGAGAGGTGTAGATCGACGGACTATCTGACCACGGGAGAGACAGCAGTGAGGCAGCCGGCCGTGATGGAGAGCTGGCCAACCCACCGACTGCACAACTTAGATTCGCCTGCACAGTAACCACCATTCAGAAAAAGGAACTTTTGCATCAACGTCGTTTTACCCTAGATATCGCCATGAGACAGACTCTCTTGCTCCACAGAAAAAAGTGATGTAAAAAAAAAAAAAAATCTTTGTAAAATTTTGTCAAGTAAACAATTCAAATACATAAGTAAATCGTAAAGTCAGATTGTGAACCTTGTTTTCAATAGATCCCATCCAGTCTTGTAATGTGTCATTTTGCTTGGTTAATTTAATAATTCATGTTTAAGTAACAATACATTGAGATCTGGATGTCGCTTCCCTCAGAATAGGGTACACTCCAATCTCTGGCGCCCACCTGATTTTTTTTATACTTAATATTTTTTGGAAATGAATGACAGGTAGCAAACGGCCACAGTGAGGTTGAGAAGTCGCTTTCCTAACATAGGGAACACTTCAATACCTTAGCGTTTGAGAAGCTGTAGTGGCGCTTTTCTATGTGTCCTAGCATATGTCGCTTGTAGCACCGCTGAGACGTGTGTCGACACTTGTTGTCGCTTACTACACGGAACAGCCCTGTCTGTTCCTCCTAATAATCTGATAGCCAGTGCACGTCACGTTATTTAAAACGTAACTCCTGATTTAAGACAGACGAATTTAAATAGTCTGATAATATTGTTAACTTTAGGAATACCGGAGAGAAAGAAAATTGAAGCTTTTGAAATGTGGTGCTACAGAAGAATGCTGAAAGTTAGGTGGAGAGACAAAGTAAGAAATGAGCGAGTTTTGGAAATAATGGGTGAGAAAAGAAGTTTATGGAAGAAGCTTATAGAAAGAAGAGACAGGCTGGTAGGTCATATTTTGAGACATGCTGGATTGGTTAATTTGTTAGTGGAGGGAACAGTCAAAGGTAAGAACTGCAAATGAAGACAGAGATTAGAATATATGAAACAGATAATTGAGGACGTGGGTTGTAATGGGTATGTAGAAATGAAGAGGTTAGCACAGGATAGGAAAGGATGGAGGATTGCATCAAACCAGTCGAAAGACTGACGACAGCAAAAAAAAAAAAAAAAAAAAAAAAAAAAAAAAAAAAAAAAAAAAAAAAAAAAAAAAAATGTTAATCACCTGGCGAGGAATTGACGAAATAGTAGAAAAGCTACTTTCTTCATTAAGCTGATGCTTATAGTCTCCTTTACGGAAACACAGTGGCAATTATTTTCTTCTATTCAAACTAAAAAAAAAATATAGCAGGTAAATAATTTCATTTGGCGTTTTGACCTTTGACCTATTTCGTACTTTCTATTCGCTCAACCTTTCTCATTTGATCGACAGTACAGGATGACACAGAAAGCTGGATGGAGACGATTTTCAGATCGATAAAAGTAAATTTCGAAAAATTGTCATACTTTCAAATTGAAACTGTCAATGTATGTGGTGAGAAAGTGGAAGGATAAGCAGTGAATTGAAGTGCTTGGAGATACGGAGAGGTGAGAGGTAGCCACGAGGTCGGCGGCACCCGGGCGTGCGGGGAGGGAGTTAGGGGCTCCTCTAGTGTTCCAGACCTACCCTGAAACACCTGCTGTGGCAGCTAGTTACAAATACTAAGTTTGTATTGCGTACCTACAAGAAATGGTAAGTTATAAAGAATGTATCCTGATTATCGGTGAGGCTTACAATATGATCCTGACGCTGTCGGTAATACCGGTTCCGATGATCATGCGTGAAGCGGTTACAGTTGTCCACGACGAGTTGTCGACTGGTTTCAGACGGTGGCGTAGTCCCTGTAGGCGCCTCCTCTTTGATCTCTAACAACGCCTCGCTCCGACATTGTTATATCTCCTTACGTCTGGCTTTGACGTCACTCCTAATTCAGGACAGCGCTCTTACGACTTCCCATATCAAGCGACTCAGCTTCCAGCCTTTTGTCGTGAACCCCACTAACGTCTTTCATTTAGTCTGCTGCTGAGGCTTTCTAGAGAAGACAGCAGGGTACTTTCAAATCGCTGTAACCCGTCAACCAGCCGACCAGCTCTAACGACGATGATGTCAGTTCGTTGGGGAGGGGCCGTAGGACTAACAGCGACGCTCAACGCGAGGGAGTGCTGTGCTGACTCCTGGCGAGTTCCCACTATTCACTTTGCAAGTAGTCGCAGCTGCTGACCTACTGCATCCAACTAAACCTTATTAAGATATTTTCCTGAGTCAGCTTACAGCATTTGGATTTACTTCTTGGCATTTACTGATCGTTATCAACAATATTGAAAATCTTAACTTCTTTGCTTTTTCTGCATCGTTGGAGCGGCGCATGTGCAGGGTAGCGCAGTATACTCTGTGAGATGGAGCAGTGCAGTATGGTCGCCTCATCATTGCATGTAGCGGTGGTAAAATCCACAGTCTTCTTATTTGTGAGTACTATGCAGAGAAGTTCTTATTGCCATCGGAGCATGGACTCCATCGCAATTAAAATTGAATTCATTTGAATTTGAGGAATGTGAAACGTGTCGTGGAAACTTAATGATGATCGACGCAGAATGAAGAAAATATTACGGAATAATGTGTAGTTAATCGGTTACAATAGCACTTACATTTGACTGAGACATTAATTAACCAAGTTTATGCAGGAGTGTAAGTGATAAGCATCAGGACAAGTAAACCAACACTTATGCACGTTACAATTGACTCAGTCTGCCAGCATTAATTAAGCCTTACAATTTAATAACGCTGCTGTACTGCTTACAAGCTACAATACGACACAAAAACATATTTCTTCTATTACAATAATGGAAAGAAATTGCAGGCACAGACGCGTGGAGATAAAAGTACATAAATGGTCCAAACATGTGAGGAAAACCAGAAAAAAACGCCCTGGATGCAGAGTAGGAACTACATACAAGAAAAAAATCGCTCTGGAAAATTTGTCAGGAAGCAAAAGACACAAGCAGAAATTGAACATAATTGCTAAAGACTAGTCGTCAATATAAAAATTAAACCAGATCCATTTTAAATGAAGGACGTTGTATGCTCTATCATTAGAAAGAAAAATTAGCACCAAACTCTTAGGATGCGATTTTTTTTTTGAAGAAAATTCTTCCTATAAGATTGTATTAATATTTTGAGACCCTTCATATGGCGAACATGTTGAAAGACTTGATGACTTCGTCGATAGTGCTCACAGTGGGCTAGTGCAAGCAACGTTTTCGAGAAAGCATTTTAGGTCGGCTGGTTTTTTAATATTTCTTTTCTGTCAAAGTTGTGTATGTATGTGGTACGTCTGGCACCTGGGAGTGCTTGCGTTTACCTGTGCGCATACTTTCCATACAGGTAAAAATTATTAATTTTGAAATCGTTTTAAAACAAATTTTCTTAGGGTTTTTTTTTTTTTTTTTTTTTTTTTTTTTTTTTTTTTTTTTAAAAAAAAAGGAATAATTTTGTGATTGCGAGACTTTTTTTGGTGCTAAGATCTGGCCAGATGCAATTAAAAATAAAATAATTTTCAAATCATTTGAGAATAGTTGAGATTTTAACATGATTTAGTTCTGTATATAAGTCTCGGGAAGAACAGGTAAGCTAGAACAGAGTGGCCATTAAATCGTTTTAAACTTACAAAACATAAATAATTATATTGTACATATGTTGAGTCATACATAAAAGATAATCTGGTATTTTCACGCATTTTTCTTTTTCATCTCCCATCACTAAGACACTGAGTATTCATTTTACAAAACAGAATAAAACGAACAGACACTCGACGGCATTTTAAAAAGTAGCATCTGCTACTGCTAACATCTTATGACGTATATGTCGCAGCTATCTCTCTCACTCAACACTCCAATTAGATGCTTCAAACTTACGTATTTTCTCCGAGACTTAAATTTGTCTTAAAATGATTTCAAAATGCCCAATTATTACCCAGTTTTTCTCCTGCAATCATGGACTGTACATTTCAGGAAACACGTCAAAATTCGACTAGCAGTTCCCCCCTCCCCCCCGCCCTCCCAGTTGCATTAAAGTAAACAAACAGACAGACGAACAGACAGACTAGTTTTTTGTCTCAAGTTCCTGTCGCGACACTGCACTGTTTGTCCAGTTCTTTATACGCGATTGGCTTCTTGTATTAAAGTGTATACAGCCTACAGCAAAAAGAAAAATCTTATACTCGAATTGCAGCCGCGTTTTTATAACATTATTTAAAATGTTTAATCAACAAAAGACTAGATATTACCGAGCGTGGTGGGTGAATGGTTAACGCTCTGGCCTCGCATTCAGGAGGACGCCCGGTTCGAATTCCCATCCGGGCATCCAGATTTGGGATTTATTTGGTTTCCCCAAATCACTCCAGGCGAATGCCGGGATACTTCCTTAAACAGGCCATGGCCGAATTCCTTCCCGCGCCTTGTACCTAGTCCCATCCCGCCTCTAATCACCTTAGCCGTCGACGAGGCGTATAGCAATAAGTAAAAAGACTCGATATGGGAAATGGGTGCCATTGGAATTTTTCGGTATGATGAGGAATTTATATTAAAGTTTGAATTTAAAACATCAATCATATATTTCCGTATTTCTCGCCGGAGAAAACACTGACAAGAAACTATGTCGTCATAATGAGATTTTCATGAAATTCCTAGGCTGAAAACTCGCCTGATTGTGCAGGTGGTATTTTCCTTATCTTGCGTGAGTGGCGGAGGCGGCGGTGTGCAGAGAAGAAATGGCTTCAGTCGAGGGAGAGTCGTTCACTGTCCCGACGTGTGCGCATCTCGTTTGTCAATGTCTATAGAGTTTTTCGGTTGAGAATGTTCCACCGTCAATTGATTTTTGAGGAATCTTGTTCTGTCCAGCCGCGTGTGTTTATGAATTGTTTCCGGTGTAACGAGGCTGATCATCTGAAGGCGAGGAGGCTTGTCGCTGCGGTACTTAGGCTGATCATCTGAAGGCGAGGAGGCTTGTCGCTGCGGTACTTAGGCTGATCATCTGATGGCGAGGAGGCTTGTCGCTGCGGTACTTGTGTTGGTAGGCGTATAGTGTCTCCGTGTTGAGCTTCAATACACTGCGCGCGGCAGACCTGATGTCGCGGCCCTGAGTCTACAGTCAGAGAGATTCGCTTCCGCCTCTACAGAGCCGCATGGTGTAAGTATGAAAACAACGTTAAGTACTTCATCATAAACACTGGTACAAGAGTTATGCAGGCAGGTGAACAGATACAAGAAACTTGAGCAATTGAACACAAAGATCCGTTTTTGTTTAGTTACAGTACTTTTATTACACAAAAAATCTCGAAAAACTGTGATTTATTTTTTCAAAAATAACAGAACAGCTGTTCAGCGTAACGAGTCTCTACCTGTATTTTTTCTCTAAGTTGTTTTTATTGTGGGATCTACCAACGGTCACCAGTTTCATATTTTTACCCGCAAACAGTCAAACAGTTGTCGTTTTGCGGGAATGTGGACCGAAAACTGCCGACGCGTTTCCGGAACCTACATCGATCAACAGTCATTTGGTGCAAGTTGTCATGGAACGAGGTTATTGAGGTCGCAGAGGGTAGGGGACAGGGAACCAGGTAGCATTTCGGGGAAATCGTCTCGAGAACCCGAGGAAAACAGAACTCTGAGCGAGTATCGAGTGTCGAACCCCCCCCCCCCCTCCCCGCAGACTCCCCAACTTGCGCTGTCATTAGTGAAGTTTCGTTGGACGCTAACAGGTTACAGCTCTCTGTCGACGAGGCTGGGCGATCATTAATAGTTCAAGTGGAGCTTCGGTGTACACCACTAGCGGCGCAAAAACCCCAGAGCGGAGCTACCGCCAATACAAATTTGGTTCTCCTGTAACGAAACTGGTGACGTGTAATATGGTACAGTTATTATCGTATACATGGTTCTGAAAGTATTAATGTAATCATTGAAAAAAAAAAGAGGCAGACAGAAGGAATAAGTAGTTCCGACACTCTCCGCTTGGCACCGCTCACAGCTGAGTCTATACAGTAACGTTTCGGCCTATCTGTTACAGTGGGACTGCGCGCGGTCCGCTAAACACTGCTGACTCTCCGTCGTGAGGTTGCGCGCCCTGGAAGGTTCCGCCGGGCTGGCCAGTCAGGGAGCGGCGTGGTCACGTGGTCGGGTGTCTCGGTGGGGGCAGCGGCGTGAAGGGGCGTCCATTAATTACGTGAGTTTTTTTTTTTTAAACTTCCTCATGACGATGTGAGGTATTGAGAGTTCGGGTGATCCACCTCCCCCCACTTGCTAACGCCTTCGTGATTTTGGAGACCTTTCTTTAGGTCTCCTCAGTTCCCGCTCTAACGTCGTCGCAAATAGTTTGTAGACCTTTATTTAGCTCTACTGTTCTTAAAAAGGTGACGTCACATTTCTGTCGGCTTCCCAACCCGCTGTTTTTTTTTTTTTTTTTTTTTTTTTTACTTCTTTACGCCTCCTCTAAGTCTCGAGGTCATTAGAGGCGGGATGGGACTGGGGACAAGGAACGGGAAGGAATTCGGCAATGCTCTTATGAAGGAAGCATCAAGGCATTCGGCTGGAGTGATTTGTGGAAACCATGGAAAACCGAAATCTGGATGCGTGCATGGGGATTGGAACCAGCGTCCTCCCGAATGCGAGGTCACCGCGTTAACCGCTCACCCATCACGCTCGGTCCACCCTGCTGAGACTTCGCCCCTCCCCCTCTTTCCCCCGCCCCCTTAGGCCGCTGCTCTCGTCGCTGCTATTAGGCCGTAATGCAATATTTGACGTCTGTTTTGGTGCCGATTAAAAAGTCCGCAACACCGAACGCTCTAGATGTAGGGATAAGTAATCCTAGATAGAGCGTGTTAATATTTGAACCTTACAAATATGCAGCAACTGGTAGGCCGAAACGCCGTCATCAGGACTGTGCAGCGCCACGCGGCGACCATCCGAACTATTTATTCCGGACTTAGATTGCTGAAGCGTTGAAATTGAAACTACACTAACACAGTTTCGCTGGTGTCGAACATTTTCCAAATAGTAAGTTAATCGTTACAATACAACTGCTTCAACAACACTGTTCTCCACAAACTCTTTGTTTCACTATCATCTGACCTTTTTTTTTTGCTGTCGTCAGTCTTTCGATTGGTTTGATCCAATCCTCCATCCCTTCCTATCCTGTGATAAACTCTTCATCTCTACATACCCCTTACAACCGACGTCCTCAATTATCTGCTTCATATATTCTAATCTCTGGCTTCCTCTACAGTTCTTACCTTCGACTGTTCTCTCTACTAACAAATTAACTAATCCAGCCTGTCCCAAAATATGACCTACCAGTCTGTCTCTTCTTTCTGTAAGCTTCTTCCACAAACTTCTTTTTTCACCCATCATTTCCAAAACTCGTTCATTTGTCACGTGTGCGATCTATTTGCGCCTCTCAAGTGATAACATTCCAACTTAATTGTTGCGGTAATATCCTGTTTGTGTTAAACTAACACAGTCCATTAATCGTAACGTCTGTGTTGAATACAATAGACTCCTGTATTTATGTACCATTCGCAATTAATTTACAACTGTGTTAGTACTAACGTTCAGTGTTTGAAGGGCACTCACCTAATAGAACATGACCGTACACGCGCCCTGAAACGTAAACGTTGTCTTTGCAGATCATCGCGACCAGAGGGAGAGATGACAATGCTTAGCCTCGAGGTCCATTCCTCACACTGCAAGAGAAGATAGGTGTACCACAAGGTAGTGAACAGGCATCTTTTTTTATCGCGTATTTAAATGAACGACCTACTTGCAGTTTTCAGTCGTAAGTTCGTTTGACTAAAGAAAACAATCCTGTATGACAGGATTACAGTGGCTGTTAACAGGCGAAGGTAAAACCAGCCGGAACATCATTAAAATGAAGGTAAATGCCAACAAGAATCACAGGTAGAAAGAAATCAGGTTTTGCTATGATAATGGGCAAGGGAAGGAATTTCTCGTTGGTGACCGTAAGTCTGTTATGATAGTTTCAGTGTCCACGATAAAAGTCCTGAGATTTCGCTCTCCCGAAGTTTAGTGGCTTCAATCGCCTTCAGTTAGCAGACTGTCGTGTCTGTGAGCTGTCCGTGATCCTTTTGCTCGCCGCCCCGTCCTGTCCTGTTTAACAGTGTTAGGGTGGGTTCCCACGGGGCGTGGTTTATAGGGCCGCGCCACGTCAGCCCAGTGTACGGGTCAGCACGCGCTACAGGCTAGCCCTCGCCACCTCGTGTCGTTACAGCTTCCCGGGCGTTTGATGTTTACAGACTGGGTGACGGATAGAGGCGCGTCGTCCCTGCCAGCACAGCCGAGACCCTTCTCACGGCCCACTCCTTCGTAACTGGACCGGCCCGGCCGGCAAATACACGGGTCGTGGGAAGCCAGCTCCAGAGTGCCAAGATCTCAGTCGGTTGAGTATGCGCAGGTATAGTCGCAAGATGCGGCTGCATGAGTTCTACGTCCATCAGTTATTTGACTGAGTGGCGGAATACGATTCTGTCGGGTTGCCTACCTAAATATGGCCGCAAGTATTTTTAATTAAATTTTTAACAACAACAAATCGTTCACTTGTTTTTTTTTAAATAAATTATAATTCATTTCAAAGAGAGACGTGTAAACAACATAAAAAGTCTGGGTCGCCTGTGTATAAGTGTCCGCAAGTAAGGGCTGATATCTGTTAAAGTTATCGTCTGACAGACGGTTTGGTGCGCTGAATATCTGTCGCTCTGGCAACGCTAACTTGCGGCCATTTTACATAGGCTAGCCAAACTTTGAAACGAAGTACCGAGCGTGGTGGTGTAACGGCGGTTCGAATCCTCGTCCGGGCATCCAGATTTGGGTTTTCCATGGTTTCCCAAATCACTCCAGGCAAATGCCGGGATGCTTCCTTCAAAAGGCCATGGCCGAATTCCTTCGCATTCCTTGCCCCCCCCCCCTTCCGTCCTTTACCGTCTCTAAAGACCTCACTGTTAGAGAAACGTTAAGCAGATAAAAAAAAAAAAAATTGAAACGAATTTTCATTTATTTAAAAATCAAATAAACGAAATTTTTGAAATTTTTTTTTTATATGTAATATTTATAGTTTACGTGTCTTCCAAATAGCTCTTCCTATGCGCAACTGTTCTGACGGTCAACAGTGCTCTCCACAATCCCATACGGCGCGACTAGGATTGGTTCCGTAAAGGAAACTGTTCGTAGACATCAGGCGGGGGACAGGGATTTCTCGCTGGTTTCGTGCTTTCTCTCTGTCCTGTCACGCTTCGTATCGCTGGTGTATGTGTTTTATAGGTGTTGGCCTCAGGCGTCTGGTCTATGGCTGTGTCGTGTAGCCACATGCTCTCCTGCCGACCCTGTTCAGCTCAGCACTGCGCATGCGCTGCCCAACTTGATTCTACGACGATGTTATTCCTTGCGCTCAGTTTCTTTTTCAGGACAGGGTTTACTCCTGCAAGTTTCCCAGAGAGCTTGGGTGTGTACAATGTTGTAGTCTCCCCCCTCTCCGGGTTATATTAAGCTGTCGTCTATCTTTCCGATTGTGCCAATGGAACGCACAGATCTTTTCATATATATACATGGATCTGGTCTCAGTCGCCTTTCTTCGTAATAAGCTTCAAGATTTTCCAGTATCGCTGTTACCTTTCGTTTTCAAATTCGAAGATTCTCCCGTGTAGACTAAGACTTATTATCTGCGTAAATAAGAACTTTGCCATCTGGTTTACCTGGTTGATCAATCGTGCACGTGTTATACAGAATAGGGTCGTCCATTAATTACGTGACCTCAATATAGGGGGAGGCAGTCTAGCAAACTCTCATTTAAACGGAGGGGAGGTCGACAGGAATCTCAGGACGAGTTTTCATTTCAGACTGCCGCCATCATTCAAAGAGCAGTACAGCTAAAAAATAAAGTCTTCACAATTACGAGGTCAGCCTCACGTTAGGGGCGGGGGGAGTCCACCACGGGGGGGGGGCGGGGGGGGGGGGTTACCCATGTGTTCGGTGGTTAACGGTACCGTAAGCAGCAGAGAGACGGCTCCTGTTATTGATTTATTCTCGATACAGTTCTCGATGTGCTGTGTTATGTTGGGTATTTGTCGACAACATGACTGACCTGGTCGTAAACCAGTCTGTTGATAGTCACATATGATATTAAACTCAACAGCGCAGGACACACAGCACTGGTAACATAGAGAGGATTCGATATCTTTCATTTGTTGGAGGGGGTGATGCGGCAATGCACCACGCAAGGGAGGAAAATGGATCTGAAAAGCTTGGTCAGACCAATGTTTCAATGTGTTGTCGTAATGCGGGACCAACATCTTGGGTATGAAATACAGGAGTTGTGTGGGTTGCAAAGGAGGGCTGCTTGATTTGTTTCCGGAAATTACGACAGAAGACAATAAGTATCTGATATGATGAAGGGGCAGGAATGGGATTCATTGTTAAACAGGAAGAGATTGAACAGAATGTTGGGAGTGTGAAGGAGATATGTTGGTGTTGAGGTTTAGAAGGAAACTCACGGAACAATTAAGACTGGTGGATTTCAGGCATAAGCGAGTTGCAAAATATTGCTTTGTGGGCAATGGAGCATGATAATTGAATAAATAATCAAGCAATTTCTTAATAGTTTGAAAGAATTTAAAATTGGATACTGTAAAGGGAAACACTGTTTATTGACTGAAAGTATTGAAGATTGGAAACACTGTACGCGGACAGGCGTGTGACAGACTGGAGACGCCTGGAGGGCTCTGTTTACCAGCGACCTCGCTAATTAACTGCTAATTAGCGAGACGATGTCAACACGGCGTGTGTGCTGAGGTCTCAAATCGTCTCGTCAGCGTAAACAGATCTCGTGTCGCAGCTGCAGGTGTCTCTGAACACACTAAGAACTAATGTTTATCATCAAATCGGAGTCAACTGTGTTTCTTCTACATTTAGACTTATTTCATCTTTGATTCTGGTCACAAAATAGCATTTCATTCAGAATAATCCTTAATGAACATCATGACCAGCGAGTTCAGTCATTAAATGGCGTGTCCTCTTGGAGTTATGAGTTCAGGTAGAGCCTGAGCAGTCTCGTCCAGGTGGAAGGATCCTGGTAGATCCTCTGCAGTTAGTTCCGACACCCTGCGTGTGTCCTCGTCCCCTGGTCTGCTGGTCTTCCTCTCTGTCTGAGGTGGTCTCTTGGACTCCACTCCGACACCGTCTTTGTCCATGTTTTGTCTTTCCTCCGAGCCACTTTGTCGGCCCGCCGCCACTTTAAGCAGTCTGTCTTATCCGAGATGTCGCTGGCCTTTGTAACCTTTATAACTGATCTGACGTCGGTTCCTCTCATTTTGTCTTTCCTAGTGAAACCTAGGATTCAGCTTCCCATAGTTCGCCGTGTGGTACTAACTTTTAATTTAGTGTCCAGCCGTGATAATCATTGAATATTGCGAATGATTCCGCTTTGATGCGACGGTTCCTTTTTTTTCTACATCTTTGGTACAGCTTGCTATGTAATGCGACGTACGCCAGAACGCTTCCGTGGTTCGGATTCCACGTTAAACTGTAAGTCCCCTGTACCCGGTAGCACTACCGGGTTAGGTTAGTGTATCCACGACACAGACGCACTCGTGGAAAGTAGAAAAACTGTCAGATCGGCGAACAATGGCATACGACCATTCCCTGCTTTCTTTCTGTTATTTCGACAACTTTGAACTCACCAGAAGATGGAAAGAACTGGTACCAGCAACGGGAAGGCACTCGGCCACGGAGTTTTAATTGGAACCATCCCGGCATTCGCCTGGAGTGATTGAGGGGAACTATAGAAAACCAAAATCTGGGTGGCGGGTCGGACGCGAGTGCGTTACCACTCACCCACCACGATGAGGCTCTGCTCTGGCTGGCTAAGGCAGGTCTGCTCACTGACATTCTAGAAGCTGTATTATTGATATTTGTTTAATATACCGAGCAGTGAGTGTTTGACGATCGCATCCAAGAACGGTTAGGAAATTTTTCAAAATGTCTAAAAGTTACTTTTGTAAAGTTAATTTTTTAAAACAAAATGGAAAATTATCGACGTACCGTTTTTTATTTATAGTTAAAAACTCTTGATTCTCTGATTTAAGGGCAAAATATGACAGTAACGCGAGAGGTGATCGCAGTACAAGCAGGCGTTACCGCCGTCTCGCAAGTGATTGAGTCACGCGAGGCTACTGTCCAAGCGCACTGCGGCTGGCGCAATCAGACGCCGCCATATTGGAGACGAGCTCGTCCTGTCGCCTCTCTTGTCTGTGTTTATTTTGATTGGCAGCTACGGCAGAGTGGTATGGTGTCGGTACATGGCATGCCTGAGCTATGTTGCGCGATACAGGTCGCGAGTAGGTGAGGTGACGTCGTGCCCGTGTTCCACTGCCGCGGTGGAGTCTACGGTCGCCAGTCTACGCTCTCACCAGACGGAATACAAGTTACACGTTTCACGGGCAGGTGGCAGCACTCGCTCAAATTACACAGGTTTATAGCTCAGGAAATACTACTACGTCATCAGGACTGTGTGGCCTGCTGGTGGTATCGCAGTGAGTGGCGCGAGTCTATACCACACACTGCGCCGCTTCACAACACCGACCACTCTGCCCCGAATGCGACGCAGAGCGAGGGACGTGTTGACTGACACGCAGCAGAACCCACTACAGAAACCTTCGGCCAGTGAAATGGGATTACCACAGATCAACACGTGACTAGTGCAGCGCTTGTCGGGAGGCTCAGCATGAATGAAGGGCTGCCCCTCGAGAGACGTCAACCAGCGGGTAGCCTAGCCTCGCCCACTTCCGACAGACAGGAATCTACGCCCCACGGTTCCAACATTGAAATCTACACGTACAATAAGTTTGTAATAACTTTAGGGACAATATTAACGACATATACTAAAGGAAACAAACGTTTTTAATTATGTCTATCTGTTTCGATAAACTGAACTCACGAATAAACTATTGGCCGCATTTTGGTGGGGTGTTGAATAATGATCGTCTCTTGGGATAAAATAGGATCTCATATGAAGTCGGAAAACATAGAAATTGAAGAAAAACGTGTCTACAAATTAATACTCATTTTTCGTTGAACCTGATTTAACCAAGAACAGCTGGTTCGATGTTTATCGATATGGATGTTTTCATTTGAGCGCTCTCGTGGCTCAGTGGTTACGACGCTCGCTTAAAAAAGTTCGCTGCTGCGGCCCCGGGTTCAAATCCCTGTGGGCGCAGGAGTTTTTGAGAGTTGTGTCTGATCATATGAGCTACGCCAAGTCGTTCCGTGGTTCCGATTCCACGTTAAACTGTAGGTCCCAGAGGAGAGGAACTGGCCGTCCTACCTCTGACACAGTGGCTTAGTATGTCTCCTTCGGGAGGATCCAACCAACCCCGGGGTTGTGGACTAAGTTTCATTTTTTAACAGCATTGTGTTGTCTACATTTCTCTCCTCGCTGTCGAGTGCTAACATGACCGGTTCAGTGCATGTACTAACAGCCCACAGCTAGTGGTAATGGTGCGTTCCGCCCATGTGATTGTTTTCTCTTCACATCACGGTTCGCTTATAATGCTACCCCAATAAATCGCTCATGTAACTGTTCTATTAATGATATCACGCTCGGCAGTAATTAAAAGTTAATTAATTAGGTAGGTAATGCGTGCCACGCCGGCCCGTCCACCGGCGGCCATGTTTGCGAATGTACAGCAATAAAACAGCCGCGCAACTGACAGCGCACCGATTATGCAAATCCGGAGCCTCGTCCGAATGTTTACTGTAATGGCGTGTCGTCGGGTGCTGCGCGTAGCAACTCGCGTCTCCCATTAAACACTCGAGAGCGGATAGCCATGTGACGACACGTCTGATTCACTCCGTCCCCTACAAGCGGCGGAAGGATGTGAGCTGACAGAAGGGAACTTTAAAAACTGATGTATAAAAACGCAGTTAATAGAAACGATTTTTCAGATTGATCCTCACTAAATCATTTCGGTGTTTGAAGGTTCTCTGTCGAAGGAAAAGACAAAAGTGTTGTTTGCGCCAGAGCTCGAAATATTTGTAGTGACTGTAATATATATAGAACTAACAGGACTAGAAGGGAAAGCACAGGAAGCAAGAGTACACAAGATGAAGAAATCAATGGGGTTAGTGCAAAATATTTACAACAAAAAATGTATTTCAGTCAACACCAAGATAAGACATTATAACACGGTAATTAAGACAGCAGTTACGCAAGTGAAACATTAGCAATGAACACAAAAAAGCAACAGAACAAATCCAGAAAAAAATATATATATATATAAAATCCTGAGACCAAGAATGAATGAAGGTGGGCGGTATAGACTTCAAAGTACAAAAACCTTAGAGAAAATATAAAACATAGAATTAGACATGAAGAAAAAAGGCTGAAATTTTATGAATATGTGAGTACACTTCCGAAGAAAAGATTCTCAAGACAAATTTTAGAATACACACAAACAGTAAAAACAACAACCATTTGCATGAAGGAGGCGGAGAAAGACCTAAAGTCTCCAAGAATTGCTATGGCAGACGTCACAGACCGAGAGATGTTTAGTAATAAAGTGAACTCATGGGAAGTTATTTCAGAGAAAAAAAAGGAAACATCTAAACGCGTCTGGAAAGCTGATGAAAAGAAAAAGTCAGTGAAAGAATGAAAAAATACTGGTCTGACAAGAAAAACATTCCAAAGAGGAACTGAACGCATCCAGTCAGGATTGCTTATCGTTCTCCGCTATAGGAACATACGAAAATAATAATAATAATAATATATAGGTACCGGGGGAAACCTCTTTTAAGCTCAAAAGATAGAGCTAGCCGATGGAAGGAGTACATTGAGAAACTGTATGAAGCGGTGACTTGAACAACAGCGTAATGGAAAAGGAAGGCGATATCGACATTAATGACTTAAGAGAACCATATTTGAAGATAGAACTTGATACAGCTTCGAATGAACTAAAATCGAATAAGACAGTTCTAATTGATGAGATTCGTGCAGAAATTCTTAAACCCTTACGAGAAGAAGGAATCAAAAATTATTAAACGAGATATCAAAAAATTTTACCACAGGAGAAATTCCAACTGATATTTAGAAGATTATTATCTTCACACTTCCTAAGAAAGCACAACCCGACAAATGCGAGAATTATTGCATCATTAATCAGGCTTCACATGCTTCAAAATTACTGACCAGAATAATATACAGAAGGATGGAAAGGGTAGTAGAAGAGATAGAAAGTGAATTTAGGTTCAGCGAAAAATATCGGCACAAGGCAAGCAATTCTGGCTTTAAGATTAATATTTGAAGAGCGGATCAAGAAAAACAGACACTTTTATACGGTTGGTTGATTTGAAAAAAGCTTTTGATAATGTTAGGTTGGATGAGATGTTCAATATTTTGAAGAAATCACGGCTAAAATATCGAGATGAAGGATGCTTTCTAATCTACATAAGAAGTAATAAAAATAGAAAATCATGGGAGACATGCATCAGTTAAAAAGGGTGCGAGACAAGGTTGTAGTCTATCCCCGTTAATATTCAACTTGTATGTAGAAGAAGCAATAAAGGAAATAAAAGAAACCTTTTAATGTGGCATAACGGCTCGAGGAGAAAAAACCAATATGATACGATTTGCTGACCACATTGCTAGTAGAAAAAACTGAGATAATTGAGAAATTACTGAATAAAAAAAAAAAACTAAAGGAAGATTTTGGACTAAAGATAAACCAAGGAAAGACAAGACGGATAAAATGTAGTTGACATGACATGAATAATAGAAGGTTAAATATCGAAATATGATCGAAGAACTAAGTGAGTTCTGTTACTTGGGAAGCAAAATTACAACTGGTGGAGAAGCAGGAATGATGTTAAAAACAGATAGCACTAGCAAATAGAGCCTTCGTGAAAAAGAGAAATCTTTTAGTTTCAAATATTGATCTAGGAATTAGAAAGAACTTTTTAGAACTCTAGATGAGGGAACTTTATTGTAGCGACGCATGGACTGTAGGAACACCAGAAAGAAGGAAGCATTTGAAATGCATTTTTCAGAAGAATGCTGAAAATTAATTGAACAGAAAAAGAACAAAATGAACGTGGTTTGGAAGTGATTAGTGAGCAAAGAAGTTTGTGGAAAATTCTTACAGAAAGAATAAACAGAATAGTACAGCCGAATGTAAGAACTGTAGAGGAAGACAGAGATTAGAATATATGAAGCAGGTAATTGATGACTTGGGATGTAAGGGATATGCGGAGATGGAGACCGGACCGTGCTAACACGGACTTTTGTATTGACGCTTACAACTCATCCTTAGTGATTAGCTCTCCGATTATCAGCTTTGTAGTTGAAGGATGGGAGGACTGATGTGGAGCGAAGCTAATCTGTTGTTAATAATTAAAAGAACTTTGCAAGCCCCCACACTGTGTAACCCCGTGGCAATGTGGTGAGTTGTTTTCGAGTAATCGCAGAATCCGTTAGGCCGTGTCTGGTTTCTTTGCGTTGAGTGGGTCGTGCGAATACTGTGACCCCTCAGTTACTACCGTTCGTCCTGGACAGTCTGGGTTTATCACAAACTGACGGTTTTCTACGAGTAGCAAGCCAGCCTATTGACTACTGCGTTACTAGACCCTGGCGTTGAGGCGTGCCCGTGATAGTAGGCGTGGGTTCAATTCCCACTGGGAACTATATTTCTTTGCCTGTGTTATTTATTAATAATATTCACCACTTGTACCATTAAAAATATATTTTTCAAAAAACTCGTCCAAATGTTAATTAATTTTGGATGGATTGGTAAGTTGTTGAAGAATGTAAATTGGTTCCCTTCTATGAAGGCATATTTCATTCGGGTTTGCCCTCCGACGTGAGACGGGTATAGAGGCCTGCCCGCATTGCAGGCACGAGGTAACTACAGTATACACTGATTATAATGACGACACACATCACTGACAGGACCCCCACTGCGCGGCCGTTGATTGGCGCTCATTAGAAGACGAGTCCAGAAATAGCGCGCGCAGTGTTTAGACAGCTGCTGCCTCCAGCCGCTCCAGGGCAGAGGCGAGGCTGGAACTCCTCAGCAGCAACCAAGCTCAATATGGCTACCCTCTCACAATCACTATGTACACGGACTAGCCAAAGAAGCCATCTCGAACGGACAAAGAATAGAACTCACTCTCCCCATCCGCATTTATGCAAGATATTAAACAGAGAGCAAGGAATAGATGGAAAACAGATTGGAAGAATTCGATACACCAGAAAGGAGCTTTTTACGGACGCATCCAAACATATATCGCTTCCATAACTGAAAGTTATCAGACGCCACTCAATCAATACTATTAGAAGCCGATTCCACCAAGGCAACTTTCCCAGCCATCTAAATCGGATACATCAGAGAGATAACCCCCTATGTGTCTGCATTAATCAATCAGTGGGCGCATAAATCATGCTCAATTTTCTTATAAGAATAACACCGTTGTTGAAAAAACTTACAAGGTTTAATAGTCCTCTTCCTACCAATTTATTGACGCTGTCTTCTAACAAACACAAAATATACAAGATCATAATGTCAATATTCGAGGATAGAAACATTCAAATATAAATCTAGGGAACCCAGTAAAATAATTCTTGGAACAAAGTTGATACACTGACTACTGTATACCACCTGATCATAAATAGCCTCACAAAATAACATCATCTAGACATATTACTAGAATGAGTCCCCACTGTCAATGGTTATGGTACAAATACTACACATTGAGCAAATAAAAGTAATAGTGTCAGAATAATCGCACTAATGACATAATAAAGCCTCTACTGTATAGATAAGAGATATAACAATGTATCTGATTCATGTCGATGTATTATAGTATATTACCAAGAATGTAAATTAATGTACATAAAACATATAAAGAAACTGGAATGTAAATTGTTGTAAAATTAAAATGTAATGAACTAGGCTGTATGGTCGATAAGGCCGAAAGCTATTAAATAAATAAAAATTAAATACTGCAAATCAGCAGTCAGTCCCGAAACGTACACGCTCAGGCATCCATCACCAAACGTAGGACTTCACTTTGGTCTTTGTTGTCTTTCAGCCTCCTACAAACACAGAACAAAGACTTCGTCGAAGAACCGACAGTCAAGCGTAGTTAGGATGACTTCAACCAGCAGGTCAACAGCTGATTGGTTGAAGCGTCCGTCCTAAACGTCACGTGTTCGAGCCGAGGTCTGTCCTGTCATCCGAGTGCACCTGGTTTGAGTCCACCTACGTTTCCGACTAACCCCCATCGGTGACATAGGTCAAGCGTTGCAAAACACCCGTGCAGTTTTGTAATCATTACCATTGCTGTTTCGTAATACAAAAATGGTTTGCAATGACGAATCACAGGTGAAACCAAACTACTACAATCATTAGAGTGACATACAAGGAAGCCTACGCCATTTATACTCAACTTGTATGCGGAAGAAGTAAAACAACATAATGAATGTGGCGTAAGTGTCCAAGGGGAAACAGTCAGAATGCTGCGATTTGCTGATGATGTTCTCAGCAGAAAGAGTGAGTCACTGAGAAATTACTGAATGGGTGAACAAAATACTCAGATAAAAATATGGAATAATTAAAAACCACAGTAAGACAAACGTTGTAGTAGAAATCATAGCAAAAACAGTAGATTAAATATAAAAGTATGATTACGTGTGATAGAAGTAAACTAATTGAGTTTCTTAGGAAGTGAAATTACGTCTCTTAAAGGTTTGATTGGCCGATGGGGCCTGGAGTTGCACAGGATGTGGCTTCAAATCCCGCCAAGAGCACAAAGGTTTCGGGTTTTCCGAAATCACTCCGGGCCAATGCCTCCATAGTCCTTTCAAAAAACTATGGCTGAACTCATTCCCGTTCGACTCTCCCACCACTAATCGCGCCAATTTCGATGTGACGTCTGTCACTAATTGCAAAGAGAAGCCCACCCAAGTTCTTAAAACTCATTCATACGAACTTACATCCATAAAGAAAAAATTAAGTACAGGGCGAGTCAAAAAGGACTTTACAACTTTCAAATTATGTAGAAATTTATTAAGATAACTTCCAGAGTCGGTAGATGTGTCATTTCGTAGCAATCAACCTCAAATTTCACATAAAAAAGTTTCATTTTGGTTGGATGTGACTATCATTTTTCATGCGGCAAACATACCTTCAGTAATTAGTTTCTTCCAACACTCGTTGCAGCAAATCGGACGTAACTTGTTGAACGGCAGCGTAGATTCGATTTTTCAGGTCGGCCAAATTGTTTGGTAGGGGAGGAACATACACACGATCTTTAATGAAACCCAGAGAAAGAAATCCAGTGGAGTCGAGTCTGGGGAGCGAGGTGGCCATGTGATTGGTCAATCCACCGACCTGGGAAGCGATTATCGAGGAAACCGCGACCTTCCGTGAGGAAATGAGGCAGTACACCGTCTTGATAGCAGTAAACCATCCATCTCAATCATCTTCATCGATCTCTTTAATTAAAAAGTTTATCCAGATATGCAATACCAGTGACAGTTTTCTGCATGAAGAGGAAAGGGCATTACACTTTCAAATTTCTAAGGGCACAAAACACATTGGCTTTGGGCCTGACACTAACGTGTCTCAGGGTTGCATGTTGCTGCTCCGTATTTACGCCGATCAGTTGTCGCTGCGTTCGTTTCATGAAACCAAGACACAGCGAGCACGCTCCGCACCAGTGAAAGTAGCCATTTTAACTGTGCACTCCGCTGGGTCTCCTGATGGCGGAATGCTGTAGACTACTGATGCACTACATGCATTAAACCTGAGGTTGTTCGCTACAAAATGAGACATTTGTCGATTATGCATGTTATCTCAACAAAATTTCATATCATTCCAAAGTGGTCCTTTTCGTCTCACCGTCTCACTTTGTGGGTTAGTGCGTAGTGCGACCTGGCTGTGAGCGCACGTGGCCGTAAAACAAAAGCTACAAATTAGTCAGTGCCCATGATGAGTAAATATCATCAAAAGCAGCCGACCCCAAAAAGTAGGGAAGAAGAGTCCTCGGTAAACCTGGAAGAGAGAGATGGTAAGGGATTTGGGAACAGAAGAGAGAAGCACCACCGTAGTGCAGGCTGGAGGGAAGAGCACTCGAGGTTACTCTTTAGTCGCCAGCGTCGAAAGGCACTATCACTGCATTCGCGGGGTGTGATTTCAGCGAACCGTGGAAAACAGATGGCTGGATGGACGGACGGGGATTCGAACCCGCGTCCTCAGACTCGCGTCCCGAGTGTCAGCCACCAACAGAATCTATCCACACTTACTCGCCACGGTAGCTATTGGTTAGAGAACGGTGTCACGTGTCAGCCTTCGCTCGCAGATTAACAGCGACCAGGGATATCATTAGAAGAAATTCAAGGTTATGTCCACAGTTTAATAGCCAAGCAACTGCTACCAAATTAACTGCCATAATACATTCATTAAATTTGCTTTTGGTGGGATTTCATAGTTAAAAAAAATATCATTAACTCTTACGACTGAAAAAACGTGGATCTGCTTTTCGGTAACATGTTGGTAATGAAAGCAACATAAAAATACCTTAAAAATTACTCATGGTCTATGCTGTAACCACAAATGTCAATTGCCGTTCCGGCCTAACCTAAATTTCAATTTACTTAAAACTTTCACTAATGTTGCTACTTGACCAAAGTTTATACATTATGGTTTTTATGCTTTTTACGTATTTTACTGACCACTTTCGTTAATGGTCTTTATTTATGTTCTCTGTACGTGAGTTATTAGGTTATTTTAAGTTGACATCACACCAAATATGTAACCCGAATTGATTATTCTGCCAATTCATTTCTTCGGAGTTGTTCAACTGTTTAATAATATGGACTGTATATTAAATTCTCTGGCCGTTACGGACACTACGACCAAAGATTATTAGTGTTTGGCCAGCCTCAATAACATCTGCAGAGTGAACTTTAAGGGTCAAATAGAAGTCAGGTTTGTATTTAAGCAAGTTCGAACCTACAAACTTTGAAACTGTTATGCGACAGCGCGATCGCCCCTGTCCGTGTTTAATACCTACGTCTATTAATAGTACTGAGTTCTTCAAGCTCAAGAGCTAAGCGTGAAACACAGGTAAATTCAAAGTTGGTAAGATCAAGTCGACCTGTCATAATATTTGACCCTAAAAACTGCTTGCCAACGGCCTCCGAAAGGAGGGCGGAAGAGCGGGGAGCGGTTCAGGGCACCCTCTTGCCCTTGGGGTTGGAAACGGCCCCTAAAGACGGATGAATCAGAAATGATCAACGGCATGGGGATGCAGAAGGCAACGGGAAACCACTGCATTAAAGACCCAAAGGGTATCCCGAGGACATGTAATCCTCTCAAATTACATATATCATGATGGCTTCTTCCTGGGTAAAATATTCCGGAGGTAAAATAGTTCCCCAATCGGATCTCCGGGTGGGGACTGCTCAGGGAGGAGTCATCAGAATGGATAGAAACATTCTACGAGTCGGAGCGTGGAATGTTAGAAGTCTGAATAGGGCAGGTAGGTTAGCAAACTTAAAAAGGGAGATGGAACAACTTAAGTTAGATGTTGTTGGGATTAGTGAGATTAAATGGAAGGACGCACAGGATTTCTGGTCTGGGGAACACAGGATAATTAGCACACAAGCTGTCAATGGAGTCACTGGTGTAGGATTTGTAATGAACAAGAAAGTAGGGAAACGGGTGAGTTATTATGAACAATTTAGTGACAGGATTATTTTGATGAGGTTAGAAACTAAGCCCGTCCCAACCACATTAGTACAAGTATATATGCCAACATCAGTGGAAGATGACGAAGAAATAGAAAAAATATACGCTGAAATTGAAGAATTAATCCAATATGTGAAAGGGGAGGAAAATCTAATAATCATGGGTGATTGGAATGCAATAGTGGGAGAAGGAAAAGAGGGGAATACTGTAGGAAGTTTTGGTCTAGGAGAAAGAAATGAGCGAGGAAGCAGGTTGCTAGAATTTTGTGAAAGATATAAGCTAGTAGTGGCGAACACACTGTTTAAGAACCATGCAAGAAGAATATACACCTGGAAACGTCCTGGGGATACAGGCAGATATCAGCTAGATTATATCATGGTCAAACAGAGATTCAGGAATCAAGTTCTAGACTGTAAAGCGTACCCAGGAGCAGACATAGACTCAGACCACAATTTGATAGTAATGAAGTGCAGGCTGAAATTCAAGCGAATAAGGAAGCAGTATAAGCAGAACAGACTAGAAGTGAATAAACTGAAACAATCTAGCACAAGAGAAAAATTTGCAGAAATGGTAGACTTAGGTCTAAGAATTAACTGTGAAAGGAGCTCAACCGAGGACGAATGGAATGCATTAAAGACCGAAATAATGAAAGCTGGCAAAGAAACCTTAGGCTTTAGGGAACAAGCTGCCCGAAAACCTTGGATCACAGAAGAAATTTTGGAGCTGATGGATCAGAGAAGAAGGTACAAACAGGCTCAGGATGAAGCAGGAAGAGAGCAGTACAGGCAATTTAGAAATCAAATAAATAGGAAAATGCAAAATAGCAAAAGAAAAATGGCTACATGAAAAGTGTGAAGAAGTAGAAAAGGAAATGGTCGTAGGAAAAGTAGATGTTGCATATAGAAAGATCAAACAGAATTTTGGAGAAATGAAGAAAAGAGGTATGAACATTAAAGCTGCCGATGGGAAACCTCTTTTAAGCTCAGAAGATAGAGCTAACCGATGGAAGGAATACATTGAGAAACTGTATGATGGGGACGACTTGAACAATAGTGTATTGGAAAAGGAAGGCGATATCGACATTGATGACTTAGGAGATCCTGTTTTGAGGACAGAATTTAATAAAGCTCTGAATGACTTGAAAGCAAATAAGGCAGTTGGAATTGATGAGATCCCTGCAGAACTTCTTAAATCTCTAGGAGAGGAAGGAATCGAAAGATTATTCAAGCTGATATCAAAAAGTTATGAAACAGGAGAAATTCCTACTGATTTTAATAAAAATATCATCTTCACACTTCCAAAGAAAGCACAAGCCGACAAATGTGAGAATTATCGCACCATTAGTCTAACATCACATGCTTCAAAATTACTGACCAGAATAATATACAGAAGGATGGAAAGGGTAGTAGAAGAGATAGTAGGTGAAGATCAGTTTGGGTTTAGGAAAAATCGCGGTACAAGGGAAGCAATTCTGTCTTTAAGATTAATACTTGAAGGGCGGATCAAGAAAAACAAAGATACTTTTATGGCATTTGTTGATTTAGAAAAAGCTTTTGATAATGTTAGGTGGGACAAGATGTTCAAAATTTTAAAGAAGTCAGGTCTAAAGTATCGAGATAGAAGAATACTCTATAAACTATATAAGAATCAAGTGGCTGTAATAAAAGTAGAGAATCACGAGAGACATGCATCAGTTAAAAAGGGTGTGAGACAAGGTTGTAGTCTATCCCCGTTAATATTCAACTTGTATGTAGAAGAAGCAATGAAGAAAGTCAAAGAAAAATTTCCATGTGGCATAAGTTTTCAGGGAGAAAAAATCAGTATGCTACGATTTGCTGACGACATTGTCTTATTAGCAGAGAGGGCTGAGGATATTGAGAAGTTATTGAATGGCATGAACAAAATACTGAAGGAAGACTTTGGACTGAATATAAATCAAAGTAAAACAAAAGTGATGAAATGTAGCAGAAATGATACCAATACTAGCAGATTAAATATAAAAATAGGATCTGATGCAATAGGAGAAGTAAGTGAGTTCTGTTACTTGGGAAGCAAAATTACAACCGATGGCCGAAGCAGGAATGATGTTAAAAGCAGAATAGCACTAGCAAAAAGAGCCTTCATGAAAAAGAGAAACCTTTTAGTTTCAAATATTGATCTAGGAATTAGAAAGAACTTCTTAAAACTCTATGTGTGGAGCACAGCACTTTACGGTAGCGAAACATGGACTTTAGGAATACCAGGAAAGAAAGAAACTTGAAGCATTTGAAATGTGGTGCTACAGAAGAATGCTGAAAATTAGGTGGACAGACAAAGTAAGAAATGAACGAGTTTAGGAAATGATGGGTGAGAAAAGAAGTTTATGGAAGAAGCTTACAGGAAAGAAGAGACAGGCTGGTAGGTCATATTTTGAGACATGCTGGATTGGTTAATTTGTTAGTGGAGGGAACAGTTGAAGGTAAGAACTGTAGAGGTAGACAGAGATTAGAATATATGAAGCAGATAATTGAGGACGTGGGTTGTAACGGGTATGTAGAAATGAAGAGGTTAGCACAGGATAGGAAGGGATGGAGGATTGCATCAAACCAGTCTAAAGACTGACTGACAGCAAAAAAAAAAAAAAAAAAAAAAAAAAAAAAAAAAAAAAAAAAAAAAAAAAAAAAAAAAAAAACTGGAACTGTTTTAAAACCCGTAACGATACGCAAAAACAAAAAATGTCATGGGCTTGCACTAGTCATGGTGCCAGTACAGCACCCTGTGGCACCGGCGTTTCCCTCGTGATATAAACACTTGTTAGCCTGATCAGTTACTTGCTGTATCTTATCTCTGGTTCCACTGTGGCCCTGCATGTAGTCTATGGACCCGGCGCGCCTTGTCTATTTTATCTGAACTCGTATCTCCACTAACCTTTCCCTTTATCCGCCGCGTTGCTCTGGTAGCGCTAAGTCAGCCGTCCCGCCGTATTTAATAAATTAGTACCGAGCGCGGGCTGACCCAGATTAAACTGCCGGCTGCGGCCGCTACGAATGACTTGGCTTCGCTTCAAATCAATTTCTGTCGGCAGGTTGCGTGAGAACGCGTGTCGTAACATGCAATGGCCGCTGCAGGGGCATAAATCCGACGCTCGCCGCCTCGTTACGGGCGAGCCAAATTGCGCTGCGCTCCGCCGAGCAGAGGCGAAACAGCCCGTCGCACGCGCAATCGGCCGAGCACTGTGCGCCGCCATCTCGCCGCTGTTACAGCTGCTTTAATAGATTTCTCTTTAAAACAATTTTTATGTGTTTGCAAGGTAACTAAATCTATTCTTATAAAACGTTCTGTCACGCCATGACCTCATACTATGACGTCACGCTTTTCGTCTTTTTTGTCCAACTTACGATCAGAGAAGTTGTTCTAGGTTATAGACGTTATTTTATAATAGTTCTATTTAGCTAAGCATCAGTAAATAAATCAACTGTCAGAACACTGAAAAAATAGTACACATTCCGTTTAAATCTACAAAATAATTATTAGTTGCTTACATTTATTCAATATTCGTTTTATGTAAAAGTATTCGTTAAAATCTTTGGCCATAGATATGTAAAATAAAACCTTTCATTTTAGTTTAGCAATGGTTAGATTGTTATTATAACCGGCACTTTAAAGCAGAGGGTATGAGTAAATTAATGTCTTTTAAATAATTTAAATTTTTTATGAGTATCCTGTTACTTCGTTTGAACGAAAGTTGTTTCACACTAATCGCAATTTATACTGCCTAGACTACAATTAAATTTAATATTACCTGGCATGACGTAAGTTATTAAGATTTTTTAATTTCCTTTGCTTTTTCTGATGACATGTTTCAGCCATATGTAACTGTATTAGCCATTCAAACGTTGTAATATCGATCTGAATCACGTATAACGAAAAAGGCAGATGTACGAACCCGTAAAGATATTTGATTTAGTTTATATCGCGATGCGTTATTGCCACTAACATGCGGTACAGTACATGTATTAATATGTGTGGGATTGAAGTATTATTTCTCTAGCGGCAAGTTTAACGTACTATGTGGTTAGTTTGAAATGCAACCTGCACCAGGATGGCAACAGAAAACATTTGTTACAGCGCAAGGCACTAGGAATTACAATGAGCTTTGTTTTAAAACAATTCTATTTATTTAAGAAATTGCTAAGAAATGAATTACCAGAAAAGTATGTATTTCGTTTAAATTGGCATATTAACTATCATTTGCATTTTTTACTGAAATCATTACTTGGTTTGAATAAAATAAGTTCCCAATTGATCGCGATCTGTGAAGTCTAAACCACAATTAAAACTAGCTAATATTACGTGGCATAACGTAAGTTGTTAAGATTTATTTTTTGTATGCTTCGTTTTCACTGGCATCGTTGTTTCAACCGCCTGTAAGCTGTCATCTGTTAAAACATCGATCTTCATCACAAATAATAAGAAAGGAAGCTGTAAGAACATGTGAAGATTTTGGATCAAGTTTACATCTCGATGTATGATGACATTGACATGCGATGCAGCGAATATATTAATTCGCGTGTGATCGAAGCTTTGGTTTTCTAGCGGCAATATCAGCGGAGATTGTGGTTAGGCTGAAATGCAACCTGGACCAAGTTGACTTTGCTATAGAATAGGGCCGAGAAATTACATTAAGCGTTATTTTATAACTATTCTATTTCGTTAAATAACTGCAAAGAGATTAATTGGCTGAACACTCCGCTAAGTACGTCGTTTTTGACGGGCTTTGAGTCTAGTAATTTATAACATGCTATCGGATAACTAACCACGTTAACAAAGTGTTGTCGCACGATATTTCGACGATCGCATCCACTGTCGCCATCTTCAGCAGAAGCAATTTATAAATTCTCAACGCCGCGAGAAACTTCGTTCTTATGTAACTAAATAATTGTTTCCAGCAAATTGAAGACAAACATTTGGTCTGTGTACGTTGACAATGTTTTCACTTGTGTCATGCGTCCCGCAACACAAAACCTCTTTAAATCTTTTCTGTTGACTGGTCTCCGCCAAACTGAGCGGTGACGTCTCGTGAACTCTGTCGTACTACGCACGACTCTGCGTCTTCCCGCGGCTTCCACCGGGCGGACCTTGTAGCGAGCCGTAAACATTTGTATTATAGTATCTTTGCAACCTTCACGAGTATTGGACTATTAACCTTTGTTGTTGCTATTGATTAGCGTTTTTCATGTATCATAACGCAATATGTCACAGGAAGCTGAAGCAATAAATAACTAAAAAACAAACATGTAAACACAATGCGATCTGTGGTGTGTTTATCTGCGTTGTACCGCGATCAAGGTGTGTTCATCTAGGATGCAGAGTGCTCTGTGGGGCCTACCTCTTCCCAGGCCTGGTTAAGTCATGAGCTTTCAAACTGTGCAAATCTCATCACAACTGGTGTTATAGAATTTGGGTGACGTTTCCTCAAACCCTCAGAAACAAGCAGCTCGATTACAGATTAATAATAGTATAGACAGATTAAATAAAATATCGAACCATTTCTGTTAAATCTAAGCAAAAGGGACGTACAGCGGATTATGAGCCAATATCAGTGGAGCTGAGACACTAATCTACTGCAGCGAAATGGCCTCTCCATGGATAGGAAACGTGTGCAAGAAAAATGGAAACCAAAGAAAGAAAAATGTTGACCAGTCAAAGAAAACAGCGAGCACACAAGAAGGATCGAGTCTTATTGTCACAAAAGTCAATGGTGGCAGCAAGTGCGACTTGTGTAAATATACAGCAAGAGGCGAGAATACGACTGAGCCTAGAGAGCAACGTGCGATACAGACGACAACCTTCTAGAAAAGCAGTGAGAGGACGCTCAGGAGAAGTCAGGCCCTGGCAGAAGGCGGACTCGGCTCTAGGAAGGATGGCCTCGTCTGATCGAGGCTCCTGGTGAAGATACACGACTTCGGCGAACAACTTGAAAGGCGGTTCATTACAGATACCTTGCGCGATGGAAAGATATGCGTGGGACAAGTTACAAGTTGGCACGGGGACAAGGCGAAACCGGCGATTCTAAAATAGTGGTCCATTTCGTAGAGTTTCAGAAGCGACGATAATTGTGATTCCAAACAGACCAGGGTGGCTATGGAAGAACGTGGTTATTATGTTTGCTGACGGCGATGCCTGCGCCCACTCCTGACAGCCCAGTAGGTGTACAGCGCTGTCCACACAGACTGCAATGTCGACAGCTCACATGCACAGTGGCGTCGCCTCTACTCTCAGACAGGTCATTCCAGAGACGCTCTGCCTCACCACCGGGTGTGTACTAGCGACGTGGTGGGTACAGCTCACACGAGTCACATGCTGGTATGGACCACCGCCCTTAGTTTAACCGCTACCAATTCACCGGTTCGTGATAGTGATACTAAGCTTCATTGAGACATATACTGCCATAGATTACATTCTTAGCTTGCATCTCGAAGAACCGCTAAAACTCTCATCTGGTATTTGCGTGAAACCATATCCATGCGAGATTTCATCTATTGCGTAACAGCCTCTATTTTTTTAATTTTATTTAAAAAGAAATAAAAGATTTTTAGTAAAACGAGCAAATACAATAGTATATTCTTATGAAATTTTATCTCTGTTTCCAAACTACTAAATTGTTTCACTTCTTCAGTTATATAATCTTTTAGAATCTCAAGATTCAGTAAAAATTAAATGTAATTACCTTGTTTAGTGACGTCATTGATTACAATTGTTCTCGAGATCTCAAACAGTAACTGAATAATTTTTTTTTTAACATTTACTTCCTTTTTATGAAAAGAGCAAAGATTTCTCCCTTAAAACGCGGAGAAATTATTGCTGTTAATATTTCAGTACGAGATCCGTGTTGGAGGCCTCCCTTCCGATGGACCAGCTTCTCTGAATGTCGTGACATTTACATCAGTCCGCCAGACTTTATTCATTTCCGATTGGCGGAAATTTCTTTCCTGGTAGGAGATAATTTCAGGTATGGAGTTTTAAAGTTTGAAGTTTTTGTTTATTACCTGTTCACGATTTATTTTTTACTTATGGCTTTACGCCACGTCGACGTCGAGGTCATTAGAGGCGGGAATGGACTGGGCACAAAGAATAGGAAGGAATTCGGCCATGAAAATTTGAAGGAAACATCCCGGCATTCGCCTGGAGTGATTTTAGGAAACATGGAAAACCCAAATCTGGATGCCCGGACGGGGATTCGAACCGGCGTCCTCCCGAATGCGAGGCCAGAGCGTTAACCGCTCACCCACCACGCTCGGTATCGAAGTAGTGTCGGAAGGAGGACAGGAGGTACGGCAAGACAGGGGCCTTTTGAAGGAACCATGCCTGCATTCCCCTGAAGTTATTTCAGGAAACGATGGGAAATCCACCACGTCTGTATGATGAATCACTATTTTATATCAAGATGTTTAAATTTTTTAAGTTACTGCATATTTTACCTTTTTCTGAGATCTCGCTAATACGGAGATCTGACTGATTTGAACTAACACGTTTTCAGAACGGACGAGTCGTATTGTGAAGTGCGCCTCAGAACTAATGTCATTTTCCGACAAGGCACGCAAGGACTGTGAGTGAGATCACAGCACCCCTCACTCTAAGGCGCCCACACTTCACAGCTGTGTTTCTCAATACAAGTGCATACCCTGCATCTTCAGACACTTATGACGGGCAGGCTGGTGTGGTCACAGTTACCTGTTGACATGTCTTGTTATCGGCTGCCCAGTCCGCCGCTACCGTAGTCATACTGGATACAGGGGACCTGCAGTTTAACGTGGAATCCGAACCACGCAAGCGTTCTACTATTACTACTCCACGATTCACTAAAAGTGGGAGGCCGAAGGAACATTCCGCCTATCCTAATGGGTAACCGTTTGAACAGCAAGGGATATACGGGATGTGGCAGGAGGCATCCATGGGCTATTCTGAGGAACCATCACGACATTAGCCAGGAGTCATCTTGTAAAGCCCAAACCAGGATGGCCGGAGTGGTTTATCGAGACCTATGTCTATCGTATTCTTGTTTCCTAGGTCCTTAAATCCTTCCTATTCCACTCCCTAACCACTCATGAAAAAAAAAAAAAAGATTACAGAAATGAAGCTGTTCTGCCCCTGATTTCTCTTATCTTATTTTCTTGGTCATTTCTAGGTATGAATGTTGCTGGTAGTAATATGTGATTGCTGTAGTTCTTTTTTTTTTTTTTTTTTTTTTTTTTTTTTTTTTTTTTTTTTACTGCTTAACGTCTCTTAACAGCGACGTCTTTAGAGACGGGAAAGGATGGGGGGCAAGGAATGGGAAGGAATTCGGCCATGACCTTTTTGAAGGAAGCATCCCGACATTTGCCTGGAGTGATTTGGGAAGCCATGGAAAACCCAAATCTGGATGCCCGGACGGGGATTCGAACCGGCGTCCTCCCGAATGCGAGGCCAGAACGCTAACCGTTACACCACCACGCTCGGTGCTGTCATTCTAAAATAGGTCAGTCGTGAATTTCCCAATTATCTTCTGTCGAGAGTAACGCCTTCGGTGTTCCAGGTCTTCCCAACCTAATTCTTTCAACATCACACTTACGCTTTCCCTGCAGCTATAATACCTGTCAGTTTGCTTCCAATGACACCATATTACTAGTGTTATTATTTCAGTCGCATGTAAGTAGTTACAACGGGTGGCGTACTTCACATTACATATCAAGCTGTGTCAGAGGTTAAGGGCTTCTGATAGTCACCGGCGAGAGTGGGATTCGAACCGGGACCTTTCCGATCTCAAGTCAGACACCTTAGCCACTACACCGTCAGACCTAGTCTGGATTGTTGGTTTGCTAACATGATGTGTGTGCCACTGCTTCTGACATTGCTGATCGCTGTGTTAATAGTTTTCAGCAGAGTAGCTAATGAGATTAATAGTAAAATATTTTGCTGTTTTCGCAGCCGCCATACTAATATAAATTGCATACGGGATTAACGCTGCATCGATATTCTCCTCCTTCTTCTTCCCGACGTTTCGACCAGGGCTTACGTCGTCTTCAGGGGACTAGCCGCCTGCTGAATCTGCTAGAGACTGGCGTGGCTGGTTGTTTTCGTATTTGTTCTGTGGAGACTTTCGATTCTCCGACAATATCGATTATCCAGAGAGATGATGTTTACAATTTAGTATCTGTGGGTGCAGAGATACGTATTAATTATTTATTTGACACACATTCACAAGCCTGGCTAAAACCGTAACCACCATCTTGTTGGTCTCAACAGCCTCTCTCACTTTTCTTTGTAGATAACCTTCGGTTCTGGCTAACACTCTTGTATTTTCCCACAGCATTTTATGTTCTTCCTTCTGGTGTTCGGCAATAGTTCATTTCGTGGGCTGCCTCAGACGGTGTTCACGTATCCTCACGGCTACAGCGGGTCGGTTTCGCCTATACAGTACATACTGTAATGTCCAGCCTCTGCTGTCATTGATTTTCCATCACCTCTCCATTTGTGAGACATTTCATCCAGCCGTTTTGGAAGACAGGGAAGGTTGGCAAATTCCTGCTGGCGTCCTGTTGTCGGCGAAGTTGCTTTGTTTGACGCAGGTAGACATGCCACTCCCGGAGGCGGGGGGTGAGAATGGTCAAACTGTCGCGGGCACTTGGGGGCTGGACCCCGTGTAGTCCGCATGCGTGTGTGTACGCGGACTTGTCAAAGAAACGTGGAGGACGCGTTTCTGTCATGACATCATTTGTCGTGCTGTTTTTCGTCATGTGCTGCCAAGAATGAACCCACCTCAGTTGGTGGATGGCGTTGAAAGGTGTTTCATCATTGTGAAGGAAATATCGAGGTCACCGACAGCTTGCTCCATAACGATAAGTAATAAAATTCATATAAACATTTACCCAGTATACGCCCAAACTGATGGAGTTTCGTGCTCTCCCTAGCCGGGAACAATTTGTTTACTGTCTGTCAGTTTCTGTTCTTTTTATCTTTGCTGGCTGAGTCCAATTTTTTGTGTAATCTTAAACAAACATGTATTTCTTTGTGTTTTATTTTATAAATGTACTCTTTTCTTTTAATTCGTAATTTAAATTTAAGCCTGCTTTTTGCAATTAAAAATAAATATTAAAAGAACATTTTTTTAATAAATAACATCTTGCATCTCATGCACGTAAATGTTTTCTCGGCATAACGAGCCTAGACATTTCAATACCTTCCCGCAATTAATAGTATGTTTCGTATGGGGTAAACATCCTAACACAATTTCCTACGTGTGGTGTCAAATACGACATTGATCATGAATGTCGTAATGCTTTATGACGAACGACCTCCCACTTGTGTTAGACATCGTACACTTGTTTGGTACACGCTATCAACCGCTGAATAGTGGATGCGTAAGACTCTGCGACGATTAGATTAAAGTTCTGTAATGTTCGGCATATTATATGAGTAATAGCAGCTGAAAGAGATGTAAGCTGATGAAATAGTGGAATGCTAACGCGAAAACACGGAACGTAAAGATGTGTGAGTTTATTTCTGTTCAATACATTAGTACAGTGCACCAGTAAATTTTTGTTTAGTGTAAGAGCACTAGCAAAAAGAGCCTTCACGAAAAAGAAAAATCTTTTAGTTTCAAATATTGATCTAGGATTCGGAAAGAACTTTTTAAACTCTATGTGTGGAACACAGCAGTTTATGGTAGAGAAGCAGGTACTTGAGGAATACGAGAAAAAAGGAAAATTGAAGCATTTGAAATGTGGAGATATAGAAGGATGCTGAAAATTAAGTGGTCAGATAAAGTAAGAAATGAACGAGTTTTGGAAATGATGGGTGAGGAAAGAAGTTTGTGGAAGAGTCTTACAGAAAGAAGAGACAGGCTGGTAGGTCATATATTGAGACATGCTGGATTGGTTAATTTGTTAGTGGAGGGAACAGTCGAAGGTAAGAACTGTAGAGGAAGACAGAGATTAGAATATATGAAGCAGATAATTGAGGACGTGGGCTGTAAGGGGTATGTAGAGATGAAGAGGTTAGCACAGGATAGGAAGGGATGGAGGATTGCATCAAACCAGTCAAAAGACTGATGGCAGCAAACAGAAAGTAGACTGTTGGGAGTAGGTCATGAGATGTGAGTCTGTTTGGCAACCTTCAGTTTTAGTTCGTATTTACAAATCATTTGTATATTTTGAAACCACAGTAGTAATGATTGCAACAGCCGATAAGTGTTTCGTAACAGCGGAGCTGTGTCGTGGTCGAGGTGGACGCGATATCGCGCGACTTAACGACCGCCTGCGTGTCTCCGGCAATGTAAAGTCCCGAGTCTACGGCGACGGGGCGGGTCCTAATGACCGCCGCGCCTTAATAAAATACCGCCGCCAACTAATGAACGCACTGCCCCCGATAGCAACGGAGAATTCGCCAACGCTGTCAGCTCGATGAAGTGGCGGGTGTGAAACAATATGCTGCTTCTCTAAGACTAATCTGTCCATTGAAGTTGAGGTACCACACCAAAAACTCCAACATTCAAGAGAAAACTGGAAAGGTCGACGTTTTCTACATCAGTATGGGTAAGAAAAACAAGGTGTGTATACTCTATGAGCACTGTTTAGAATTCCTCCCATATCCTTACTCAACAACACTGGCGCGTGGTACCGTGCGGTTCAGCAGTTGAGTATCATTTGTGTTGTAGCGACAGGGCGTGGTGGGTTAGTGGTTAACGCTATCGCCTCGCATTCGGGAGGACGCCGGTTCGAATCCTCGTCCGGGCATCCAGATTTTGGTTTTCCATGGTTTCCCCAAATCTCTCCAGGCGAATATCGGAATGATTCCTTCAAAAGCCCGGCCATAGCCGACTTCCTTATCATTCCTTGCCCCCACACCTTTTTCGTCTCTAATGATCTCTACGTCGACGAGGCGTAAAGCCATAAGATTCGCGTCTTTTCTAATCAAAACTGTTCGTGACATTGTTTCTACCGATCTGTTGCAGTTAAGATAGCGGGGCAGATCCTTGTCGCTTCCCACAAAACAATAACAGCCAATGTGAGTACGGTAGAGGAAGCGGCTTCCACGAGCTGGTACTACCAACAATATAGAGTAAAAAATTTCAGCTAAACGTGTGTCCGCTTTCCATTCCTTTTTAAGATGCTGGAATAGTATGCATAAAATAAATCTCAGAGAATGAAAAGAGAACACAAATAACTAATTATGGTACGTGATTGATGCAAAAACACACGCATATTTTGCAACAGTTTAAATTAAAAGTTCTAAAATCCCACGATCGACTTCACTACGCTGATTGAAGCACTTTATCGATTCTCGAAGTCGACACGAACAGTCCCGGTGCGCGCGCATCTTAGAAAAAAAGAGACTGTAGCTGGGTGGATTTTACAACATTGGATTCAGACTGTTGTAAAATATGCGTTGCTTTGCGTGAATAAAGCATTTCAATAAGTTATTTGTGTTCTTGATCATTTTCTGAGGTTTAGTTTATGCATAACAGTCCAGCAGCTGTATCTCGAAAACGAATGGATTCGGACACATGTTCATATGTTTATACTCAATATGTTTCACACTAACGCCTCCTTCAATATTTAGCATTCGTCCTGAATCTCGCTCTACAGTTTGTCTCTCCGCCGGCTTGACTGTTTTCTACTGTGAGCTGCGGTGTTTCGGTACTTGGAATACGGCGACCTGGAGTCGAGGAAGCGTTACTACGCGAATCAGAGTAAGCGACTGCAGTGCTAGGGCGGTCACTGTTCAGAGTGAGAACCTCACTGCGAGCACCTGGGTGAGGCGACACGCATGGCGCATGCCGTATCTGTAGACATCACCCCCGATGGTGGTTTATCTGTTTTTATATACAGGATACCGTATAATTATAGATAACAATGGGGATACGTCGCTATGGTGTCGTCAAATCGAATCACTACTTGATGCTTCACCAAATGTTACCAATTTTTTTATTATTTTTTTTTTTAAATATGTAATTAACGACTTAGTCCACAAACCGAAGGAGATATAGTAAGCCACTGTGTTAGAGGCTGGACGGCCAGTTCCTTTCCTCTGAGACCTACCTTAACGTTGAATCCGAAGCACGGAACGACCTGTCGTAGGTCATATGATCAAACCCAACTCTTAAAAATTCCTGCGTCCACCGGAATTTGAACCAGAGATCGGATCAGCGAACTTATTAAATTAAGTGTCTTGAGCACTGAGCTGCTTGACTGCTATATGAAGTGTGTATCAGTCAGTGCTACGAGCCTGTGAGCGAGCCGCGCCTGCGTAATACTTCCGGGAAGCGTGACGTAGTTTGGACGGTGCTTTTCCAGCTTGAAAGCTTACGGACTAACTCGAAGTCTGCGGTGTATGTCTAGGTGGTGGTGGAACAGAGCGAGGATAGGCGCCATGGATCAGACAGCATCCCAGATGAACACCCACCAAAGATCATTCTATAACACACGGAAACACTTCTCCTTTCAGATTCGTTAATATTGTTGTTTTAGTACCAAATTTGGTTATTTGTTTCTTCAGTTTTGTGAGTTATAATATAAGACACGGAAAATTAATGAAACCACTAAATCAAAGATTAATACCCTAATAAAAGTAATGAAACTGTGGATTTAATTTAGGGCAATTTTTTAAAAAACATACTGGATTATAAACGTTAAAGCTTTGCTTCTGGAAGGAAAAAAGGAAAGGCAAGTGCATTACTGGGCACACGAGGATCTACGCGAGCCGCCGTCTGGTGTATGTTCACATGTTGGACGTGTGGGTACTGGTGGAGCACTGTTACGTATGGTGAGAGCTACACACTACACTACATGCGGTTCGGACAGCACGTATCACACGAGCTGAGCAGCGGGAGCGACCTAGTGGCTGATTGAAATAGAATTGCGTTCAAACAGAACCGCAGTAGAGCGCGTGTTGGTGTGTGTTTCTACACTGTCCTCGCCGATGTCGCGTGTTTTATTTGGTAACGAGCGGGCGGTGAGAGTGGCTTAAGAGCTCGCGCCACCGCCGCGTCTCCAAACTCGATTGCTGCTAAAAGCCGCGCCCCGGCCCGCCAAGCTAAATCACATTTACGGCGCTCCATCTGCAGGTACACAGAGCGTGTCTTCCAACCCCTAAGCACGCTCGCGACAGCCAAATAACAGCAATCATCACTCAACCCCAACAAAATGAAATTTGGGCCCTAAATTAAATTTTTAGAACCCAAGTTTACGTCGCAGTTATATTTTGACTTGGAGCACATGTGCAGCTGTTTAGTTTAGCTGACCGACGACAAAGTGCTCCTCGGTGCGTATGATATACAGCTGTCCCTCTGTAGTCCTCTGTTTGAAGTGACTGTAACGATCGGTCCTTGAATTTACGAGGGTCTGGGTTTGAGTCCGCTTCCAGACCTCTTTATTTCGCTTTTTCGCGGTTTTTAAATTAAATTGCAATGGAGCGCATGCTCCGGTGGCAATTTCCTTAAACACCCATGTTCCCCTTTTTCTGCATCCACCTACATTTACCCTTTACAAATTTTAACTTTAAATTCTTTAGTCATAATTGGTGGGATAGCTCCCCCAACAGGAATTCCTTCCCGTTCAACGTCCCCCCTCCTTTCCCGCCACCAATGACCTCGACGTCGACGGGGCCTATAAACCTGAGGAGGTGTGTTGGTGCAGAGTAGGCCTCCCTCGTAACGGCCGCTCAGCCGTCAACAAGCGCATACCCACACGTCAGGGGTTAAGAATGCGTTTAGCACAGAATGTCCTCCTGTCGAACAGTACATACCATCCCTAGCAGATCAGGGTATCGCGCTAGTATTAGCGAGGATGATTCACTGAATGTTGGTAAAGGATTTACGAGAAGTAAGAGATGACCATAACCACAAGCTGGCACTGGCTTTCAGGCGTAAAAGAATCTAAAAGCTGTATTCGGTAGGTTAGGGGGTCAGCAGTTGTAATAAATGACCAAGGGAAATGATTAAGATTATTCCAAAAAGCCTGAAAGATTTTAAAATTCGAAAACAAAAATAGTTGGTCGGTTGTCAAATCGTACGCAGGGAATTTTTTAGTAAAAACATGAAACTGGAATATAAAGTGCAGGAAAATTTCCACCGAGGCCATGTGCTAAATGGTAGTTAAATTAAATTATAAATCACAAAAAAATTGATAATGGTGTACACAGTGATTAATTCAAACAACTAATCGCACAGCAGGTACCCACATAATAGCTCAGTAGTATTAATATGCATTCTCACATATAGTACCCTGAACATACACAACACCCAGTGATGAACTCTTCCCCCACTTGCACAACTGGGACCAGTGAACCCCGTGTCAGGATGTGTCGGCAACCTCGAGATGGAGATACGCTCCGACAGCGTCACACACGGCCACGTGTCGCAGATCCGATAAGAGGAGCAGTGTGGAGTGAGTGCAAACAAGTAGGATAACTGGGCACAGGTGTTACAGGTGGACAGTAGAGAGGCCAGCTGGGAACTCGAGCCCTGCACCACTCCGGCCTCTTGCAAGCTCAGACTATACACGTGCAGTACAGTCACAGCACTTCACACTTCACTCCCCCGGGCTGTACTTTCGATTCGAGGATGGACATTTTACAGCGTCAGTCGTTTTCTCAACTATTCTTTGATTTTAATGTCGTCTTCTGTGCATTTCACTTTCCAAAACCCCTTTGTTTCTTTCGGCCATTCTATAGTGATTTTTAATTTTAAAATAATTCTAGATCTACTTCCTGATGTACATTCCTTACAACTGTCCACAAAATTTTAAGTCGTAATTTTGTTATTGCATATTTATTTTTGTCTTTTCTCGAGAGGTTGTCCTCGTTCTTTTTTGGTCCGAAAATCTTTTTTTTTCCTCTCTCCTTTCTTCTCCAATTCGTGCAATTGACCTCTTTTGTTTCTTGTCATCATAATAATGCATGCAGAGCTTCCTGTTTAATTATTTATGCATAGTGTCTGATTTTGTTCCTCGAATGACCTTAATTCTTCCTCGCTCAATCTTTGTTTCACCCGCTCCCTGTGATTGTTTTCGATGTTTGAGTTATTTAGCCCGGCCAGTTTAGCCCTATTGCCAGATAAATACGTAGCGATGTGTCCTTTAGGACCATGTCTGTACTTAAAGCAGCACTCCATTCGCTAAATATTATAACGAGCCATTTTATATGAAGGTTGCTTAGAACAAATTATTGCGAAATGGAAACTGTGGATGGGTAGGGGCTGATAACGTCAGAGGCTTCAAACACAGCAGTGGAGAAACAACGCAATGGATGCCATGTGTGATACCGCCAAAGTGACTCGACAGAAGATAGCCGGAAGTGAATGCACACTTCACAAAGCTACGAATAATACAAAATGCCAATAAAAGTTTATAATGATGCCTCAAAACATGACGAAGGATATCATGCTACTCAAGAAACATGCGCAGCGCGCTATATATATACTAGACAACCCGTGCGAAAATTTCGCGAATAAAATGAAATGAATACTGAGGTTGAATGCTTGTAATATAATTAAAAGTAGAACCGTACTTTCGTAGCAAATATGTTTTTTAGTGTAATAGGTACGCATCAAAATATAACATATTACGAAACAAGAAAATTTAAAACACTCTGTATTTACGACAATCTGTCACTGACCTTAACAGAATAAAATCAACCTGAACAAAATGCACACAACATATCAACGTCTCTGAAATAATTGTTTCCGTGCGAATAAAATGTTTAAATTGGAATTATATAGCAAAACGACAGTGTAACATTGCAACAGAAAAAATGTACGAAAAGCTACTTAATGAATAAAAAAAGTTTATTGACATCTCTGTGATATACGCTGCTGCAATCTAGGGACTTGGCTCTGAATAGTATCATACGCACTACCACTTTAAGCACCAAATTCCGAAAAATCCTTTCTTAATTTATGATTTTACCTAGCTGGTGACCTCAATTTTTAAAACGATATTTCATTTATCGATTTCGGCTAAGTATCGAAGAAGTAAATGGCTTGTAATAAAAAAAACACGTTGTATAAATAATATTGATACTTTTGCTCTTTAAGGGTTGAATTCCAAAAAATTCCTGTTACAAAATATGGTGTGACCAAAGCAGCGAATTTGGTCTTTAAAATCATACCTCATTTATCGATTTCGGTTAGCAATCAAGCGAGGTAAAAAAAAAAAATGTTTTGAGAAATTATGATATTTTTTGCCCCTTAAGGGTTGAATTTGGAGAAAGTTTAACATTTAAATCGATACCTCATTTACTGATTTCGATTAGGTATCAAGGGAAATAAATAACTCGTGACAGAAAAATGCGCTGTAAAAATATTCATACTTTTGCCCTCTAAGGGCAGAATTTTTAAAAATTTCTTTCTTAAAATGTGGTGTAACGGAACCGAAGTCATTTCGAAGACCTCAATATTTTAAATGTTTATGAATTTCGTTTAATTTTCAAGGGAGATAAATGACTCGAGACACAAAATACACATTTTACAAATACTAATATTTATGACCTTTAAGAGTTCAATTCATAAAAATTCATTTCAATTCTTAAAATGTGATGTAACCACAGCAAAATCTTAATTTCTAGAATGATACCACATTTATCTATTTCGGTTAGATATGAATGGAGATAAATGGCTGGTGACACAAAATTGCGTTGTAGACCATTCATACTTTTTCCTTTTAAGGATTGAATTCCAAAAACTTCTTTCTTAAAATATGATGTTACCAAAGCTGAGACATTATTCCTCATAGTCTTACTTGATTTATCGATTTTGGATAGATATCCAAGGAGATAAGTGGCTCGAGACACAAAAAACGCATTTTAGAAAAATTGACATTTTTGCCCTTTAAGAGTCGAATTACGAAAATTTCCTTTCTTAAACTATAATGTTACCATGGCGGAGACCTTAGTCTTTAATATGATATCTCCTTTATCTATATCAGTTAGATATCAAGGGAGATAAATAGCTCGTGACACAAAAATGCGTTGTAAAACCATTTATACTTATTCCCTTTAAGGGTTAAATTCCAAAAACTTCTTTATTAAAACATGATGTTACCAAAGCTGAGACATTATTCCTCATAGTCTTACTTGATTTATCGATTTTGGATAGATATCCAGGCAGATAAGTGGCTCGAGACACAAAAAACGCATTTTAAAAAAATTGACGTTTTTGCCCTTTAAGGGTCTAATTACGAAAAATTCCTTTCTTAAAATATAATGTTACCTTAGAGAAATAATATATATGATTAAGCAAATAATATAATATAAAGGTACAAAAATTGCCGTTGCAGGGCATGGTTGGAGAAGACAGAAGAGAAATACTGAAAGCACAAAAAAAGTTAAATGGAATTTTCAAAAGGCGGAGAACAGTGAATGACAAAATAAGTAAAGATATAACCTATTAATGTAAATGGATGAAACAAATAATAAACAATTCCGCAACGAATACAACGAACGAAGAAACGAGACTTAAGACATCCGGTAAAACATTGGAGGGAACATTCTGAAGCAACATCACGAGATCATAAATAACGATAGACCAAAAAAAGAAAAGCAGGTTGTATGCTACACGTGTAACAGTTAAAGCAGATTGCTACTGTTGTGTAAACATCTAAACTGCCGCGAAAGAATATCCAGTACGATTTTTAAAACAGCATACACGAAGATTTCTGATGTTTGGGCATATGAGTTGCAATTCTTAAAACAAACAGTGTGGAACATTCCGTTTACAATAAAACAATCGAGTTGTAATATCGACTGGCGAACGGCCGCGACAGAGCTTCTGTTCGACACAAATCATTTCTCCTGAACTGATTGCGCCGAATGCGTTTAAAGTTAACGGCCGTTCAGACATCGGAGCAGTCGATAAATAAAATCGACCTCCCGCCCGCTCCCGCTGACGTACGATCGATAAATCCTCGCCAGCCGTAATTACCACCGCCAGTCCGATTCGCGGCAGTCGAATGAAATACGCCTCTCCTAAATCTCTCACGCCAAACATCCATAGCGAAAAACAAGTATAGCTACACGACTTGGCGGATGATTTTAGTGGAAAGGAACGGGAAGGAGGGACCCACGGGCGGGCATTGCTGGGTGTCAGTGGGAGGAGGTTCGAACCCGCGTCCTCGTAGGCAGCTTGGAGCGCGGACTCCGCTACACGCCGCGTCGCGTTGCGCTTAAACTGCTGCGTGCAAACCGGCCGTTCAAAACGTTTGTGTTACAGGCACCCCAATATCTAACGAACTATCTATGGAGAACACTTTGCCGTACATTACTGCTGGTACATGGAAAAAACCTCAAATTAAAACATTTTCTTGTATTGATCGAAACACGGAAACTATTGTATATGGAAGTAGTATTAGTCATCATCATCATCGTCATTTGACGTTTCCGCCTTTGCGGATCGTCCTGCACAACCTCTTCCAAATCTTCCGGTTATTATTAGTATTGAAATAGTTTGAATTTTATTGGGACGGAGTGCAGAATGTGGTCTTTAGTCATTTAATTACTTTATTTTTTATCGCTTTCTTTTGTTCTTTTAGTGTTAAATTTCTCCACCCATACCTGCGACTTACGAATTTTAATTTAAAATTCTTTCAGCGATCTTGGTAAATTAATAATCACTTACATTGATAAATTATTAGAATCCGTGAAACCCTTACCCACGAAAGAAAGTTTCCCCTCTCGTTTTTTATTTTAATCCATTGCCTGCTTGTGCCCATGGTCATCTCTTGGTTTCCAAGCACTACTTGTAATTCTTCGACCACTATCGCCTCCCCTGACTCTCTCTCCACCCTTCCAGCTGGTGTATCGTATCACTTACTGATTCTGTTCTGCTCTCCTCAGCACGCCCTCCAACTCCACTATTGGATACCCGCAATGTGGGTCCCAAACTATATCACCAAGCAATGGTCGGGCCAAATATTTGTAACGCAATTTCCTCACTTCTCTGATCCATCCTCTCATCGCCCTCTCTTCTGAAATTAGGGTTCTGTTACCGTTTTTTACCGTCTGGTATAGTTGAGTTTATAATGAAATGTGTGGCAAGATATTTTCACTTCTTGTTAAACAAGCAATTCTGTCCCCTTATCATAAACAACTTTTAGTTGTTTTTTTTTTATTTGTGTACCTAATAAGCTGACTCTTTTGGCATTTAACTTCATTCGTAATGGATATCATCGACGTTCCAGGCAGAATTAGAGTTGTTGGGAGATAAAATATTTTTGATATAGACCCTGTGTCAAAAATAGCATAAGATTCATAACATTGACATCTCATTCGCTGAAGAACGGAAAAATATATTTTCACCATATTTTTATTTGTTAAAACTCCGATGACACAATTATTCAAAATTTCAACTTGATATTTGGTTCTGGATGACACGCGGAGTTCCTTGGGCGTGGGTTGGGAGGCATCAGGAAGAGGTGGCCCAGGCTCTACCATCCAGCTGCACCAACCACCAAGAGATCGTTCTGGGAAGAATTACCTCCCGTTGCAGGGAGAAGCGCCTTTAGCCACCGTGAAGGTATCCTGGTGCCCACGGGGACCCGCGAGGAGGCGGCGCCGCCGTTTCATGGCGTCCGGGCGCTGGACATACGGGGATGCCCAGGGGCCAGCTGGTCGGACAGTGCACTGCCTCGCCAGGGGGCTCCAGCACTCCCGACAGGTAAGTTTACACTATCTCCACTTGTCAGCCTCTCTCGTTTAAATCTCAATACCTAAGGCGTCTTCTCCTGTCTCTACTAGTGAACGCGAGTAAAGTTGAAATGTCCCAGTTATTCCGCTAAGTGGTAGAGGCGTGTGACAGAGGACGGACCTGCCGCGGGAAGGCGACGCGTCTCGTGCGTGTCTGCAGAGCAAACGGTCAAACTGCGATACCTCACGAGAAGTGCTCGGCTGATTGGCAGCTCCAGGGACGACGCACAGTCACCTCCAAACACTGCAGACCATGCAAATACCACACAAACACGTTCACAGGCATAGCGGCAGTCGAAAAACCATTTTGTTTCCTTTACATAACTTGGTACATTTTATATAACTACGGAGTTATTAGGGAGTAAGACGCCAGCTACGTGACTTATCGATTGTATCGACAGTAGTAGACAAATGCCGGTACACACTTCGTATACCTGTGGTTACGACACCTTGGTCAGTCCACACATCCTGGCAGCCACACGGGAAAGTGAGTCTGGATGAAGTCAGCCGGAGAACTGACGGTCTAGTTGTTAGTTGGCAGCTTTATTACCTCCACCAACCTCCACGTGATCTCAAGTTTACTAACCAGAAGATATACGAACAGATCATTTTAATTCTGAAAATGATCATGTTGATCAATAAAATTCGACAGTAACGTTTCAAAAAGCTTCCGTAATTGCACTCAGACAGACGTAGCATTCGAGAATAACTGATTTCTGACGAGCGGATTGCGTTGATGTACGCAGTTCGGACAGTCATCTTGTCCGCCCTGCATTCTCTTCACTTCGACTTCATCGTCGCGTGTGCGGATAGTGACGTTGTAATATGACACACGGCTCGTCCAGCTCGACGTAATGAGCGCCTCGGCACGGCCTTGGAAGGAACCATCCCGGCTTTCGCGTGTACCGACTTCGAGAAACCTCAATCTGCGTGGCCCACGGGGACTTGAACCCGAGGCCTCCCGCTCTCCCCCCTCTCCCCCAGGCTAGGTACAGTTTCGCCATAGTAACTATAGAGACGTTCCGTAAATATTCTTCACAAAATTTTCGTAGAGGGTGTTAGCTATTTTCATACTTTGGACTGCAACTGAAAAACATATAAACTGTATTAAAATTATTGTTCTTTTGCACATAGTTCTGTGCCAGAAGAATCAGTCGTGTCCCAAATGGTAGGTTTAACAGAGCCCTCTTTACAGTAATTCTATAATGCTCTATAAAAAGGATCGAAACGATAGAGGAGTGTAACTAGTTGCAGGGTGATCTGGACAGGATATCGAGCTGGGTTGGTAAACATGCGATGAAAATAAATGCAAAGAAGAGTCAGCTTATTAGATATCCAGATAAAAAAAATAACGGCTGATTATTATTATAACGTGGGGAAAGAATTGCCTGTTGAAGACTTGAAATGTAAATATCTTGGCATTACAAGCCTAAGTAAACAGGACATATTGGACAGGTAGTAGGAAAACGTTTCAAAATTCTGCACTTGTTGGAGATAGTGCTGAGGGGATGTTTGAGAGAAGTTAAGGAATTGGGTTACAACACTTTGATCAGATTATTGCTTGAATATGGTAGTGTAGTAATGGGACTCACATTTTGCGTATCAAATACAGGAGTTGGAAAGGGTACAAAGAAGGGCTGCTAGATTTGTTTCTGGGAATTATCGCAGAATGCAATCAGTGACGGATATGATAAAAGAGCTGGAATGGAATTCATTGCAAGACAGGAGGAGGATGAGGAGGGTTACGGGAGTGTACAGGGCATATACTGGCGATGAGGCGTGGAAAGATATTGGTGTAAGAATCAAAAGTATTGCATGGAAGGGAAAAGATGACTATGACCACAAGCTGGCACTCGATTTCAGGCACAAGGGTGTGGGAAGATTCTGCTTTTTGGGTAAGGGTGTCAGGGATTGGAATAAGTTACGAAGAGAAATGATGAATAATTTACCAAAAACATTGAAAGAATTTAAGGCTAATATTTGCAGATGGCAAATGTAGATGGGTGCAGGAAAGGGAGAAGATGGGTGTGTAATAAAATTTCCACTGAAGCGCGCAATCCATCGGAATGTAATTAAATATTAGTATTTAATATTAGAAAAGCAAATAGCAAGTGATGTAAAAAACACCGATAGGAAGTTGGTAAGATTGAATAACATTTTTTAAAAAAATCGAACTTTCTCTCGGCGACGAGAGTTAATATTGTCTTCTCTGGTGACTAACCGAGTGAGCAGGGTTTCCACACGATATTTCGGCGATCAGAACTCTGTCGCCATTTTCTTGTGAAGATGGCGACAGAGGTTGCGATCGCCCTGCTCAATCGGCTAGTCACCCCAGAAGACTATATTAGCATTTTTTCCTACTTGTCGCTTTACGCCACGTCAGCATCAAGTTCATGGAGGCGGGAAAGAACTGGGCGCGAGAAATGGGAGGGAATTCGGCCGTGGCCTTTTGATGGAAGCATTTGCCAATAGTGATTTCGGGAATCCATGGAAAATCCAAATCTGGATGACGGGACGGGGATTCGAATCCGCGTCCTCGCGTACGCGGGGCCAGAGCGTTACGGTTATACACCACACTCAGTGTCAGGAACATGCAAGTATGCGAGAAGAAGAAATAGAAATAAATTAAAAGCGAGAGCCTAGCTACTCGGCGACCTGTCAGCTGATGGGCTGAGCCACGTGGTGCTGTTTGTGTTGAGGCGAGGCGAGTCCGTGCCGGTAATGAGATGGTAATTACTCTCGAGTGAGCGCACGAATCGTCTGCGAGGAATTAAATTCCTGCACCCCCTGCCGCATCGACTTTAGATTGGCTGCGGATTGGATCTGCCCAATCTGCGTGCGCAGGCAGGGAAACAGGCTTTGTCTCCACGCAGTGTTTACATTTATATCTTTGCTGAAATGTAGGTTAATACGGGCTCTGAGGAATCACGCCATCCCAAGTTAATAACTTCACGTAGCACCGCCACATGTACGAGTTTAGCGGACTAACGGGTAGGAACGCAACGCGAGGGAACGCGAATAGTATAAAATTGCGTCTTCGTTCAGGATATAGTCGATGAAGTCTAACATTGTCGCAATACGCCTCTAGAGGCAACGTTTATAGGACACGTCGATGAAACGAACAGTTCTCCCTGTGGCTGTTACTTGCAAGACGGAACTACACGCGATGTCTAGGAATGAAACGGTAATCCTTCAAGCGTAGGTAGGTCACGACATGTCCTACTATATGAAAAAAATTTATTTTAGTTAAAGCCTCACCATTTTTGAGATATAGACCTGTTTAGTATTTTTTCTAAACACGTGACATTGTTCAGTTTATTCCAGGTCATCCAGGAATGAAAGGATAATCCTGCAACCACAGATAGGTCACATCAATTGCTACAACAAAACAAAATTTTATTTCAGTAAAAGCCTCACCATTTTCGAGATATTGATTTTTTAGATTTTTTCGAAACTTGTTACTTTGTTCAGTTTATTCCATGCCATTTCTACAAATAAAGACTTTTTGGACCCTGATTTTAAATGGTATAATTATTTTACACTTCTTTTGAAATGATTGTTTTATGGTAGTTCAGTCTGCTAAACAGACCATTGAGCTTTATAAATATGTAGTAAAAAATAATGGTAATGATTTTTTAAAATATATTTTTAATATTTTTTAACGTTTTAATAAAAAAGAACATTGTTTTAGATGACTCAAAAATCCTTGAGTAAATTTAAAAAAAAAAACAGGCTTCAAAAAGTCTCAATTTCTAGAAATGTCATAGAAAAAAATGAACAAAGTCACATGTTTCGAAAAAATATTTAAAAAATCGATATCTCGAAAATGTTGAGAATTTACTGAAATAATATTTTGTGATATAGTAGAACATGATGCGGTTCCAGGATTATCCTTTCGTTTCTGGACGCCCTGTATACGGCTGACTGTAGTTAGTCAGCACATAAATAGCGCTGGCCAATGGCGTGCACACACGTCGCTGGAGAACATTGCTGGTGCGGGAGTAGAGAGGTACAGTACACTCACCGTATATTTTATTAACAAAATGTTGTTAAAAAAAAAACAATTATGACGAAGCCAGAGTTGATCAGTAGTGAGAGGTGTCGAAACCAGCCTGCGACGGTCTAGACACTTGGCGGATGCCAATCTGACGCTCGCTTGCTTTGGCAGGACTGTAGAAACAATGATCACCATACGTTCCACTCGGCTCATACTTTATACAAATACTTACTCACTCAACTGCTAGTTCAAATGCCCGTAAAAATGACGGCTAACACCCATAGCGATACTAGGAATTCGTTCTGTAAAAGTTTCTGAGATAAAACGAATATCAATTAATCATTATTTTATTATTGACACTTTCGTGATATGAGTAAACTTCTTGTGATTAGATACTGGGAATATTTGCCGAGCATGTTTTTTAAGTAATTAGATTTGATTTTGAATGATGGAAACCTTGATTGCTATGAAATATTTTCTAAGTAATGAATAATTTCAAATATGAATAACTATTATTATTTGATTTACATATTTCGTGGATATCTACATTTCATGTAAATTTTCTCTGAGTTTTAATAAAGTTTCTTGTTTGTTATCTTCTGTGATAAAAGTCTTCGACTATGTAGTCATTTGGTTCCAGTAACGGCGTGAACACCGCGTGTTCTGCTACAGTCGTAGGAAGTAATCCAGAAGCAACATGTACATTAAGAGAACATTGTTTTAATTATACCTACGCCTCGCATTATAATGTTTATCTCCGCATTGCATTATGGCTACCAGCGTAGTTAGGCTTCCTCTCAACAATGAAAGTCCATATAAAGATAGATCCGATCATTTCTCTGAAATTTAAACTTCCTTTTAACAATGTTTCACAAAATTCCTGGGTGTATATATAGATAACAAATTGAACTGGAAACAACACATTCAACAACCTCTTAAAAAACTAAATTCTGCAACATTTTCACTGATGGTAATATCTAGAATAGCTAATATAGAAACCAGAAAGTTAGTATATTTTGCATATTTTCGTTCCCTGCTCACTTATGGCATCTCATTCTGGGGAAACTCGTCACAAGCACAGAGGGTATTTAAATTGCAAAAGCGTGTTATAAGAACTATTTGTGGAGCAAGCCCACAGACGTCGCGCAGAAATCTACTTAAAAACCTGCGTGTACTAACAATGCCAGCACAGTATGTATACTCTGTACTATCAATTGTAGTGGAAAATCCTGAACACTTCAATCTTAATGCTGACATACATAGCCATAATACTAGGAATAAATATAATATTTACAAGGATTACAAATCACTGTCAATTGTACAGAAAGGGTTAACATTTACTGGTGCTTCCTTATTCAACCTATTACCATCAGAAATTAAATGTTATCTACAAAAACCCAACTACTTTAAGTCCAAACTGAAAGAGTTTCTACTTCAGAACCCATTTTACTCTGTGAAAGAATTTTCTTCTTGGAATTTGGTAACTAAGAATGACTGATAAAATAGTATATATGGTGTATAGAAGGGGAAGGTGACAAAGTTGTCCACAATTACTAAAATGATATTTTTTTCCCCCTTTCTATCGAAACTTTTGAGAAATGAAGTAATTACACTCTTTACAAAATTTCACTCATATATAGTAACTAATATGGGATAGCATGCACTCAAAAACTGCTGTGAAAAATCATCATACTAACAGGTTTTTAAGTAATTGACTGCTTATGAGATGTTGGTAATATAATTGATGTTGTTAATAGGTGTGTGTACTGTTTCATATAAATAGCAACTAACATGATATAATATGTAGTCGCAAATTACAGTAAAACTTATCATGTTAACTGGTTGGTAAGAAAATAACTTGTTATTAGATGCTGGTAACAAGTGTATACAGTGTTCCACATAATAAGTATTAATTAACTCGGGATTGTATGTGTAGATTACAGGAGATATTGGTTATACTAATGGGTTGTAGCTAACTTGTCAATATATAATAATATTATCAATTATATAGTAATACTGACATTAGAAATAAGTGTATGTACTGTTCCACATCCCCGAGATTATTCTCACATGGGATCAAAGTGAACATATCTATCTATCTGTGTAGTGCTAATAAAGTCAACGCAGTTTTTATTTGAAGTTTCGCTGGCTAGCCAAGCAGCGCTGGGTGGCACTCAGTGTAACCAACACTTCGGGTACCATCGAGACGAGCCGAAGGTTGACGATCTATTGAGGTGCGCAGTCTCCAGGCTGAACGCATTTTATCAAAGCGGATGCTAATACGCAGCTGTAAGAGAGATAGTAGGCATCATGGGGTTGAAAATGTTGTCAGCAGTGATACAAAATCTTGTGAACGGATAATTTAATGAGTTAACCGAATGTCGTCTGCAATGGACTTTGTAACTCAAGAGGATACCCAAACGCTAGTCGAGTGGCTGTATAATAAATGCCCTTAGCAAAAATTATTCTCAGATTTATTTGACTGAAAAATTACGAAACGGCTCGTCGGGCAGCGGTACCATGCTGTTCCGAGGCTCTGAAGTTACGATTACGGTGAAGCCAGAGCAATAGAATGACGCGGAGCAATGCGTTAAGAGATTTCAGGATTCCAACGAAAATTGAAAAGTAATGTTATGAAAGTGGATCTGGAGAACTTATGGTTCCGCCACTAATACTCGTAAGAGTTTCGATTGAGTCGAGGGGTACAAAACTGACCGACATGTTACCTGGTTTTGTAGTTCGCACGACGCTCTCAAAGTCCTGGTAATAAATATAGACGTTTCGGCCAACTTTCTTCGGGATTCTTCCGGGAGGACCTGTGCCAAGACGCTCAGCTAACGCCCGGTGTTGCTGCAGCTATCACGTGGTCAGGTAGCTCGGTGGGGGTCGCGGCGAACCACGTGGCAGCGTCCTGACTGTCCAAACCCTTCAGAACACTGACCATCTCGGCGCAGGACCGCCCGGAAGAAGCCCGAAGCAGGTCGGCCGAAACGTCGGGGACAGTGTGAAGTATTTATCCCGCCGTGGAAGTGTTTGACTGCGTATTGTTGTACCCTCTGCAGGTGTGCAGTATCCCGCCTGTGTCGTGACTGCGCCTATATTCTGTATGAAGCGCCGTCCTGGCGTGTTAGATGCAGAAAGCAGCGCTCTCACGAAGGTGGTTCTCAGGTGAAGCGCACACAATGGACATGAATTCTAAGGTACAAGGCCGACTCGTTAACCTCTAAGCTACCTGGTCACTGATCAAAGCAAATACACATTGTTGGCTAGGTGACAAGTTTACCTCATAAACTGCAAAATTAACTTTCATGGTACCTGTAGTAGAAATTGTGAAGATCTTAAATAGAATTGTGTTCTTACCGTACCTGAATAGTTTTTATTGTTAGTTGTTAAGGCCTCAAGGTTTCCATCGATGTCGTCCTGCACAAACTCGGGAGAGGAGGCTTTCCCAGTCCCAGAGTTGGCCTCACGATGCTAACATCCAGTGATAATCATGCACTGGCTGCTATTTCTGTGTTAATCACGGCCGGAAGAGTTAAAATTCGCGCAATAAGGTGCAAAGAGTAGCTACTCAAAAGAAGGAAATATTCTCATACGAATCTTCTTTCGGAACTGAAGTGTTTTCGAAAAGGCTTTCAGAATTATTTGATGATGGAGGAAGAAACCTGTTTATATCTGTTATAGTTAGTCACTCCATATATTACGAAGAGAGATACGGCCATGCGGGAAACAGTTTCTGCCCATGAAACTCTCACCACTACACTGCAGTTTTTAACAATGAGAAGAAGCTATAAAGACCTAATGTTTTCAACCTAAATTTTTGCCTCAAGACCTTGGCTACATCGTACTAGAAATGTTCGAGGCCATTTATAAAGTCCTTCGCAAAGATTATAAGAACGTAAGAAATTATTTCACTTTTGATACGCTAAAATTATTTAAAATAATTGATTTATTTCCATTTGTAAATACATTAACGCCATAAAATTAAGATTAAATGACAAAAAAACTAAATGAAAAACTTATAATCATGTTGTTATTAATGTATTTTATCTTATTGTGATGTAAACCCAAATTCAAATCATGTAACATCATTTGGATTATAATTTGATAGAAAAATTGCTGCTCTGTCGTTATTCTGAGATAATTTATTAAAATGTTCTGGTGGTTTGTAATGATCTTGTGGGTGCTGATGAGAATAGTGAGAAAGTTGAGACCGTAATGGTTGTGGGCTGCGATTATTTGACGAGCTTCCTCGAGTGGTTAATGTTTTTCTTTTCCTTTCTGTAGGCACTTCTCATGTCGCTTTTTTTTTGTATTTACTTATTCTCCTTCAATATTTCTGCCGGCTTGGCGTAGGCAGGTACTGGTTTATTTCTGTCGTGGTATTCTTTGCACTGCAGTTCCCATTGACAGGGCTCACTTTCGTACATTGTAATAAACTCTTCCTGTACACGGATGATCACGAAACCAAAGAGTAAAAACAAATACCCTACACACACAGGAACTCACAAGAAATCCTGGAAGGCCGACTGAACGCAGGACACACACGCTGAGGTTCTCGCCGTCGCGTCGAGGAAATAAGAATTGTTTCTGGGTAAAGGTTTGGTCGCCTGAGCGGTCCACGGGGTGCGGAGTCGCTCAAGGCCGGCACCATCCCGCCCGCACGGGGGTGGCGCGCCTTAGGAGCGTACTTCCAGATCTTTAGGTCGCATAGTTGGAAAATTAGAGAGAGGCCGATGGGAGCTTCTCGCGGGAGGTACCATAAAATAGACATGTCCCTAAGCAACGTCGATGGCATGGCTACCCAACGATACCACACTGCGTGTGGGAGTGCAGTGTTATTGGTGCAAAGTCTTCCAAATTGGGATCTTGAGACAGGCGTGAACGACACTGTATGAATTCCAGCGTTCCTGCCATTCTGGCTACGAACCCCCACCCCCCCCCCCCCCCCCCATTCCACGACACAAAAAATGAAACAGCTATACGTTAAACAAAGCTGATACAATTTCGGTATTAGTGGATCCCAAATACAAAAATCACTATCATGTTCTAACACTAAGTAATGGTATTGGGTTTGTTGATAATTTTCGCATAACTCTCTCTCACTCTGCAGAATCATTCTGCATGAAACAAAGGAACTGTGCAGTTTCTTCCCTTGCAAGGAGCAGACGATAGTTAATGCCTCATTAAAGTTCGAGCCACAATAATAGTTTACTTTATTTAACCAGCGTAATCAAGTCCACCACTGAGAAACACTTTGAAAGCGAAGGCAAAGAATTTCAACAAATACTTTGTTATATACATTCACAAAATATAATATTTTTTTTCAAAGTGCTTCCTTGTAAAAAGCTGCTTTAAACTCGTTTCATATTGAATTAGTGCAAGTAATTTTATAATGAAGATAAAAAAAAAAAAAAAAAAAAAAAAAAAAAAAAAAAAAAAATTGCGTGGAGTATTAAAGCTTTGATCATCCGTGAAGTTTACGGACAAACTTGAGTCGTGGAATGAGATGGGGGAGGAAGGAGGCGGTGCGGCCATGTTGAGAAGGTGGGCAGGCAATCGACCAGAGTGTTTACAGTATCAGAGATAATATTAGCTTTTAATTTCCCCCGAGGCGCTGGGACGGAAACAGGCAATCAGGAAACCAGCAGCGGTGCCCAAGACGCGGTCCAAACAAAACGCCAGGCAGGGAAACAGCGGAGAACACGAGTCCCAGCGAGCCACGAGCGCCAAGCGAACGCGAGCTGTTACTGCGGGATCCGTCCCGCTCAAATTTAAACAGACCACAAATACGTGAAGCGTACTACAGTGTGCCCACTCGCTGCCCGGACTCGGGCGATTCAGGTTTTTTATTTTTATTTATGACTTTACGCCTCGTCGACGTGGAGGTTGTTACAAGCGGGAAAGCACTGCGGACAAGGAACGGGAAGGAATTTGGAAGGAAGCTTCCCGGCATTCGCCTGGCGTGGAAAACCGCCGAAAATCAAAATCTGGAAGCCCGGACGGGGTTTAGAACCGACGTCCTCCCGAATGCGAGGCCACCACGCTCGGTTTCAAATACCGTGAATATTGTCATGATTGTTAAGTTTGAATATCTGAAGAAGCAGCGACAAAGATTTCCATTGAGTTTTGATGCGTGGACGTCCTAAAAAATCAGCAATATTTGAAAGTTTATGTTCGCCGCAAAGAAACACATTTTCATGTGGGCTTGCTTAGAGCGCGCGGCTCGTGCAGTTTAGTCGCAGAACAGTTGAAGCTTCGGTCGCGATCTCTAAACTGATGTTACTGGATTAACATCTGACGAAACAAGTGTCATGGCAAAAATTGGTGAACTTTTCTACCTTGCTACATGCAATTGTGCTTCCTTGCACAGTAAACTATTTTCCGTTGACTTATTACGAAGGCGACCAAAAAAAAAAAGGAATTATTTTTTAAAAACTACGTATTTTCAAATTTTTTTACAAATAAACCTTACTCCTTCAAAATACTCTGCATTGCATCTATTACATTTGTCCCTCCAGTGCTTCCACTGTTCGAATCATTTTCTGTAGTCATCTTTAGAAATGGCTGACAGCTCATCCCTCGTTTTATTCTTGAAATCTTCAGTGTTGTCATATCGGTGTTCTTTCATGCCCCTTTTCATCCGTGGAAATAAGAAAAAAGTCGCACGCAGCCAGGTAAGGCGAGTAAGGTGCGTGGGGCAGCGGAACTATGCCATTTAAACTGCCTAACAGAGACAGCTGTGTGTGCAGGTGCATCGTCGTGGTGCAACAAACAGTCGCCTATCTGCCTCAAATCGGGTCTTTTTTTACGAACACTGTTGCGTAATCTTCTTTAAACTTCCAAATAAAAAGTTTGATTCACGGTCTGATGTGAGAGAACAAACTCTTAATCAACTACGCCCTTGGCATAAAAAAAAATAAAAATAAAAAACTATTGAGCATTGTTTTGATGTTTGATTTGATGACATTTTCTTGAACGGGGTGTCAATGATGTCTTCTATTGGCTTGAGTGTTGGTTTGTTTCTGGGTCGTAACCATAGCACCATGACTCATCACCAGTAACGAACGACCTTTGACCGAAAATCTGTATCAATTTCAAGCTGTGTTTCAAAGCACGACATGTTTCCACTCGACGTCCTTTATGATTGTGAGTCAGAGCCCGAAGAACAAACTTGGTAACAACCCTTTTCATTCCCAAATCTTCGGTTAAAATTAGCTGAACCGAGCTCCAAGATAACTCACTAATCTCTGACAGTTGATCAATGGTTGTCGGCGGTCTGAGAGCACAAGCTTTCGAATTTTTCTCAATATTTTCGTCGATTCGGGCAGTCGATGGACGTCCATAACGAGGTTTGTATCAATCGACATGTCGCCATTTTTAAACCGATGGGACCACTAGGGCACTAGTGTTTTTCCCATAGCGTCATCTTTGTAAGCTGTTTTCAACATTAAAACAGTTTCAGCGGCATTTTTACTGAGTAGAAAACGAAATTTCACAGCTGGAAATTGTTCACTTAAACTGCCACCATCATAAACGGAACAATATCAAAACAGCGATAGCAATAACAATCACTGCAGATTAACAGAAGAAGCCAGGTCGGCAACATAGACGGCACTGAACTAGCAATGAGTTGCGCTGTAAACGCCAAGTGGCAGAAACGCGTACTACACAAGCTCCGACCCCGGCAATACTAATCCGGTTATTTTTGGATACCCACTCGTAAAAAAAAAAAAAAAAAAAAAAAAAAAACACTTACTGAAAGAGAAGTCGAATGCACAGAAATAAAGAGGTGGACGGGACAAAGCGTGACCGCAGAACTAGATCATCCACTGCCGAAGTGGTTCTCGAAAAAGTGCGGAAAGTTGTTACGCTTTTCAAAAAGTCTTTTACTTACGACCATTTCAACCAAACCACGAGGTAGTAGGCAGATAGGGCATTCTAGGCCGCTGGCTGTGTAAGTAATTCTTTCCAAATAAAGTGATAGTTTGACTGCTTAGTAGATACGTAATTTTTCAAATTGATGTGGTTTACTGTATGCCATGTAATGTGATCTGAATACTTACGAATAACTAGAGTCAGATTTAAAGCAGAAGTGCAAATCCGCAAAGTATACTTAAGGTAGGCTAGAAATTTTTAAATTATGGTTATATTGCTATTTAAAATATTGTTAACTGTTGATTTTTATTATTTAAAATTAAAGTTGATTTATTAATTCAGTAAACAGACGTTTATTATTTAACTTGGTAACGCTTTAATCCCGCGGGATTGACCAATCGTGCAATCCGGAAATGCGGAATTGAAAACACTGCGGGATTGAAAACACTGCTGTTGCTCCGACGTACACAATGCGTCAGCATTATGGTGTAGACCAGGGGTGGTTAGCCCAAATGATCTTGCGGGCCACTTTGGAAATGCATCATAAAACCGCGGGCGGCATATAAAATTTAATATCCACATAATAGATTTAGAACTACCGTAGACATTTTTTCGGGGTGAATATAATTTAATTATTCCGTGAACTCATAACCATAAAGTCATAAATAAAACAGGCAATATCTGTTAAATATTTGCAAGATAATTAAATTAAAAACAAAGTTAATTTTTTATCGTAATTTCGGCTGTTAATTATTGTATATATATAGACAAAAATAATTTAAGATTTAAAATTAAGTATACATATTTAATCAAATTTTAAAAATACAATTATCTTAAGGCTGCTTTTGACTTTGTTTGGCGGAACTAAGTGCATCGATGTTGGAGAGAAGTTGTGGCTACTCGAAAAAAGTTGTCCACCTGATCATCAGTGATTCGTGACTTAACACTCTGCATCCCACTGAATCAGCTTAACTGAACTCTGTTCTGTTTGATATCAGCTCTGAAAGTTAAAGTTGACGCATATAAGCATCTAGCTCCGCGGGCCACGGTTTGGTCATCCCTGGTATAGAGAGTCGTCACTGTTCCCCTTGGTACACGCGGCCACCAAGAACGTGTGGACAAAAAAAATGTTACACACAACTTTTAATACTTATTCGCTAAGCAACATAGCAATTATGCATGTTAAATAGCCAGGTAATTTTCGTGTGCTCAGCTTTCAGTTTTTACTCATTTAATAACCATCATATGGGGATACTTGAGATCAAATTTCACTCCGTCTGGGTGTAACACCAATGTAAGTTGTCATACGTCAGGAACCCCCATCAGAGGTCAGGAGATTCCTGAGAGGTTACTGCTTAAACGCATGTATGACTCGAAACCAGGAAGCTAACACGACGCACTAGACGGTCCGCAGCACCGTAAAGGAATACCGCCATTTCTACACAAAGACTTGCTAGTCTAATTCGTCTTTGAAAAGAAAAACTCATATGAATTAAAGCTGATGGCGAAAATCATGAAATAAATGCACCGACATTCAGCCAGCCGTCTCGCTGTGATCTATCACGAGGCATCGAGTTGGACTACCCTCTCCACGTTCTGTACCTGTAGCGTATCTCGATCTCCCCACCCCCCTCTGAGTGACCCCCCTCCCCTAGAGACCCCCCCCCCTTAACGGTGTGATCGGCGTCTTTGTAGACTTTTTCTAGGAATTAAAAAGATGGCGTGAGATTTCCGTCAACCCCCTACCCTTGGTGAGATATGGTTAGACTTCGCCGGATCCCCCAACCCCCTCTATTTCCCCCCACGTAATTAAATATATCAGAAAGGAAAATCATGCGAAACAAATGGGTAGAAAAAGAAAAAGACAAGGCAGACACGAAGGAAGCTGGTATTGAGTCCGTAGAACAGTACATCTATCTTGGCCATGTGATCAACATGAATGGCGACTCAAAGCCTGAGATCTATAGACCCACAAAGCTGGGTTGCAGAGCATACGGAAGAAATTTCATAGTTTTTAAATATAACATGCCTGTACATCTTAAAAAACAGGTATTTGAACAATGTGTATTACCGGTCCTCACATATGCCTGCCAGACTTGGACCCTAAATAGCCACACGAAGCAAAACTGAGAACTGCCCAGCGAAGTATGGAAATAGCAATGCTAGGGTTTACCAGAAGAGACAGGAAAAGGGCCGTGCACATTCGTTCAATAACTAAAGTAACAGACATCTTAAAAAGAGTCATGACCCAAAAATGGTAATGGGCCGCTCATATTGCTCACAAAAGAGATGAAAGATGAACTACGGCAGTACTGGATTGGATACCAAGGAGCCTGAAAAGAGCAAGAGGAAGACCCCAGGATCGCTGGGATAAGGATATACGTCGAGTTACAGGCGTGAACTGGAAGAGGGTGGCTCAAGATCGATCAGCCTGGAAAGAAATACGACAAAACTATGTAGAATTAAATTGTAACATATAGCTCATTACACTTAAAGAGGCTACATCCTGAAATAAGGATTGATATAGCTGCAAAATAAATAAATAAATAAAACTAATGGACCCGCCCTTAAAATTGAATCACTTCACTAACGTTATATTTGCAAGAAAGAACAGCGCCATCCGAGGCAGCAGGCACAGACCTACTGTAGAACAAGTGGCCAGTGCTGCCAACTGTGCGGATATATCGCTAGATCTACGGATTTTTTAAAAGTTACGATTTTCGGATTTTGTTAAAATATCTACGGATTTTTTTATACTTTTTATTATTTGCTGATTTTTCCTTATATTGGTGTTTTGTGAAACTTTGAGCGTATAGTGTTAATGCGTAACATAATTGTCAATAATTGTGAACCGTTTCCTTGCAACAGCTCGTGTGAACCAAAGATTGAACTATAGCTCATATTTTGTTTGATTATAGATTTTATACATCTTAAAAGACCGTAATACAAAACTATCGGCGCACTCTTTATGCACGGTGACACGCTCGTTGGCACGGCTTACAGAGCAGTGCCTTCCGAGAAGGATTAACCAATATGCGAGAATCAAAGGGGTCGCAGTTTTTAACAATTCCTGTTACAGAAGATGTGATAAATTTAATGTCAACAAAGAAAGAAAGGAAGGTACAGTAGTAGCAGTGATGAAAGTGATGAAAGTGATATTTCTTACTTTAAATGTAAAATATTATTTTGTATATCGAATTTTAAAGACCTGGAAATAAAAGTATTTTAATTTAGAATGTCTCTTAAATTATTGTTGTTTCAGTCTTTCAGTTAGCGAGTCTCCGGATATTTTTACCCAATTTACTGTAATACAGTCAGTTATCATTGTAATGTACTTTTTATTATTATTTCTTAAAACTGTCTCTTTTTTTAAATAAATGATAAATTGTGAAACAGTAAACTTTTGATCTTTGAAAATGCAAAGATCCCAGCAAGGTGACTCATTATAAAATCATAAATAATTCAATTATATAAAAATTAATAATCAATCTCCTCCAATCACAAATGATTTTTTTCTTTCTTTATTGACGATTCCAGTGTCAAACACGATCCACGGCTGGCAGGATAGAACAGTAAGGTTCCTACTGCCCTTCTCAGGCTGACTTTATTCAGTCTTTCTTGTAACAGAAATAAAACAGGAGCAGTACACGTCAGCAATAAAGTTCGAAGAAAAATAAACTACTTGTGCCATGTGCACGTTCGCCTGAGCATGTTGCACATACTCTCCAAAACACAACGTCACTGGCCTTTAAGAAACTCCAGCGGTGTTAAAATGAAATGAAGCAATGTCTGCGCGCGCTCCCTGCGATTATCTCAGATGAGACTAAAGTAATTAAAGAATGAGGCCCTCCTCAAAGAGGTCTCGGCAAGATAAACCCTCGGACGGAAGGAATTCCGCGCCCTTTGATGTTTTCGCGATAATTAAACTTCAAAGACGGCAGCAGCGGTCGGTGGACTTCATTTAAGCTGACTCCTGCCGTAAAACCTCCTGCAAGCTCTCAAAAAACAGACGAGCGTAAAACAGCTCAGGAGAATCTCACATTTCACTCCGCATTATTTATATTTATTAAAACAAAGGACCGAGAAATGTTTTCATTTGGAAAAGTTACAGCCAGAAATATACAAATTCCATCTCTGCTTTTTTTAAAGAACATATTATCTCCATTAAATGTGAGCGGAACGCAAAGCGAGAAAAAAAGATGATTTTTTTTTTAAATCGTACGAAACCTGGCGCACGAACAAAACCAACTTGTGCGGCGGATGTGAAGTGAGGGGATCTTATTGTTAACACTAGAACCGCCGAGTGGTCAACTTGGCCACTTTTTATATTTTAACATATTATTATTCAGTCAGTTTCTAATCAATGCTGTTGTGAGTTAATGACTTTTCCTAAATGTTTATGTAGATCATATAAATAGTCCAATATTTGTTTTATCTTCATTAGTTTTCTTTGAATGACCACTTATACTTAGAACCGCCGAGTGGTCACTTTGACCACATTACGTGAAATCTGAAAACAGATTATTTAAAGATTGTTGTGCGTCACTCCCCGAATTTACTCTTAACACTCGTCAACAATATACTAAATATCTGGGTTACTGAAGTTTACTCGCGTTGTTTGAAGCTCAACAATGCAATATGTCATTCATTGTTTGCTATTGGGTTTCGCATAAACGAGGCAGATTATTTGAGTACTGGTCTCAGAGCAGTAGACACGGCTCAGATGTCACAGCGATACAAACCACGGCCACTTTCAGATGAAGAAATTGTCGCACTTTTGTATGAATCGGATGTTGAAAATGATCCTGAAGTTGAGGACCTTGTGGAAGACTCTACAGATGAAGATTACCAACCTGTCGCTAATGTGGAGAGTGACAGCTCCGAGACTGAAGATGAAGGTAATTTACATTCACTTATATTATTATTATTATTGTTACTATATGAATAATGATCACTATTATAAGAGAGCTGACACTTCTACTGCTACTTCTGTTACTGCTATTTTAGTGTGTGGTATGGTTTCTTTATAATGAGTTGTAGCTTTCTAATTGTCTCTTTCCTCATGCAGTTGCTGAACCAGGACGAAGTAGTAATATAAACAATGCTAGAGAAGGACCTACCCTGGGTAAAAGAAGAACTGCACCTCCTGTAAGTGGACCAATACAGAATCGACGTAGAAGAGGAGAACAAAGTGAGGGTTCACTTCCAGAAACTGGCTCAAAACTCCTGGGGAAGGACGGGATCACGGAGTGGACTGTAGCAGACTTCGGGGTTACTAAACCAGGTAGGATAGGTCAACAGAATATATTGAAAGAAACATGGGGACCTACTCCACACGCAAAGCGGCACGTCTCAAATGATAATGTTTCGAGTGCCTGGCGCCTTTTAGTTGATCAATCAATGTTGAAACACATAAAGAAATGCACAGAAGCAGAGGCACAACGGCTTCTTGGAAATGATTCGTGGAGTTTGCCTTTAGAAGAATTAGATGCATTTGTTGCTTTATTATATGTTCGTGGTGCACTAGGTGCCAGATGTACTGAAGTAGATGAGTTGTGGTCGAAAACGTGGGGAGCCCCATTTTTCACTGACACAATGAGCAGAAACAGGTTTCGAGAAATTTTGAAATATCTGCGTTTTGATGAAAAAAATACATGGTCGGAACGGTTGAAAAGTGACAAATTTGCACTTATATCAACTACTTGGAATCATTTTATAGAAAACTGTCAGTTGAATTACATACCTGGATCAAATGTCACTGTGGACGAACAACTTTTCCCCTGCAGAACCAGGTGTCCGTATTTGCAATATATGCCGAATAAGCCTGATAAATTTGGAATCAAATTCTGGCTTCTAGCGGATGTAGAAACAAAATATCTTTGTAATGGGATCCCTTATGTGGGACAGAACGAACAGAGGGCACCTAATGAGAAACTTCCAGAACAAGTAGTAATGAAGTTGGTAGCTCCATATCGCAATAAGGGTCGAAATGTGACTACTGATAATTTTTTCACTACGGTCACACTTGGGGAGAGACTGGAAAAAGAGAAAACTAGTCGGCACTATCAACCGTGCAAGAAAAGAAATTCAAAACACTGTAAAAAAAATGAAAACTCCTCTTTATACGTCTGTTCTCTTGAAAAGGGAAGGTGGTACTCTGACTGTTTACCAAGAGAAAAAGAACAAAAATGTTCTTCTGTATAGTACCATGCATACAGATGTTGAAATACAAAATAATTCTAAACACCTTCCCGAAACAGTGAGCTTCTACAATAGCACAAAATTTGCTGTGGATGTCTTGGACCAGACGACGAGGAAGTATTCTGTCCGCTCTGGTACTCGTCGATGGCCTGTCCACGTATTTCACAATATCCTTGATTTAGCAGCCATCAACGCATGGATCATTTTCAAGCTAGTGATAGGGATCAAGATAAGTAGGAGGAATTTCATCCTAAATCTAGCAGAAGAATTACGTAGAGACTATATGGAAACCAGAAATCAGGAAAGGATGACAAGGGAAGGAAAGGAAAAGGAAGAAAAGGAAGATGGTGATGAAGAAAGAGAAGAAGCGGAAATTCCTACAAAAGTTAGAAAACTATGCCAAACGAGGAAATGCAGAAACAAGACAAATGAAGTGTGCAGTAAATGCAAAGAGATATGTTTGTGGGCCGTGTACATATAAAGTAATAAAGACAGTAGTTTGTAATGCTTGTAAGTAGGATTAGGTACTATACATAGTCATATCTTACGATTGTTCTTTCTCTTAACATATTCATGGGTACTTAGTTTCTCCAGTATGATTAATTTCTATTAATTTTAAAACTACTGCAATACAATTAGTATGGTTGCAGATAAATATTGTGAACTATGCTCTTTAATTTTAGTAATATTATGTTCCCATTGTTGTTGTGAAATACAGTGATACTGTTAATAAATGTAATTAAAGTGATACATTGTTATCAAGATCATTAATATTTACATTAATCAGAACAGCATGCAATTACAAAGAAAGTTGTCACTTTGACCACATCGGCGGTTCTAAGTATAGTGCTAGTTCCGGCGGTTCTAGTGTTAAGCCCTTTCGCCTCGTCGACAGCATGGGGCAGGAGAAGACTGGGCGAGGGGGAGAAATGCAAGGAATGAGAGGGGAAGTAATCCAGCCATGACCTATTCAAGGAACCTTCTCGGCATTCCACTGGAAAAAGTTCGGTAGTCCATTGAAAACCTTGACGTGTATGCTTTCCCCAAATAGAGTTTTCACGACATACAGTATTATGCGATTAGTGGACATGTCAAATGAAATTTTTTCAAAAAATATAACCTGCTGTAGTATCAAAGTTGTTAGTTGAGCGATTTTTATATCTCGGTTCATTACCGAGCTAGGTGGGTGAGTGGCCACGCATTCGGAACGAAACAGTTTCAAATCCCCGTCCGGGCATCCAGATTTGGGTTTACCACGGTTTCCCCAAATCACTTCAGCCAAATGACTGGATGCTTCCTTCAAAAGGCCATGGCCGAATTCCTTCCCATTCCTTGTCCCCAGTCCCATCCCGCCTCTAATAACCTGATCTGGGTTTTCCATGGTTTTCGCGGATCACTCCAGGCGAATGCTGGGATGGTTCCTCACAATAGCCCAGGGGCGCCTCCTGCCATAACCCGTATATCCGTTCCAAACCATTACCCATTCGGACAGGTGCAATGCACCCTCCGCCACACACTTTTAGTAATGATAATAACCTCGACGTCGACGAGGCTTAAAGACGGGCTGGTCGTGATTTGCGGCTCGGTTTGGCGTTAATTCTGATTTCCGCCGACCTGCGGCGTAGTTTGTGTTTGGAGCCAAAGAGGCGCCGTTACCAGAAGTTTGCGTGCTTTGTCTTGCACGGAAGATTATATGCTTCTTTTTCGTGGCAATTGTTACAGTCTCGGTACCAAACACATGTGGTCCTTGTACTGAACACTATGCTAGCTGAGCCATCTACTCTATTAATATCGGCAAGTTATGCCTTAATTATATATACGTGTTCTGATAAACGGCGGTTTTATAATTACAGTTGCGCCTCAATCTGATGATGAATTCTTATATAACTCGGCGAAAGAAATCGAAAATAAAGATTTTGATATCTCCCTTAGTTTTCGATGTATATGATGTAAAAAATCAGTTATATGTATATTTCCTCGTGCTTTTGGTGACGTTTCTTCTGGTCCAGGTCAACCTAACAACAACCACCAGGAAGAAAATAAAACACCTATAGTGCATTTCCACTGTGTAGATAGCCATAGTGGTAGTAGCGATATTTTTTTTTCTGTTCCAGGCCAAATCTCACTCAAACTTACCCACTTTTGAGATACAGTGTCTTTAGGAGTTAGCGAGATGCCAAAAGGAAGTATTCTTTATTTCCGATTTGTCTCTTCGAATTACATACGAATTCATCATCAAATTTATCTATATCGTAATTTTTTGTGGTCCAGGCCGTATTTCAACCTAAATACGTCAAACGTGAGATATGATATCTCGAGAACTAAGCGAGATATCAAAAAAAAAAAAATATATAATATTCTTTACGTTAAATTTGTCTCGTCGAATTACATAAGAATCCATCATCCAATTGCGATGCCACGGTTGTCGTAGAATCCCCTGATAAACCAACAAGTCTAATTTGTGAGTGTGATGATCTTCACTTCAAGGACTTGAAATTGATAGAACGTCTTGTGGATGGTATCATCCCCTGCCATGGCGACATCAGCGCCACATTTACAGGTGGGTGGAATTTCAGTTCGCAGACAGACCGGTTGGCGGCGGGAGTGAAAATCGCTCAGTAAGCCAATATTTACACTTAGTTCCATGTAGATTATCAGGTTGTTAATGTCACTGTTTAGAGATTTTGCGACAACCATCAACTGTAGAATGATGCCTATAGTTTTCCTGTAAACTATAGTGGGGTGCTTAAACTGTAAATTCTGAAACGTTTCGTATTACTAGTTGAGGAAACAAGTGGATTCTCTCCAAAAACAGTTCGTGACTTGGACTGATGGCAGCAGACGCGCGGCTGTGGCTCCCCGCCAGTGATTCGAGACTCGAGACAAACCCGGCATGGCCGCACAGTGGAGAGCACACAGAGAAGACATCAAAGGCAGCGGCTCACAACCTGACTGGCTTAATCGGCGCGCTAACAGCCTCGGAGCCAATCAGCGCGCAGACAACACGAGGACAGCGCAGTCGAATCCAATCACTGTCCGCCTGCGTCTGTGCATCACCACGCGTCCACGGCTTGGAGGCGAGCAGCGCAGCTGAAATCAGAACTACGTTCATAGCGCTACGTGGCCAGGAGCCAGACTAGGAAATTAAAATGTGCTCATAACCTCAGTGGTCTGAAAGCTCTACAGAGCGGACGAAAGTACACATATAACGCCTTCCAGCTGGATGGTCTTCGTTTAGGATCAATCAAGGATTACAAATTGCAACATGCTAAGTGCATGACAGTTGAAAATCCGCAGCGTTCAACTTCTTAGGGTTGTGGATTTGATCGGAGATAAGCACACATTACCACTAGCATTCGGTGGTGCTAGTCACAAAAGGAATAGGTTATCCGCAGAAGACTAGAAACTTTATCTCGTATTCTGAAAGAATTTGAAGTGAAAATTCTGGAAAAGAGAAAAGTTTCATGCACAGGAAAAGCGCATGAATTCCATCGTAATAATAATACGCGCTTATCCGAATAATTTTATAGCCAGCGAAAAAGTGCAAAGTATATCATCCAATATTATGTAGGACAATGGATGTTACTGCATCCCAATTCGAAATGAAATGTATAAAGTGAATAAAATTTAGTTAAACGCTCTCCTCTAAGCTCGACAGACTCACTGCAATGTGGAAGGGACGAGTCCTTAGGGTGCTGTCCGTATATAATGTTTCTTGTCACTTTTGCCCACCTACCTTCAACATTGGCGAATGTTTCGTGTATTTTATCTTCCTTTCCATATAAATGGTCGGTTAACTCTAAATATCAAGTTACGCCAAATCACGTCAGGTCAGCGCCAAGGTCAGAATCACTCCTAAGGTAGGGCCTACAGTAGTTCAGAGGGACGACTCCCTCTACTGGGTCCGGTCAGTTCAACCTGAAGATCAACAGCGGTCCCTATTAGTTTCCATTGCAGATTTTTTTAAATATATAAAGCTAATCATAAATTTCTGGTTGTCCTGTATTACTGATTCAAGTAGTATTGTTTTGCGGCGCGGGAGAGACTCGCACAGTTCAGTCCTCGCGCAGTGATCGGAGAGTAGGAGTGGGCAGAGCACGCAGCAGTGAACAGCATGGCGTAGACAGCTAGTAGGGCGCTGAGCAACAAGCCATGGTCAGTGTGAACGGACGCTATCAGAGTTCTCAACTGATTTGAAGAAGTACTTTATGAAGAGATCGCGTTTTTCGTTCGAATTGGAAGATCTTACAAATAAATGAAATTAAGTTGATTTAGGTATTATACTCATTGTAACAATAGTACCCGTCATTGAAAGTGGGAAGGAGAACAGTATTAAAAGAATAAAAGTAATTAAGTAAGTTTATTTGAGGAGAAGCAGTGAGATTACAAGCTGACCGCTAGCGTGAACGAGCAGCAGTCAGGTCAGGTCAACATTGACGACCAACGGCTGCAGTACTGCAAAAATTTTACACATAAAAATATTCCCAATCATCTCACTAAACTTCACTATTAAATGAGATTGTAAAAAAAAAAAAAAAAAAAAAAAAAAAAAAAACTGCAAACGAAAGAAACAAAAATAAAGCACAATATCGCGCAACAAGTAGACCTATCGCGAAAACTAGATTGATATATATATATATTGAAAGTTGTATTCATTGTTATTTTTATACGTTAAGAATCAACTATTTTGCTAACCTGAACGTAAAAACTGTAAGGTTTAAACAATAATGGGTCAAAAATATGATTTGATGTGACCTGACCTGACCGGTAAAACGAATCCTCCTGGCGGAGCCCTGGATCGTGAGCTGGTGTGAACCGGCCTTCTGTATCACCTCGGGACATTTCTTCCAGCTCATTGTTGCTGAGTTTATTATCGATTGGTAAATTTACTCACGAATCTCTCGACTGGTTTGATGGAATCTTCCATCTCTTTCTCTCTTGAGCAAACCTAGCCTCGCATTCGGGAGGACGCCGGTTCGAATACCCGTCCGGGCATCCAGATTTGGGTTCCCCAAATCACTCCAGGTGAATGCCGGAATAGTTCCTTCCATAGGACATGGCCGAATTCCTTCCACTTCCTTGTACCCACTCCCATACCGCCTCTAACGACCCCGACGTCGACAAGGCGTAAAGCCATAAGTGAAGAAAGCTCGTACAAACCAGTAGCGATAGTAGTACCTGTTCATAAAGGAGAGGTTACAAATAGGTTTGAAAATTGTAAGCCAATAAGTCTGACATCAGTAATAGGCAAAATGATGGAGAGATTGATATTCAAGTACATCAAAAATGTCTGTGAGGAAAGAAACTAGGTTTTCAGATCGACAACTTGGCCTTAGACAGGGATATTCGAGTGAATCTCAGATGGTGGGCTATACGCAAGATATTTCAGATGAATTGGACGAGGGAGGCCAAGTTGATACAGTGGAACTCAACTAAGAATTGCTTGTTGAAAGCTTAATGTGTAAATATTTTGACATAACGTTTGATAACAAACTCAACTGGGCAGATCACATTGGGCAGGTGGTAGGGAAATGTTACAAATCTTTGATTTACTGGGGACTGCGTTACGAGAGGATGTAGCAGAGAAGATAAAGAATTGGGTTACAAAACATTCGTTATCGTGGTGTAGTTTGGAATCCACATTTTGGTTATCAAATGCAGGAGTTGCAAGGCATGCAACGAAGAGCAGCTAGGTTCGTTTCTGGAAATTATCGCAGGACCCAGTCGGTAATTGATATGGCAAAGGAGCTGGATTGGAAGTGCATTGAAGGAAATGAGGAGGGTGGAGAGAGTGTGGGGAATGTACAGGGCATGTGACGGTGATGGGGCTTGGAGGGATATTGGGCAAAGAATTAGGAACAGTGCACGGAAGGAGAAAGGCCATCAACCTCAAGGTGGCACTCGATTTCATGTATACGGGAGTGGGAAAATTTTCTTTTATTGGTAAGGATGTTAAGAATACGAACGAAGTACCAAGTGAAGTGATGAAGAATTTACGAAAAACGATTAAGAAATTTAAAATTAAAATTTTTAAATCGCGAAAAGAAAAGGTGGTAGGAATTTAATAGTTTAATTAAAAAAAGATAATTGAAAAAAGTGAAAATTAGAAGACATGGGCAATCCCCACCGGAACGTTAGCTCCATCACACTTAAAATTAACAATAATTGAAAAAAAAACTTCCCCGTCTCAACATACCCCTTACAACTTACGTCCTCACTTATCTGCACCATACATTCTAATCTCTGTCTTCCTCTGGAGTTTTTTGTCATAATCTGTTCCGTCCACTAACAACTTTACTAATCGTGCACTAGTTAAAATATGGCCCACCGTACTGAGGAACTTTCACAAACTTCTTTCTTTGGACAACCTTTCCAAAACAAATTAATTTCGTACCTTGAAAGTGTTGAGTAGCCCTCTGTAGCACCACACATCTAATGGATTAACTCTCTGGATGGGGGATGGTATAATCGGAATATGGATCTGTTTTCGGGTTTTACGGATCATGGACACCGAGATGATTAGAGGCCGCAGAGAAAGCGACGAGGAGAGGGAAGGAATTCGGGCAGGGCGTTTCGAAGCAGTGTGAAATTCATTCGACCCCGTGGTGCCGAGTGCCCGTCACGATCGTTACGGTGGTCGGACCTGCGGGTGGGGGTTTAAGATGTTCTAACTGACGCACTAGAGAAGAACACTATCAAATTTAAAGTCCTACCCAACTAAGAGAAGGGCCTAAGCTTTTAATAATCTTGAAAACTACAGTTTGGCTTATATGAAATCGTTGGTTTCCCCGGCGAATCTGATGCTTGAAGATCTTTCGGGCATGATACCGGATCAATTGATCGTAGTTCAATGAATTTTCGACGGCGCAGGTGGCGTCTGCTGGCGGCGTGAGGAGCGCCGTCCATGACGCGACTGCCGGGCTGAACCTGCCGGGAAGGTGTTTATACGCTTCGACCCATCCCCTCCACTCCCGCTCCGATAGCGGCGGTGGGGATGGTACGCTCCGACGCGTCGAGCAGTGGTCTGCGTGCCATCTCCGTCACTCATTGTGCCTTGGCTCTGGTGTTTGCGGAGCCGCTTCAGCGCTGGTTCCAACCTAGGCTTAGTTGGAACCCGCTGGTCTTGTTGATGAGGTTATTCAATAGCCGTATCTGAATGGCTTCCTTCTATATACAGTCCAAAAAGTGAGATGTGTTTCTCAGAACTTCGCTGTCCTCATATCTGATAGTATACCCAGCAGGTCCGGTCAGCAGACGCAACCTGAAGATGATGGCACGTTACACTGTCGAAAATTCGTTGAACTACGATTAATTAATCCGGTCGCAAGCCTGAGAGATCTTCAAACAGCAGTATGACTTATTAGCTACGGATCGAGCACGCTGCATGTCGGTGTAGGGCAGGGTGACGGCTAGAGGGGGTTGGCTGTCCTCACCTGACCACGCGACCGCGCCGCAGGGACCTACCGTGTCGCCAGGAGCCGTGCAGCCGCTCCGCACCTGCGGAGAAAACACCGCCTCAGCTACTAGCAAGCACACACTACAATAGGAACGGCTAACATCTCCGCCTACGATCTCTACCCTCAGCTATATGCTAGCACACACTAAACTAGGAACGCAGCGCCTCTAACCTCACCACCGACATCTCGGATCACTGGTCACGAGTCATACCAGAGGACGCGTCAACAGTAACCAATAAACAGACTAGCTCATCGCTGAAGTGGAGAGCATCAAAAAGAGGAGAGCACGTATGTAGTACGGCACACAAATAGTCGCTATCTCAAGAAGATGATGTTTCGTGAGACACCATTTTCTTTTCCTCGTGTATTGCACTGTCGTTACAACCTCGAGGATTCATTATTCGACTCTTCGCGGAATTAACTCGATACTGCGAAGCTTGTCGCATATCTGAATCCGCCCGTGTATGTACAGTGCGGACGCGTCGTCGGATGCATCGTCTGCTGTGTGACATCTTGCTGAATGGCGTCTGACTGCAGTGAGCCGTCAGCAGTCTGTCTGAGTGGATGATGACTCCTGACCACCCATTATTACCATTAGAATCTGTTCACCTTAGGATTACATTTTTGTTTCGGTTGGTGGCCGATTCAACGCTCCAGAGGACAGCTGCCTGCCTCTATCGCTACCCCACCAACTGCCCCAAACTGCATTAACCGCAATCGGGCGGCCGACGTCTGGTGTAACCTCACATGCCACACTCGTCGACGAGTCATCACTCGCTCGTGTCTCTCTGCCTGACGTGCAGCAGGAGCATAAGCCCGCACCGTGGCTGTTATTCACCGTCACTGCAGTTGAGTAACGTCCACTGTCCTCAGCTGAGGCTCGTTACCTCTTGGAGGAGCTTCATCAAACCACTGCCAGAGGTATGGTTGATCCACCTCAGAGGAGGCACCGCTGCCAGACTGCGTCATTGCTGACCTCACCAGCCTTGATTTGCAGGTGGCTGCTTGCTGTTAATACAGAGCGTCGAGCCCTAACTTCGAATATTATTCTTTTCTATCTGTTTCTATCAGATGTGGTTGATGGGGTATCGGTGGAAGAGCCGCTCTGGTCGTGAGAGACAGCTGTTGGAGAGGTTGGTTTGGGAACATTCGGAATACCGTAGGCGTTGCTCTCGTCAGAAATCACTTGGAAAGTTCATGACAGATCGGTTTCAAGATGACAGCAAACAGAGTTTGCTTCCAGCTACATTCATACCCACAAATGACTGAGAAAATAAGATAATAGAAATCAGGTCCAGAACCGATTCTTTTCTGTACTCATTTTCTCTACGAGCAGCCAGGGAATGTAACAGGAGCAGTGAGAATATTTAGAATCCTACAGGAGTAGGTCTCGTGGAACACCTGCGGCCATCCTGATTGGGGTTTTGCATGTTTTTTCCTTGATCACTCCAGGCGAATTCCAGGATAGTTCCTTATGACAGCCCATGGGTGCCTCCCCTTCCACAGCGTGTGCGTTTAGAAATTAGAATCGGTAGAACGTTTGCTCCAGCGCCCCCTTTGAAGTATATTGTGTTGTACGTGAATGTAAGAACATGGTCCCCCTTTTTAGATCCCCCTCTTACTCATATCGTTACCCTGTAATGATCTGCCGATTACACTTGGCTTTACTCGATTTTCTGCGACAGAAGAATGCGTCAATAGTGGCCTCACACACTTCAAGACGATTTCATTTAGTTTCTTATACTTAAATTAGTAAAAATTCCATGCAATAAAATATCTCTTCAAACACATCTCTAAACTAAGCTTCCATTTATTTACAAATCACCGAGCATGGTGGGTGAGCAGTTAACGCTCTGGTCTCGCATTAGGGAGGAAGTAGTTTCGAATGATGCGTGAAATATATAGAAAAGAGAAGTTCTCCTTAGTTTCTTGTATGTTGTTTGAATCATACAGACCAATTAAGTAGCAGAAACTGCAAGATAATATTCCATGGATTCTATGGTGAGTAATATCCATCTGAGGCAAATTTAGGAATCGTAAAAAGGTCAGTTTCTTACAAAACGAAAAAACGTGGAATTGCACATTACGGCTGACCAGAGCGGAGAACTGAGCCTTTAGAATGCTCTCCACTGGCCGCGGGCATCAGAGGTTTGATGAAACTCCTCCAAGAGATAACGAGCATCAGCTGGGGAGGAAGGGGCAAAGACGCTGGCCACCTGGCCGTGTCGGCTGGGGGAGTGGACGATACTCAACTACAGCGACAGTGAATAACAGCCACGGCGCGCGCTTAGGCTCCTGCTGCACGCCAGGCAGAGAGAGACATGAGGCAGTGAGGACACCAGACGTCGGACGCCATTTTGCAGGTAATGCAAGGTTGACGCAGTTGGTGGGATAGCGATAGAGGCAGGCAGCTGTCCTCTGGTGTGTTGAATCGGCCACAAACCGAAACAAAATGCAACGTCAACAGATTGTAAGTACCACGAGAAGTTCGGAAATACGTAGTTTGCACCAGAGCAACGGTGCTCCCTGCATACCATCTGACCTGAAGATGGCGGCAGAGCAAGGCGCCGAAACCTTGTTGTTGTCATTCTTCGTCACTATACGGCGGAGAACCTGTGAGGACTTCATATTTACTTAAAACATCCAAATAAAAGGTCGATCTGATGTAGGGGAACAAAGTATGAATGAACTACGCCCTTGGCATAAAAAAACAAAAACAAATGAGCATTGTTATGATGTTTGATTTGAGTTGACGACATTTATTTGGACGAGGTGATAATTACGTCTTCCATTGGCTTGATTGTTGCTATGATTCTGGCTCGTAACCATAGCACCATGACTCATCACCAACAATGACCTTTGACAGAAGATCTGGATCAATTTCAAGGTGTTGTTTGAAAGCACGGAATGTTTCAACTCGACGTTCTATTTGATTGTCGGTCAGAGCCAGAGGAAAATACTTGACGGGAACAATTTTCATTCCAAAATCTTCGATTAGAATTCAATAAACCGAGATCCAAGATAACCCACTTATCTCTGACAGTTGATCAATTGTCTTTCGACGGTCTGAGAGCACACGCTCTCGAATTTTTTCAACATTTGTTTCAATTCTGGCAGTTGATGGACGTCCAGAACGTGGTTTACCATCAATCGAGATGTCGCTATTTTTAAGCTCAACGAACCACTCGTACACTTAAGTTTCTCCCACAGCGTCACCTTTTTAAGCTGTTTTCAACATTAAAACAGTTTCAGCAACATTTTTACTAAGTACAAAACAATATTTCACAGCAGCATGTTGTTCACTTAAACTTGCCATCATAAAAAGTAAACAGTGCTAGCAAAAACAATCACTGCAGATTAACAGAAGAAGATAGATCGAGAACACAGACGTCAATGAATTGGCAATGAGTTAAGCTAAGAAACGCGTACCACACAAGCTGCGCCCACGGCAGTGCTATCCTGGTTATTTTAGGGTACCACTTCGTACATCCTACAAGGCGTCTGCACTGTACGTATGCGGGCGGCTTCAGCTATGCGACAAACTTCGCAGTATCAAGTTAATGCGCGAACAGACGATTAATGAATCCTGGATGTGGTAACAACATCCCAGTGCATAAGAACTCAAAATAACTGAAATCTTACCAAGAATCCGGATCGAGAAAATACCACGACCACGCCCCCTGGCGACCGTGGAATTTTGATGAGCTCCACCCAGTGGCACAATTTACTCTAAATTCAATGTTGTTGCATCCCGCAGTTCCTTCGTTAGTGAAGTATTAATAAATAACGCCAACGCAATTGTTTTATATTTGTTTAGTTTTTACATCTAGCTGCCTACATTTAGACAAATAGCTGTAATCGAATATGTTTTGGAAAAAAAGAAGATATGTTCAACTTCCGACCTTAATATGTAAATAATTCGTCGCTAATGATTCTCCGTTGAGAGGTGAAACGCGTGCGGTATTAAATGAATATAAAACGTTTGCACTGGCGTCATTTACTAACAATTCATTTAGTCGATAATATTATATGCGCCAACGCTGTGTTCTGTGCGTGTGGAGATACATAGACCCTATATTGCGATAATACACCAAACAGCAGCTAAAAGCTCATCAACAGTTTGTTATGGTGCACTCTCTTACGTATTACCAGAACAGTATTAAAAAGACTTCAACAAATCACTGAAAGTTGCAATAAAAATACAAAGCTCCACTCAACACTGCCCCCTCACCGATTTAAGGTCCCAATCTGCAGGGGCAATCAGCAGGGCAATCATATGGGGATTCAATGCACACATCACAATTTAGCTCCAAATTTTAGTTTTCATTATGATCGCACGACTGCTAGTTGCAAGCGCTTAACAGTGGCTCTTTTTATGTCAAACCAATAAAATGCAGACATCGTTTTAAAAATAACCTGTACTACAGTTTGCATTGAGAGAAAGAAGACATGGATTTTATTAAGAAAAATGTTATCTTGCATGAACATTTTTGAGAAGCCTAGAGCCAGAAGATTTTACAAATTTTCTGAGACTAGATTCTGAAAGTTTTGTAGACTCCACTTAGTGACCCCTTATATGTATAAATACCCTAATGCGTGGAAGTATTAGCGCCAGAGAACAATTAGTCGTTACTTTGCAAATTTTATTTATTTATTAATTTATTCGGGTTTTTTTTTTTTTTTTTTTTTTTTGCAACTAGACAAACCTATGAAAATATCACATTTCGCCGATTTCACCACAAATGCTTTCAGTCATGATTCCTGAAACATGTTGGGCTATCTGCAAATGTTTAAAACACTTCAGTAAGTGTTAGTTCCTGCTCCAATTCGTTGTAAATTTAAGCAAAACTAGGAATTTTTATTCCGCATACCTCGGTTTATGTAGTTTTTGTTGTGTTTGTCCCACTCGCTCCCTGCTCCAAGCCGACTGAGCCGAAATTGTCTCAATCGCTTCCTGTCTGCAGGGACAATCTGTAAATTGTTTGTCGGGCTCTGCCAAGCTCCACATATCGGGAGTAGCACACCCAATTTGCCTACTTACGTGGCAATCTGCGGAGCCCCTGCCGGATTACCCCTGCAGATTGGGACCGAAATTTGGTCGCCTGTTCTTTTTTTTCCACTGTCGTCAGTCTTTAGACTGGTTTGATGCAATCCTCTATCCCGTCCTATCTTGTGCCAACCTCTTCATCCCTACATACCCCTTGCAACGCACGCCCTCAATTATCTGCTTCATATATTCTAATCTCTGTCGCATGAGCCGCTTTTGAGAGTACCTCGGCTAGTACATCACTCTGTAGTCCTCTACGTACACTGTCAGACTTGATCGCTTCAGGCTGTGGGCTCGGCTACAGGAGACCACTGCAGAGTTTTCCTCTCTATTTCAGAGGCGCAGGCGGGATGCTGGGTAGGAGAGCCATTGCGAGTGTTGATGGTGCTGGCTGCGCTTCTGGTTTACATGATTCTCGGAAGAGGAGCGTGCTCACGCGCGCGCGCGCGTGTGTGTGTGTGTGTGTGTCCTCACACACGAGGAGTCGGACTTGAAGCTGCCCAGGTGCAGACCTTCAGACGCGGACGCTTAACCCGGATATCAGGAACGTACTTCCAGTAAAATTTTTTGCGTAAAGTTTTGGAAACAGCTGCTAACCTCGTGTTTTTAGTTTGTCTGTATCTCTTAATTCTGGAATCTCGCAAAAAGTTGTAGACGGGATTACATGAGGTTTGCAAGTTTTAAAGATCATTATGTGGCTTAAAATGTGATACGTTATGTGACCTGTGGCACTGGGACTTTTTTTTTTTTTCGTTTCGGCCGCTTAACACGTGGCGCAGAATTTGTAGTGCGTGTTGTGTGTAAATTTTCCACTGATCATTTCTGAGGACACCTTACATACCACATAAGTAATAATTGTGTTATCTGATTTTCGCTCGAGAGTATGGCGTTCCTCGGAGCTTAGCAGCTAACAACTGTCTCCTACCGGGGTTTGTTATATGCACTATTGTAATAATAATGCTGTGCAACGGCGCTTAATATTATACTCTGGTGTCAAGTTAAGTAACTGTAGGCAGAAAAAAATGTCTCATGACCCTTAACTGGGAATACCGTAGATAATTAATATCCAAGCGAAACAGAGCAAAGAAAATAAATACTACCGTGAGGTCATCTGTCGGAACTCTCTGCAAGTATCGGCTACTCAGACGGCGTATATTGACGACGCATTTATTGATTATTGTAGAAGACTGGACATAACGCCAGCTGTTGAGGGAACACGTGCAGCTGGAGACAGCGCAGTTTGCTAGGTCAGTGTCGCAGTGGAAAGTGAATACTAGCTGCAAAGTGAAGACAACCTCGTGCCTGGTAACATCATCAGAACGTGAGTTAGGCTCCGCTTCCGGCTCCACAATGTAACATGACGCGCTGTCGCCACGTTACAAGGTGTATTTTTATTATATATGTCACAATGTTAGAGTAATTTACATAAATCTTGGGCGACCACCTAAATAGATTTTTGTTGTAATTTTATAAAGTATGCAAGATTCCAAGTGAGGACTGTAATGAAATGGTGAACATACAGTGTATCTTAGTAAAGCGAATATTAAAGAATTATTGAGCAATGTAGGCTTGAAGCTAATCTTGGTCTTCCCGAACCTTGGCGACAGGACGTCGAGGATTTGGGGCTTGCACCCTGGGGATGGGTCACTCACCCGGCGGTAAATGTCTGCCGCCCGACACCCGAATGTGTTCTCACCCCGGCGAACTTAGCCGAATATGTCCGACCTCTGTTAGATACGCTGGGCGTTTCACATATCGGGGATATCACGTGACATTAGGTGCCGACCTGAGGATCCAATCCAAATGAGCGTATATCTTAAAATCCTGGGAATTTCTATTATATGTGAGCTTCGAGACTGCAAGGGGCGGAGCGAGAAGTTTCCTCGTGGACCGAAGAGCGAGGAGCTGGACATTCTGCCTGCGATTCCAGTCGAGACTAGTCTGAGGTGGACTTGGAAAGTTGGCTTCTCTCGCCAACTGCCGTGGTACGATTTCTGGCTGTCAGCTTGCCTTGCTGGAGCAGGCTTACCACGGCGACACCGCCAGTAATGCGATGACGCGCATTGTCAGACCAGAGATGCCTGTAGCCGCCGTGTGAGATAATCTCACATATCGTGGGACCGCTCCAATCACCGCAGACATCAGACGCACAACTACAATGGTAACTTATTACGACCAAGCCATCTGATTGTGCATTCCGTGAAACAGAACCCATAAACGACTTTGAGAAGATATATCCATGTTCTCTCTTTGTAATTGTAAAAACCCCTGAGCTAGCGGCATAATTTGCCAGAACTAGTTATTTTCGAATGATATATTGTTCATTCCTGGCGCCCATGATTGTCTTTTTAACTGTAAAGTCACAGTATTATGATGCCTTTGTCTGAGGTCGTCATAACTTGTATTTTTCATTGTTTCCAGTGTCATTATTTCTAGCATTTTCATTCTGAGATATATTTAAAAGTAAATATACAATTGTTTGCTTGCTCATGACGGCTAATTGTACCTCTGAGCGTTGCTTTATGATTTGCCAATTTGTGTTAATGTTAACGGTAAATTCGCTCAGACTTGTAATCGCCAGTGATAAGAAAATAAATGTCATATTGTGACAATTTTTCCTAAATTCCAACTAACGTCGAGATTCTTGCAAAATTAATAAATTTTCACTCCTTCATAAAAATTAAGATTAAAAATCCACAATTATTAATCATAAAGGTATGAAAGATAATTGTAACGTAGTTTGCCCACCAAGGCACCCACTACAACAAGAATTATGTAACTGTCTCACCGACAGTCGGTGCCACTAGCAATTTTTCTCACGATACACGTTCCTTCAGCTTGAATTTTCTGATCATAACAACAGTCTGCAGTATTCCTTATATTAAAATAAACCCAAAATATAACGATATTGCCAGAAAAAGCATTAATATCATATTTCATTTGCAGTTGGTGCCGATGTTTTGTAACGCCGACAAAGTGACTAGTATTTAGGATTAAACTGTTAAATGTGTGTTTCTAAGCTGTATGAAATACGACGGTTTCCGTGACAACAAAATACAATGCTGTACAACATTACCGTAGACAAAAGAGATAATTACAGTAGTCAACCAGGAGAATTTCTCTACCTCGTATTTTCTAATTCCACGTTATCGTTTTTTACCTTTCTTTCTTTCATTTCGTTCTCTCATCATGCTCCTCCTATTCCCCTTTATGGATCATAAATTCAGATTAAAATACTTTCAGTGTTACTTATAATTGCACATGTTTAGCTACTGCAATTTCTTAAAATTCAAGACATTTTGGAAACTCCCATGCGCCCGAAATGAAGTGACAGTTTCTGGTCGCAGATATATATATTTCTCGTTGCATGCACTACTCTTAATTCTCCCACCATCCTTCCACACCTCATCCCCAATGTACGTCTTGTACACTCCCATAGACTCCCGATACACCTCCTCTATCATATCAGTTGCTGATTCTGTTCTGCAGTAATTTCGAAACAGAAACATAGCTGCCCTCCTTTGCATCCCCTTGAATCCTGTAGTTAACACGCTGAATCTGGGTCCCATACTACGCTACAATGCCTGGACTTTCACTTCTCTCCTCCAAACTGTCCAGCATGTCCTGCCCAGTCGAGATTGTTGCCAATGTTATGCGGAGACATTTACATTTAAGATGTTCTAAAATCAGTTCCTACCCACCGTATAAAGAAAGAAAACCTTTAAAACCATCTTCGTAGTTAATGAGCCGACGTATTTGGTATTTATCTTCATTTCATGTTGACCAACCCAGCTAGATAATCTGCCCAGGTCCTCCCACCTGATCTTCTAATCCAAATACTATCCCGCTGTTTACGAACATTGCAAAGCTGTGGCGGAGATGAAGGACAGTGAAACGATCAAATTGATAGAGTAGTACTAGATCTTTCAAAGGCTTTTGAGAGAGTGAGCTAAAAAATGGTAGTAAAAAAGGTAAAAACTATTGGAGTGGATAGAAGAATTTTTAAAAGGTAGAAAACAGAAACTAGAGTAGGAAATGCAGTATCTAAAGTAGTGGAAGTAAAAATTGGAGTGCCACAGGGTAGCGTATTGGGACCATTGCTATTTATAATTCTAATGAATAATTGTGTTGATTGTTTACTATCAGAAATACAGATGATGTAATGCAGATGATATAATGCTATATAAAAGGATAAAAACGGTAGAGGACTGTAAATATCAGCAGGGTGATCTGCACAGGATATCTAGTTGGAATGGTAAACATGGGATGAACATAAAGGCAAAAAACATTCAGCTTATTAGATTCACAAATTAAAAAAACTAAAGGTTGATTACGATTATAAGATGGGGAAAGAAATGCTTGTTGAAGACTTGAAATGTAAATATCTTGGCATTATATTTGATAACAAGCTTATAACTGGGCAGAACACATTGGTCAGATAGTAGGAAAAGGTTTCAAAATTCTACACTTGTTGGAGAGAGTGATGAGGGGATGTACGAGAGAAGTAAATGAACTGGGTTACAAAACTTTGGTCAGACCATTGCTTGAATATGACAGTGTAGTATGGGACCCACATTTTGAGTATCAAATACAGGAGTTGGAGGGGTCCACAAAAGGGTTACTAGATTTATTTCTGGAAATTACCACACAATGCAATCAGTAACAGATATGATAAAAGAGCTGGAATGGGTTTCATTGGAATACAGGAGGAGAGTGAAGAGGGTCATGGGAGTGTACAAGTCGTATATTGGTGATGAGGCGTGGAAAGGTATTGGTGTCAGAATGAAAAGTAATGCATGGAAGGGAAGAGAAGACCACGACCACAACCTGACACTCGATTTCAGCCACAAGGGTGCAGGAAGATTCTCTTTTTTAGGTAAAGGGGTGAGGGAGAGAAATGATGAATAATTTCCAAAAACGTTGAAATAAATTAAAGCAAAAATTTGCAGAGGGCAAATGTAGGTGGGTGCAGAAAAGGGAAAAGATGGGAAATTGCCACCGGAGCTTGTGCTCCATCACATATTAATTAAACATTATTAAATATTGTAAATTTTATGAAAAATTTATAATTCGAACCGGAAACATACGGCGGTTGTGACGCACCTCAAAACAGCGGGACTGCAAAACCACTGCCAACGTCCACGAGGGTCAGAGAACATCTAGTGGAACCTCCATGCTACGGGTGTGATGTAGCAGACGTGGAAGGTATAGTTTGTAATATGCCTTGGTGACGGTAAATTTATGCGTGTGAATTCCACGTTTCTTTGGCATCGGCGAGAGCCAGGTGACTCATACCTCCGCTGAAAGACCCAACGATTTATGGCAGGCCGTAAAGTTAAAAGCTTTACGCATTGAATGAAATTCAAAGGACAGTATAGGGACTGTGACGAAATGAGCATTTCCTGGTACAGTAGAAAGTTGAAACTAGAGAAACGATGCTTCGGAGAAAAAGTCAGGTTGCGGAACACCTCTGTTGGGAACCAGCGAATCAAACTGTGTTACGAACTTTTAGAAACCATAAGTTTTTTATCTTGCATGAGGAGCGCCAATGGAGAGAGTGGACGACCCGCCAAACGCTGTGACTCGCTGAAATTTCCCGCGTTTGCTAAAACTCGGGAGCCTGCAAGTTTTCAACGGAGCGAACAAGCGGGAAAGAAGACATTCTGTTTCTGGCCAGCAGCGCACCACGGGAGATTGCCGGAGAGCTGCGGGGAGCTACCTCGCCAAGTGACCTTCGCCCAGCTGATCAACAGGGTCTATGAGACTGTTTTATCTGCACGTCATCTGCTACGGTAAAGAACGCCGACGATGTATAGACACTCTTGCGTCATTCAACCCTAGGCAAAGCTCTGAGATGAGAATCATGCTCTAAATTGTTCAAAAGAAACTTTTAATATTCAGTTCTGTTCAATAAACCAATCAATTTTATATTCAAAGAAAATAATAGGTGTTGTAAACCCTGCTTCCAATAACTTCCTCTCCAATCAATCAGTATATCATTTGAACAGATGAAGATTTGTGTTTTTAATGCTATTTTAAAAGTACAATTGCTTTGATTAAAAGTATTTCAGAATTTGAATGTCGCTTCTCTCGGATAGAGAACACTTCCATTCTTGGCGCCTACCCGGGATTAATTTTGCAAATTAACTTATTAATTAATGCATCTCATTATTTTATTCTAATTTTAATAACGTCATAAACTCGACTTACAAGTTCTATTGCGATACGTTTATCAATGTTACTGTCATTGGTAAGATCAGTTCTAATTATCTCAAGAGGTGAAAGATCATATGCCAACAGAGCATAAGAATCAAAAGATACAGAGTCAGAATGGCAAGTAATCTGTTATCAGCATATTGATACATATGTCGTTTTAAATGAAATCATTAGTCCAAGAACAATCATTTTCAAGTTTGTTTACATTTTTATCAAAGACATCAGACTTCCCAGAAAGATACTACGAACAAAAGTAAACAAATGCTCCAGCGATTACAACTTGCAACTAAACTTTTCAAAACTAAAACTCAACCAACTAACTCGTCTATGCCGATCGCTTATATAGGCGTTACACAAAGTTCCAGAATAATTCAAAGGCTTCCGACCGACGCTTCTCGAATTCTAACAATAGCTAAACAATTAAAATCACATTTAAAACAATAAGAATTAATACAAAATCATTCATAATCGTTATGAAACGCACAGAAATGAAAATTAAAGATATTTACACAAAACAATATCCACATAAATCAGACAAAAATGTCGGAAATCGTCCTCCAGACATCGCGACTCACATTTATCTTTGTAACCAATGTTTCATGCATAGCGCTGCAATTCAACATATTCAATAATGTTTACAATTAGTGCATAGTATTCACAATAAATTTCGAGAGGAATATTCAAAATTATAGTTACTCAACTGCCAGCTCGCTTCAAATAAAATTTCATTCGAGGCTTGGTCTGTCTGATGGCCGTTATAACCTGTATATCTACGAAGGAAGTGGTTTTTTTTTTTGTCATGGTATTTGCCGTGGTATTACGAACTGGAAGCGATCAGCTCATTGCGTCAGTTTTGCCGGCACAACACACACGTCAGCATCTCGCAGAGCGCGAGACGTTGCGAAATGCCTCGCGGGAAACAGCCATTCACGCGCCTGCCAATTAAAGTTTATGGTCCATTTGGAATTTCCGTTAATAACTTCTGCCTGCTCGTTAAAACTCCGCGAGACGTTTATGAGCATGCAACTACTCGATCTTTTGAACAGCTGACGAAAAGTATTTCTAGTATAAATGTTTCGTTTAAATTAAAAACATTGCGAGCTGTAGCATAAAATGTTCTGGCGGCAAAGATTTAATAATCTCTGAGGATAATGGAGACCGCAGTAATGCCAAACACAGATTTAAAAATTTCGTTCACTGCAGAAAATGTAAATGCTACACCGATATTTACACGTAGTGTAGAGGCTCAAATGGATTCCATAGAAATAAATGTCAAGCAGTAACAGCTAATTAGTACCCAGATAAAAAAATAATTTAAAAGTTGTTCGTGATTATAGGGTGAGGACGGAGTTCTTGTTGGAGACTTGAAGTATACATACCTCATCATAACATTTGCCAGTGAACTAAACTGAACGGAACAAATAGGGCAAATGGAAGGAAATGATTTCAAAATCCTTCGTTTATTGGAGGGGGTGATGAGAGGATGTACTACAGAAGAGAGGGAACTGGGATAGAAAATTCTGGTCGGAATGTGGTGGTGCGATATGGGAACCACATTATGGACGGTCTGCAGATCAGGGCAGCTAGATTAGTGTGTGAGCATCTAATACGATAAATGGACTGGATTGGAAGACAGGAAGAGAGCTTAGAGAATGCTGGGAGAGTACAAGGTGTATATTGGTGATAAGGCGTGAAAAACATATTGGCGTAGGAATCAGGATCAGTGCATGGCAGGAGAAAGATGGCCATGCCTACGGGCTCGCCCTGTGTTCCAGGCAGGGGCTGTGGGGAACTCCCTAACACCTGAGGTCTGGAGCACGCTACATTCTTAAACGAAAATAACTCCATTGCAGACTAAGATTCATCCACTGGACTAAAAATCAACGATCATGCGACTGATATTGTAGGTTGTGGCAGATTTCTTTATTTTTATTATTATAATTTTTTTTTTTAGCCGCAATAAAGAAGAAGACACGAGTGTTCAACCCTACACGACCTTTTCCGTTGTTTATTTCACATACTTACCTTCAACTGTCACCATCAGCAACCAGGATTGGTTGGGACCAGGCTACGTCAAATGATAAGGCAACAGTGGGCTCAGTATGGTGCAACAGAAACCTCCCACGGTAATTCATTCCAAGCCCCGATTACCACACGCACAAAACAGAATTTTCCCACTCGCATACACTGAAATAGAGTGCCAGCTTGTAGCCGCGATGATTTTCCCCTGCATGCACGACTGTCCATTCTTCCACCAATATCTTGGCACGCCTCATCGCCCACTCACGCTTTGTCCACCTTCTTCACCCTACGCCTGTTTTCAATGACTCCCTTTCCAGCTATTACCATATCAGTTTGAGCATAAATTTCCACAGTCAGATCAGATCCAGCTGTCCTCCTTTGCACCCCTTCAACTCCTGTATTTGATACATAACACGTGAGTTCGATACTGTACCACCATATTCAAGCAGTGGTCTGGCCAAGGTATCACAGCGAAGTTGATTAGTGTTGTGTTGCTGATCTGTAGTAGAGGCACTACTTGCCACCTGTGCAGCGTGTTGAGTTCGAGAGGTTCATGTGCCGGGGTAGTACTGCATTCTGCGGCTTGGACGAGTAGTGGTGAAGAGAGGCTGTGTATGTGATGACCTGTGATGTGATTGTTTGTGGCGCTATTCGGATTTAATTTACCCGCCACAGAGGCCAGCCACTCAATACGACCACACAATGGGGGTCGGTCGAATACAAAGGGCCTAATTTGTTTGCGCTTTGTGTTTGGAGAGGCTTGTCAGGTGATATCACGCCGGCGGGAGAGATTTCATTGTTCCGTCAAACAGTGCGGAGCCGCCTGTCGGCCAGTGATACGCTATACGGCCACCAACCAACTGCGGCTCTCGCACAAAATAATACTATTCATGTCTCGCACATACATTTACATACAAATGAACCAAGATGACGATGATGGTGAATTTGGAGAATGACTTTGAAACGTAGAACCAAAGTTGAATTGCTCTTTCTCCCCCCCCCTCCTCCCCTCCGTTTTCTGTAGGCCCAAGAAGTGCTACAAAACTACATAAGAACGCAGTTTTCCTCGGCGTTGAGAATATAAAAATTGTTCTCTGTCAATTGTTCTTCACCAGAAGATGGCGACAGCGATGGAGATCGCCGAAATATTGTATGATTATAGCACTCCTTTAACTCGGCTAGTCACCCGAGAACAATTTTTATATTCTACAAAGCTGTCATCCAAACAGTTTCCTCGCTCGTAGTCAAAGTGATTCAAGAGGTCTTGTGACGGTACCGTGCACTATACTTGGACCTCACCTTCGACAAGCAGTTTCAGATTTTCTGCTTATTTCTGACTGGATTTTACCTGTTTCATCCAGCTTAAACATTTCTTTTGCAATTATGAATTCAGCTAGCTATACATTTTTTTTTTTTTTTACTTATGGCTTTACGCCTTGTAGACGTCGAGGTCATTAGAGGTGGGAAAATACTGTGGGCAAGGAACGAGAAGGATGTCGGCCATGGCCTTTTGAAGGAAGCATCCCGGCATTCGCCTGGATTTATTTGGGGAAACCATGGAAAACTCAAATCTAAATGGCTGAACGGGGATTTGAACCGGCGTCCTCCCGAATGCGAGGCCAGAACGTTAACCGCTCAGCCACCCCGCTCGGTACGGGCGATACGTCAGAACTCACCCGCCTCGCACTCCTCTGGAACGTCTCGCCGTTAGCGAAAGTGTTTAATTTCCTTTCGACCACACCTCAAGCAGTTCCTCAGCTGCCAAACCGAGGAAGCACCTTGAAAGCCTGTCGAGTACCTTTTGCGTGGTCGCGGGACGGGCAGACTCACAGCACGCAGATACGAATACAGTGTGCCCTAATCCATCACCTGTTGAAAGGAATGATGAATGGATGCACTAGAGAAGTAAGGGAATTGGGGCACAAAACTTTGGTCAGACCACTGCCCACTGCTTGGTGTAGTATCGGACGCATATTTTGGGTATCAAACACAGGAGTTGGACGGGGTGCAGGGAAGGGCTGCCAGATCTGTCTTTAGGAATTACCGCATAACACATTTGGTAACAAAAAAATTAATACGATAAAGGAGCTGGAGTGGGATTTATTGGAGGATACAAGGAGGATGAAGAGAGTCATGGGAGTGTACAAGGTGTATATTGGTGATGAAGCATGGAAAGATATTGGTACGAAAATTAAGAGAGGTCCACGGAAATGTTAAGATAACCATGACCACAAGCTGGCACTTGATTTCAGGCATAAGGGTGTGGGAAAATTTTCTTTCGTAGGAAACAGTGTAAGGATTCGAATGAATTAACAAGAGAATTGATGAATAATTTACCAGAAACACTGAAAGCATTTAAAGTAAAGATTAGTTCAGGACACAAGTGGGGGGGGGGGGGAAGAGGAGAAGAGAAAGACGGGTGTGTGGGGATATGGCCACCGGAGCGGGCGCTCCATCGCAATTTAATCAAATATTATTATAGCTTTAATCCTTATTGGGAGCTGAACTACTAGAATCAAATATGCTTCTGTGTTAAAATGACTTCCCGGGAAGATCACTTATTGAAGACCTCACCAAACAAACACCAATTACTGTTTCCCTGCCGTACGGTCGTTTTCAGTGTTGACATTATGAATTCAATGAAAGATTCTTCAGTCAAACATATGAATGAAACATGATAAATGAAATTGCAAGCGAGCGAGCGAGCCTCTGACGGGAATTAATGGCCAGAGTTCATCGGAGCCAAAGCCCTTCGCAATCAGCGCCGAGGGCCTTTCATTGCTAAACAGTTAATTCGCTGCGCTAAAAAGTTGAATACACGCCCGCTCACTTCAACATGCGGCGCAGCGAAATCGCTCAGAGTCGGTCCAACGAGTTACGCAGTGCAAAGCTGCTTGAGAAGTCTGTCTGATCCAGCTGAAGCAGTTCCCCGCGGTGCCGGGTCCGGCTGTGTGCTCGCTCTGTCCGTGACTGATGCTGGGCCGCGCAGCCTCTGAGGTCCCAGTGAGAGCAGACCTTAACGACCCTCACACATACACCTTTAATGAGACGAACTGTTATGTGCAGGAAGTTGGGAGGTGATTAATTACGAATTTGTGTAGTTTTCGTATAATTAATTCTTAATTTGTGTCAATAAACACACCACACCACGAACTTCGATATATACCCTGCTTTTAATTATGAGCTCTATTCAAAATAAAATTCAAATTTGAAATCACTTTCTGTAGATATTTTATCGTAGGCCTAGTATTTGAAAGGTTACAACACAGCATCCAGATATTCTTCAAAGCAAGAACATCAAACCAATTCCAGTCGACACACCAAACGTTCCTCACACGCCAATTGCACAATTTCAGAAAACGACGAAATATCGGGGAGTGCACGAAACCACGGGGCACGGGGTGCTGTACCAACACCCCACACGTCTCGCTCATACGGGTTAACTCGGCACGCGTGTCTGATTGCGTTAAAACTTCACCAACAAAGAAAGAACTGAATCACTACAAAACATTTTCCGATTTTCGTAGACGTCGTTTCGACCTAATCCTATTGTCTTCTTCAGGGGACAAGCCTCCTGCTGAGTCTGACAAGTTATTTATAAACGAAAAGGCTCAAAATTTGGAGTTTTACACAAACAATGGGTATTCAGGGTTCCTTACTCTAAACACATCTTTCGCCGAGCACCCTGCTAATACTACCACCGGTACCATCAGAAGTAGTGCACTCTCAACTAGATCATGCAAAATAGAACTATGTCAATATTTCACAAAGTAACTTGAAAACAAAAATGTTTGTTTTTATCCTTATGGTATTTTTATGAGTTTTTACTACTTAATATTTTATCCATTGTGGACTTGTGGAATCAGCGACTGTGATATCATATTTGGTTGATAATTGAATACAGCGACCAGTCACATTTTATGGTGTTGCTTTATTTTATAGAAAGCCCACCACCACAGATGTCACCCCACACAACACAAAATGGCATTTTTCAACTCCGTAATACACCGTGCATATGAAATACCCATGGACACTACTGATTTTCTTAAAGAAATGCAGATTATAAAAACTATTGCTCACAACAATGGTTTCAAGTCATCTTTAATTGAAAACCTATCACACATAATTAAAATAAAAAAGCCCTCCAAAATTCACAACACAAAAATTACCAATCCCTTTTTTACCAACCACATGAACCTATAAATATAAAACCAATTTACTCCAATATCCCTTATTTAGGGAAAATTTCTTACAAGATTGCAAACCTATTTCGAAAAAAATAATGTTAAAATTAGCTTTAACACAGATAACAAGCTCCAAAATAAACTTATTCACAACACTCAAATATCTAATTCACACTATAATAAATCTGGCATTTATAAAATAACATGCACAACATGCTCACAGACCTATGTGGGTCAAACAGGTAGAAAACTTTTCTATACGTTTTGAAGAACACCTTGATGCCATTAGACTATGCAACACAGATAAGTCCACTTTTGCTGCCCACATATTAAATGAAAAACATTCCCCACCCACTATAGAAGAAAACCTACAGATCATTCATATTGCAGACAAAGGGAAGAAAATGGATATCCTTGAGGAACTTTAAATATACATTCACGATAAGCTATTGCCATACCACCTTTTAAATGAACAAAAAGATCTTTCTAATAAAGCATTCCTGTTCAATTTTATTGACCTATTCGCTAATAAATAACAGATTAAATAATACATGTCTCCCATATGCCCATATATATATACATATTAAATTCAACAACTATTTATAAATTTTATAGTTATCCATTATTCCGTTTTTACCAATATAGTTATAGAATTAAGTACAATTTTGTTATCATATCTAATTTTTTATCAATTACACATTATTGTCTGTATAAACCTGTTTGCAAATACTTCTTTGTAGATTAACGTCTTTGTCATGTTTGTTTGTAAATACAGTAGCAAGTGTGCAGCGTGTCTATTCCACATATATTTGTGCAATATAATGGTGATAGTGCATAGTGTTACACAAAAATGTGCCTCCTCAACTGTGTTCCATACAAGTCTTTGTTCTCGGATATAAGCAGACACCAAATGTAAGTTATATACCAAGTTTTACTATCATCACTCCAGATTTAAATTATTTCGTCAATCATCATATTTTTGTTATTCTAGGTAACAAAAACACGCCTGCAATTTGCATCTGTATTGTTAAAACCATCTGATGATGAGCAATGTATGCTTGAAACCGGTGTTGGTAAAATAAAATAAAGCAACACCACAAACTGTGACTGGTCGCTGTATTCAATTATCAACCAAATTTTTACTACTTGTCGTTAAACATAAAACTAACTGATAATGGCGACACGTTTCTAGGTGATTGACCTGGTATGAAATAAAATCCAGAATGACGACTCTCAAGCCTTTATTTTGCAGGGAGAAAAAAAAATGAAAAACGTCTCTTTGGTCTCTGAACATCGCCGACCCACACGATGTAACTCACCTGGAACATATGACATATGCTACCACCCCAATTATGAAATTAATTAATTTTTAAATATTATTTTGTTAAGTATAATTAATAATCATTTAAATATTGATTGTAATGATGTACATGATATAATTTCTAAGCTCGAGGAATCCACAGATTAACAAACATTTTCAGTGGGTAGTATATCTTTGAAAAGAATGAGATAGAAAATCTTTGGTCTGATGTGAGAGATTCTTAAAGAAAAAGAAGAAGGAAAGTTTGTAAAAAGCTGTAGGTTTTAGGCTGAGTGTCACAATAGAATTATATGAATATATTAGTAGTTCGAGAAGTTATGTACTATAATTGTGTTTTGTTTTGTCTGCGAGCTTTGGATTGATTTTTATTAAAAACAGCTGAGAATTTACGCTAACGGCTTGGAGTTGTAACTTCTGTAGAATTAGCGACAATTTGACTTAGCTATTTTATTACCATTGAATATCTTTAAATATTTTTTTAAAAAAAAAGGTGACCTCTACTCTGTGTGTACGTGGATCAAAAGACGAAATATTTAGGGCCACGTCGTCATGAGGTCTACAGAGTTTCGAGAAAATTAATTTATGGTATTTGCTCGACTTCAATTGGATGAATTTTAACTGTTTGGAGGTAACAAACATGATTTTAGACTTTCAAATACGACAGTTGGCTTCAGGTCATCGAAAAACATTACGTTTGAGAATTTGAAGGCTGAGGCCTGTGCAGGCAGACAAGGCTACGTGTCCATTTGGAAACACAACCACAAAAATCTGAAAGACGAATATCTTTTATCTCGAAAAATTGCAACCGTGAATAAAGCTGCCGACATTTAAGTTGAATTTTCTCTCATTTGTGAGCGGAATATCAGCTCTGCAAGGGGAAACGGCCACGGCAAGGACTCACAAAAGAATCAGCGGCTTCAGACTACGAGGAATTCTGTTCGGGAAAGCTGTTGGAAAACATTTACGAACCAAACGGTGCACTAAAATAAGACGACTCGAGGGAAAATTATATTCCTCTTATTCGAAATGAAAACAAGTTTGAGGACGTGCTGGCGAACTGATTGAGCATTCACAGAGGCAAGTGTTTTATGTCGGTCGACAATACTCACGAATTGCAACCTGTACGAGTGAGTTATAGCGTGGGTAAAAGCTAGACAGAACGTCGATGTACAAGTTACATGGCCACTAAACCTGCTCGCATATTCAATCGACTTGTTTATTCCTACCTCACAGGCAACCATAGAATCACGTCACACGATAACCAGCGGGAGGAAGGGTCCTCAGCTTGTCACATGCCGTGACACGGCGTGATACGGCGTGATATTGCGTGATATTGTGTGTCACCCCGTGATACAGCGTAACTAGGAGTGACATGGTGTGACACGGCGAAATCGTCGTAACGTAGCGTGAAATGGCGTGATGTGGCCTACCGAGCGTGGTGGGTGAGCGGTTAACGCTCTGGTCTCGCATTCGGGACGACATGGGTTCTAATCCCGTCCAGGCATCCAGATTTGTGTTTTCCATGGTTTCTCCAAATCACTCGAGGCGAATGCCACTTTGCTTCCTTCAAAAAGGCCGAATTCCTTCCCGTTCCCTGTCATCAGTTCTTTCCCGCCTCTAATTAACTTGACATCCGTCGACGAGGCGTAAAGCCATAAGCAAAAAAAAAAAAATGGCGTGACGTGACATGATGGGATCAGACAGCGTGGTCCGGCCAATGCAGCCGACACCGCTGTTGCAGCTTCTATGACGTGCAAAACCTTCATATCTTCGGAGCTTTCTCTAAGTCTTTGCTTACTGATTCCGGTAAGAACTTGTAATACCATTTTATATCATTTTTTAAACATGTGCTGGTGTCGATAGGTAACTACGTATCTGCAGCCGGACGAAAGTCCGTACATTAGGATAACGGGTAGTAGCGCACTGTCAGTGGTCTACGAAAGTGAATCGACTGTTTTTAAAACAGGTGTCCGTTTGGACGCACCAGATTCCCGGAGACACGATTGGTTGGAGTTTAATATTTCAATTTGATGTGAAGATGAAACGCCAGTCTTAAGATAAAAATGTCCACAAGTTACTACTCATTTTTCGTTGAACGTGATTCAGGTTAAAAGCACTAACTGTTTTTATTTTGATGAGATTTCAAGTAATGCGCTGTTCATTGGGCCACGTTTTATGGGGCGTCGGATACTTGACTAATTTAAGATAAAAGTGTCCCAAAATGGGCTCACGTTTGAAGGTAAGTTGCATGTTACAATTAAAGTGATGGCAGAGTATGAGCTAAGTCGTATTACTTTTTTTTTTTCAGCTAGCTTCGTGAGAGTACAACTCGGGTCACATTTAGCAGAAGTTAAGAGATTGGAAGAGGAGTCTTTGTGGTACAGCAGATCCTGAGAGCGTACCTAGTATTATAGGAACACTGTCGTTACGTTTCGAAGGATCAGTGTTGGATGTGGAAGACTCGTCCTGCATAGTGGCAAGGTATAGAGAAGAGCTTTTATCCCTCGTATTTCAGTACTAGTTGTTTAGTTTTTTATTACCTCTGTTGTTAATGTGTATAGTCACGCGTGTATTGGCAGCCCTGCTGTTACTGGAGGCACTCGAGTCTGTTGTCTGCTGATGGTGTGAAGCCGCGTCATGATATGCAAGGAAGACTGCATCGCGAAGCTTGACGCGCCTTCACACGCACAGCCAAAACACGAGGCGACCTGTTACTTACAGCACCAGTCAGACTCGCGAACATGTGCAGTGAAACCAGAGGTTCCCCTTCTGAAATTTACACATTTCATTGGGTGGGATCGAGGACAGGCGAGCGAGCAGAATTAAGGAACATTAAGAAAGCCACGACGGCAAAACAGAGCTCGAGTTAGCGATTCGGCAATTTTCAGGCGCCGAAAGTAGAATGCAAGCTGTCACTATGACCGCATGAAGCGCGATGACTATGTGGGGGCTGCACCCTCGGCGCAGCTAGCTCGGGTCTCACTGTCGCACTGCATTAAGCAGCCGGGGGTCGACGAGAGAAGCTACTGGGCTCCGTCTCGGAACGGAGCCACAAGAGATGTTCTACACCAAAGGAGGCGAGAGGTGAAATCTCACGAAACCTAAAAAATGGAGAGGGGGGGTATATGGTCTAGGAACGACGCGAAAACTGACCTTTTGGCGGTATAACTGCCCTTGCAAGTCTGCGAGCTAAAAAAAAGTCTCGAAAAACTTCTAAATCAATTAGCTGGGGGGTTTGGGGTCTCCGTCAGAATCTCACGTCATTTTAGAAGGGGGGGAGGAAGGGGTTCGACCAAATCTCACGAAGTCTCACCAGAGGGGGTGGGTTCCGAAATTCCGGAAAAACACCTCACGTAATTAATGGAGGGGCGAAACCAGCAGGTAGGCTCTACTGAGTCGGGTTAGTTAGTCAGTGTAGCAGAAGTTTCAATGTATCGCAATAGTCCTTCCGTGTTGGGTTAGAGGTACCCATGTTGCAAAGCTCGATCTCCTCGTTCTGATAATGTTTGTGGTCGTCACTGCACCAGCTTTATCAGTTTCCTACAGTACTGTCATAGTTCTGCAGAGATTGTGCATGTGTAAATATATGTACACCTGCTGGTATATATGTACTCAGAAACCTGGTGTAAATAAACATGTACATATTCAGCAATTATTAGCCCTGATTTTCCAAGTAATAATCCTACCACAAGACTCATATCTGAACAACCGTCGACTTCTATGCTCGAGGCTTATCCAGAGTGACCTCCAGGGTCACCAGAGGGAGGCACGTGGCTGCGTGTACTCACTGCGGGCGTGCTTGGCGGCGAAGCGCATGAGGGCGCGGAACTGGTCGCGCGTGGCGGCGTGCTCGTTGAACGACTTGACGGCGGGCGTCGAGTTGAGTGCGCGGTACACGGCACTCAGCGTGAAGTGGCACTTGGAGTTGCCTTGCGGCGACGACACGTCGTTGTTGTGGAAGATGAGCGCGGCGACGCGCCAGCCGAACACGTGCAGGATGTGGCGGAAGGTCTCGCCGACCAGGCGGTACGAGCCCATCATGCGTGTCAGCGTGGGGTAGTGCTCCGTCTTGTGGCCGAACGACTCCACCTGGCCGCTCGCCGTCATCACGGGCAGTCCCCACACGCCGGCGTAGCGCGCCACCGGCGCCAGCACGTACTCGCACACGGGCCCGAGGAACACGTCTGCGGAACACAGCGCGTCACCACACGCTCGCACCGCGCCGGGAGTGTCCAACCGGGGGCATATGTGACGCAACACGACCTTCCTATTCCAACGCCGTATTAAGGTAAAGGGACACCTTTGACCTCGATCACTCGGAACCGCACAAAACATTCTCAGAATAACAACGCATCATAAACATTTCCATGCAAAACGTTGCATTCTACTCACGTAACATTTTATACACAGAGACATCGATACCATATGAGGAAAATATACGTAATTCAATGACGTCAGTGAATCATTACATTTTTAATCAACACTGCCCAATCCTCTCTGCTTAATGTACTTACTATAGCGCAAAACACGCATATACAGCAGTTGCACACATCTGACAGTGCTTATATTAGTCTCCAAAGCGCAGATGCGGGATTTGATGAAAAAGTTAAAACAAAATGGAAGAGAACAAAGTGCACACCTCACTAACGCTACATTATCACATTCCAAATCACTTTCGCATTCACGCAGTTCAATATCTTTTTTTTTAAAAAAAAAAAACAGTTTAACGTCCCTTTTTTTAACAACGTGGTCTTTAGAGACGGGAAAGGATGGGGGCAAGGAATGGGAAGGAAATTCGGCCATGGCCTTTTGAAGGAAGCATCCCGGCATTCACCTGGAGTGATTTGGGGAAACCATGGAAACCCAAATCTGGATGCCCGGACGGGGATTCGAACCACCGTCCTCCCGAATGCGAGGCCAGAACGCTATCCGTTACACCACCACGCTCGGTCTATTCAATATCAAAAGGCACACTAATTACACTTCCAAATGATGATGTTGGTATGTCAATGTCATAACCATAACAAACGACGGTGAGAGTAGTACGTTTAGAAATTATGAAACTGATTTTCCTAAATAACTAAACAAAAATGCTGGGAGAAGAATTCGAGTTAAATGTGTACCACAACTGACAGAAGATTATAAACGGAAGCGTTGAAGTTGGCGGGCTATCTATCTTCGGCTAATCTATTGAGGAGGACCTAGCAAAGTAAGTGAATTCTTTGTGTGTGGTACCCCTGCGTCCTCACTGGACGTTCCACACGTTGTTCATGCGCGAGTCTGTCAGCGATATTAAGTTCGTTGTCTCCAGCTATGCACGGAGCTCATTAATACCGCTACCTGTTCCAATTAGAAACGTTTTACCTGGTTCTCTGGTGGGATAAATCACAATGGTTTCAGCAATAATAAAGTATTACCTCCAGCTATAGACTCGTAATTAACTGGCAACATCAAGAGTCAGGACAATTAAGAAGAGGAGCTCTACGCAAGAAGATAACAGACGAACAGGCGCCACCGATCAGTTTGATTCAAGGAAAGGAGACGACAGGATAGAGCAAGAACACGTGAGGGAATCGAGGAACGGGATAAACGTTTGATGACGAATTAGCAGCATGAAGAGGGACTCGGAAGATGTATTTTTCCAGAATTCTTTTAGTGGGCGCAAAACGTTTAATAAAGAAAATTAATATTTTGAACGGTTATGTTACTAAACTGTAGATACCAGAAGGTATTGACGCAGTTATGAATAAAAGATGGCGTTGAAGTTAGCGGAGATATCAAACATTAACCGACTGATTTCACGACTCAGTCCACCCCACACACACACAGCGGAGAGCTCTGGGATAGAAGCCAGGACTCTGGCGCACAATGTGGTGATTAGGACCTCTGCTACCCTGCGAGCCACGTCCACCCCCAGGACTCGAACAGCTAACCCCGAGTCGCTAGCCCTTCAGAGCACGGGACTGGAACAGCTAACCCCGAGTCGCTAGCCCTTCAGAGCACGGGACTGGAACAGCTAACCCCGAGTCGCTAGCCCTTCAGAGTATGGGACTGGAACAGCTAACCCCGAGTCGCTAGCCCTTCAGAGTATGGGACTGGAACAGCTAACCCCGAGTCGCTAGCCCTTCAGAGCACGGGACTGGAACAGCTAACCCCGAGTCGCTAGCCCTTCAGAGCATGGGACTGGAACAGCTAACCCCGAGTCGCTAGCCCTTCAGAGCACGGGACTGGAACAGCTAACCCCGAGTCGCTAGCCCTTCAGAGTATGGGACTGGAACAGCTAACCCCGAGTCGCTAGCCCTTCAGAACACGGGACTGGAACAGCTAACCCCGAGTCGCTAGCCCTTCAGAGTATGGGACTGGAAACAGCTAACCCCGAGTCGCTAGCCCTTCAGAGTATGGGACTGGAACAGCTAACCCCGAGTCGCTAGCCCTTCAGAGCACGGGACTGGAACAGCTAACCCCGAGTCGCTAGCCCTTCAGAGTATGGGACTGGAACAGCTAACCCCGAGTCGCTAGCCCTTCAGAGTATGGGACTGGAACAGCTAACCCCGAGTCGCTAGCCCTTCAGAGCACGGGACTGGAACAGCTAACCCCGAGTCGCTAGCCCTTCAGAGTATGGGACTGGAACAGCTAACCCCGAGTCGCTAGCCCTTCAGAGTATGGGACTGGAACAGCTAACCCCGGTCGCTAGCCCTTCAGAGTATGGGACTGGAACAGCTAACCCCGAGTCGCTAGCCCTTCAGAGCACGGGACTGGAACAGCTAACCCCGAGTCGCTAGCCCTTCAGAGTATGGGACTGGAACAGCTAACCCCGAGTCGCTAGCCCTTCAGAGCACGGGACTGGAACAGCTAACCCCGAGTCGCTAGCCCTTCAGAGCACGGGACTGGAACAGCTAACCCCGAGTCGCTAGCCCTTCAGAGTATGGGACTGGAACAGCTAACCCCGAGTCGCTAGCCCTTCAGAGCACGGGACTGGAACAGCTAACCCCGAGTCGCTAGCCCTTCAGAGCACGGGACGTCCTTAAGACGAGCTGTATGGTCGCACGCGTTTCCTCCCCCCCCCCTTCTCTATTAACGCGGTGACGTTTATTCAGAAACTGTTAGGACGCGTATTCGCGTGAAAAGTGCTCGCGCGAGTACGCCTGTATACGTGCGAACAGATCGATACAATCCAAACACAGGGACTGTAACGTGACTCCGTCCATTGTGAGCGCTTCAGTCGCGAGGACATACGGGAAGGCGACGAGATCCGAAATTGTCTGGATTAGGTCGAGCGAACGCGCGCTTCACGCTATGGATATTGAGAATGTAAAGGCACCGACAGACGTTTTTGAGCTCCAATAATCACGGAAACAATACTAGTCGAACAAAAATAATTGAAACTTACACAAAACTACATGAAATCATTATGAAACGTGTTTAAATGAAAATAGAAAGTAGGCTGTATACAAGCACATAACAGCATATTTGCGAAACCAAACACTTCTAAAAAATTCAAAATCTCATTCAAAACATTAAGGCCCACATTACATTTTTAATTACGGTCCTCTAATATTCCATACAATCTCTCGCTTTTAATACATTCAGAACAGTGATCCAGTTCATTTAAACTGTTTTAATCCATCAAAACACAACAGGTGCAAGGAATAATTATAAAATATGCAATCAATTTCTTCGCTTCTCTCTCAAACGCAGATTCAATTTACAATGCGGACTGTAATTGGTGGCGACTCATCTTTAATACCTAACAGTGCGTATAGTATCGTATATTAAGTTATGTTTGCTGTCGTATCGATAAAATTACAAAAGTACTTAACATATTGCATAATATTACGGACAAAATACAGTATATTTATGAAGATTATTCACCTAGTTTACATAAAGCCACTAGTTTACTCGAATTTATCTGGAAATTGTTTCAACCACCCGTTCGTATTAGTTGTTTTTATGTGTCGCACTTTCAAGCAACTATTTTTCTCTTAACATAAAACTATTTTTAGTGTACCAGCATATTTTCAAGATATATTTAAATACTCGTAGATAATGCGGCATAAGATTAAAATGAATTAATAAAGTAGATCGTGTCGCCAATGGTAGGATGTGAGAATGGAAATTTTGCGTATCTAGAGCATTAAAAAAAAAAAAAAAAGAAAAAAAATAGGCTTATTGTCTTAACCGAATAGTGTTAAATACGTATTAAGGAATTATTATTCTATTTTCTTTTGTTATATTCACTGAACGGAATGTGTTGCGGGGTACAGCGGGAACTGGCGAGGGAGTAGCGCGGGTCTGCTTCGTGGACGGGGAGTCTTCGCGAGAATAGTCTAGTCGCCAGGTGCTGACGCAGGGGCCTAACCTGCTGGGCTCGACTCGAGTGCCTCGGGTGAGCCCACTCACTACCCACGGTACTGCAGTTAGCGCGAGACGTTTTCGATTTAATTTAGCAGAGCGAGAGTGTGTGACGTCTGAAGAGGTCTGAACTGCGCTACGGACTGGGAAGAAATGCCGAAAAAACGAGTCAAGGTCTGCGGGGAGTAAACACTCGCAGCTCAGCGGGCCGCCGCAGCCACACAAACAAACAGCGCGCGACGGAACGACGCGGCAAGCACTGCAGGCGGGGTTAATAAGCCAGGCGATACGCAGCGCATCACCATCACTACAAGGGCGTGGCGGAGGGAGTTCGGAAATAGCAGGAGCTGCCCATGCGATGTTTCCAGGAAACATCCCGGCATTCGCCTGCAGCGATCTGGGAAAACCATGTAAAACAGAGAGCGGGATGGCCAAAATAACTTATCGGGAAATCCTTCGTATTCCATTCCCAAATCAATCGTGGAAAAAAATGAGTACCGAAATAAATCTGTTCTGGTCCTGATTTCTCTTCTCTTATTTCCACGGTCATTCCTAGATATAAATATTGCTGGTTGTAATTTTTGTTTACTGTTATTCAGAAATAAGTCAGTCGTGAATTTTCCTATTAGCTTCTGTCGAGACCAACGCCTTCGGTGCTCCAGGTCTTCCCAACCTAAATCTTTCAACATCGCACTTACGCTTTCCTTCCAGATATATATATATATATATATATACCGTCACGAATCAAGCCGCACTTCTTTGGACCTTCTCCAATGCCTCCATTAACCCGTTTTGATGAGAACCCCACACAGAACAACAATATTCTAAGTGAGGACGCACTAGTGCTTTGTAAACAATCGATTTAACATGAGGTCCACTATTCGAATCCCAGTCCGGGCATCCAGATTTAGGTTTTCCATGGTTTCCACAAATCACTCCAGGCGAATGGCGGCATAGTTTCTTAAAAAAGGCCAAGACCGAATTCCTACCCGTTCCTTGTCCCATTCCTTTCTCACCTATAATGACGCCCACGTCGACGAGGCACAAAGCCATAAGCAAAAACAAAAGTCCGTACTTTCCTTAAAGTGAGTATCAACGTCCTTTAAACAATAGTGGATGAACGCATCGAGAAAAAAAATTGCGATGGAGGACATAAGCCCAAGTATAAATGTCCACTTTCGCAATTTTCGCCCTAAGTTTTTCACTCTTTTAGTTAAATTGCTCGTCATTGTCCTCGATAACTTATTGCATTACCTAATTACCCCAGATACAAAAGAAAATTTTCCCACTCCATTGTGCCCGAAATCGAGTGCCTGCCTGTGCTCATTACCATCTCTTCCTAGCCATATAACACTCCCAATTCTTCTACCAACGTTTATCCAGCCTTCATTACCAACATATACCTTATGTACACACTCCGTTTTTTTACTCTGCCTTTCAATGAATTCCAATCCACCTCCTTTATCTTATCAGTGTCTGTACTCTTCTGTAGTTACAACAAACAAATATACCTGCTGCCATTTATAAACCTTCCAAATCGTTTTTGATATTAACGCGGTTAGTTTAACAAAGAAATTAAAACAAAGAAACATTTCATTTTCTGGACATTGATCGCGAATTTCGAGAGAAATTGTAAACATACATATATCCAACAACTTTGATTACTGTTATTTGGAATGGTTTTACATTTTTTTTTTTTATTTTTTTTTTTTGCGTGGTGTAGGATCTAATGAGAGTGCAAATGTCAGAAGTAGATCGTGGTAGCAATTTAAAAAAAAAAAAAAAAAAAAAAAAAAAAAAAAAAAAAAAAAAAAAAAAAAAAAAAAAAACGAGTGTGGCGGCTGAGCGGTTAACGCTATTGCCTCGCATTCAGGAGGACGCCGGTTCGAATCCCCGTCGGCGCATCCAGATTTGTGTTTTCCATGATTTCGCCAAATCAACCCAAGCGAATGCAGGGATGCTTCCTTAAAGAGGCCATGGCCGAATTCCTTCCAGTTCCTTGCTTCCAGTCGAATCCCTCCTCGACGTCAACGAGGCGTAAAGTCATAAATAAAAATTTTCTTCGCAGTAAAGCCTCAGTAATGTTGGTTTGAACTGTACAGTGATAAGCTAATAGCTCTGTGTGGAGACGGCAAGCTATGAGCGGCCCATTCGCGCGTGCTCTCATCTGAGCGCGGAATCTCCTTCAGCAGTGTGGTGCGCCGTCACTCCATAAGCACTACTCAGAGGTTTAATCTGGAGAGTGGGAATCGTGCACCGCCACCTCTGCTACCCTGCAGGCCAAGTCCTCCACCAGGACTGGAGCCAGCTGACCCCGTGTAAACCACCAGGACTGGAACCAGCTGACCCCGTGTAAACCACCAGGACTGGAACCAGCTGACCCCGTGTAAACCACCAGGACTGGAACCAGCTGACCCCGTGTAAACCACCAGGACTGGAACCAGCTGACCCCGTGTAAACCACCAGGACTGGAGCCAGCTGACCCCGTGTAAACCACCAGGACTGGAACCAGCTGACCCCGTGTAAACCACCAGGACTGGAACCAGCTGACCCCGTGTAAACCACCAGGACTGGAACCAGCTGACCCCGTGTAAACCACCAGGACTGGAGCCAGCTGACCCCGTGTAAACCACCAGGACTGGAACCAGCTGACCCCGTGTAAACCACCAGGACTGGAACCAGCTGACCCCGTGTAAACCACCAGGACTGGAACCAGCTGACCCCGTGTAAACCACCAGGACTGGAACCAGCTGACCCCGTGTAAACCACCAGGACTGGAACCAGCTGACCCCGTGTAAACCACCAGGACTGGAACCAGCTGACCCCGTGTAAACCACCAGGACTGGAACCAGCTGACCCCGTGTAAACCACCAGGACTGGAACCAGCTGACCCCGTGTAAACCACCAGGACTGGAACCAGCTGACCCCGTGTAAACCACCAGGACTGGAACCAGCTGACCCCGTGTAAACCACCAGGACTGGAGCCAGCTGGCCCCGTGTAAACCACCAGGACTGGAACCAGCTGACCCCGTGTAAACCACCAGGACTGGAACCAGCTGACCCCGTGTAAACCACCAGGACTGGAACCAGCTGACCCCGTGTAAACCACCAGGACTGGAACCAGCTGACCCCGTGTAAACCACCAGGACTGGAACCAGCTGACCCCGTGTCAGCGGGTGGCATCGGAATGATGGCAAAATTTATTATTTCTCGAATTTTCACCCTAAAATATTAACCACATGGGTAAATCAACACAGGCGTGGAAGTTTGCATACACACAATGAAAATAACTGTTAATTCCATGAACGGTTGCGTCGTAATGTAAAAGAGTGCGCACCGGAAGTTAAATCTATTGCATACGAATCACTAGTGCGTTCTCACTTAGAATATTGTTTTTCTGTGTGGGGTTCTCATCAAAAGGGGTTAATGGAGGCATTGGAGAAGGTCCAAAGGAGAGCCGCCCGATTCGTGAGAGGTATATATTGTTGGAGGGAAAGCGTAAGTGCGATGTTGAAGGAGTTAGGTTGGGAAGACCTGGAACACCGAAGGCGTAGCTAGGTCAACAAGGGCCCCGGTGCAAAAAAAATTATTTTGGGCCCTCAGGCAGACGGGCGACCTTTTTTTTTTGCTCTGTGTGCTGGTATGGGGGCCCTTGAATTGATCTTTAGGGGCCCCTGAGCAGTGGTTGGGCTCCCCTGAGCAGCGAGGGCCCCCTTAGTGAGGGGCTCCTGTGTTCTCAGGGGCCCCTTAGACGACGGTAGAGCTAAAAAAAAAAAAGTCGCCAGTTTGCCGTGAACGCTCGTGGGCCCTCTAAACTGCGCTTAGGGGCCCCTTGAGGTATGCTTGGGGACCCCTGAGCGTGAGGGCCCCGGTGCACTGCACCGCCTAGCCCCATAGTAGCTACGCCCCTGCCTGGAACACCGAAGGCGTTGCTCTCGACGGAAAGTAATTGGAAAATTCGCGACTGACGTATTTCTGAATGACAGCAAACAAATATTAAAACCAAAAACGTGTATATCTCGGAATGACCGAGGAAATAAGATAAGAGAAATCAGGGCCAGAACAGATTAATTTCGGCACTCATTTTTTCCACGAGAGATTAGGGAATGGAATAGAAAGGATTTACCGGACGAGTAAACTTAAAATCCGACAGGAGTAGCTTTCGATAAGGCACTCCGGCCATCCTGATCTGGGTTTTCCATGGTTTCCTTGATCACTCCAAGCGGATGCTGGGATGGTTCCTCACAATAGCCCATGGGCAACTTCTGCCATATCCCGTATATCCCTTCCAAACTATTACCCTTTTGGATAGGTGCAATGTACCCTCCGCCACACATTTTAGTGAATTGCGGAGTAATAGTAATAATAACGGCGATGGTAAAACAAAGAGGAGCTGTGCCGTGCGACCTGCCGTGAGGCTATTCTTAGTCGGAGGCTGAAGACCGAGTGACGTGTCGCCATCACCACCACAGTCCACTTCGTAAAGTATCCACCGACCCGGGATCAATCAATTTGAATTAATTGTATTAATCCGCAATCGAAACCTCGGAAACGCAAGTCCTCGAGACGTGAGAGCGTGGTTGTGACGTAATCTGAAGTAACTGTGACGTCGTCTTGGAGCACGGAGACCACGTGGATTTGTTTACGTTTTGGGCCACAGGATTAAGGGGTTAGAAATTAATTTTAACTGAGGCAATAACTGATTTAACAACACACCCAGACATGCTTCTATACTGAATAGTAAGTCGTACAAAATTCGCTTAACACAATTATTTCACGATGGCTGAAAACACATTTTACTGTCAATAACATTTTTAACCAGGAATTTCCAAGACAGTAAGATAGCAGAAATCAGGACCAGTACCGATTTTTTTCTTTACTTTTCCCCACTATCAATAGGTAATCAAGTAGGAAGCATTTATCGAGCGAGGAAACTTGATATCCGACAGGCGCATTCCTCGAGAAAGCGCTCCGACCACCCTGATCCTAGATCCAGCTGGGGGAGTCAACACGGGGTGAAAATAAACGAGAACGAGCCTCAACCTATTAGCTCCGCTATAAAAAGCTGAAGCTTGATTGTCAGTATGAAGTGGGCAAGGTGTTGCTTGATGAAGACTCGAAATGTAAAAGCCTTGGCATAACATTTCATACTAAACTAAACTGGGAAAGAGCAGTGAGAGGATTTATCAGAGAAGTAAAGAAATCGGGATACAAGGTTTGGTCAAACCCTTGGTTGAATGTTGCATGGAAGGGGAAAGGCGACCATGACCACAAGCTTGCGCTCGACTTCATGCATAAAGGAGTGGGAAAATTTTCTTTGTTGGTAAGTGTGTCAGGGATTGGAACAAATTACCAAGTGTAGTGATGAATAATTTACCAAAAGCGTTTAAGGAATTTAGAACTACAATTTTTAAATCATAATAGTAAATGGGGAAGGAATTGGACATTCTAATTATAAAAGAAAATTAAGTTGCAATCTGTCGAGATGCGGTCAGCTGACGCCGCCTACATGAAGGTAAGCTTGAGCCAAACGTCGTCGAATTCGGGTCCCCTAACACTGGGAGAGGGTACAGGGCAAGGGACTTTCCGCCTCTAATGACTTCGACGTCGACGAGGCGTAAAGCCAAAAGCTAAACAAATATCGAGTGACTTGGGGAAGCGTGGATCCCGAGCCCACGTCACCAGCCGGTGCAGCTCACCCGTGTCAGCGGCTGTCAGCGCGCAGCACTCGACAGCAATACACCCTTCAAATATACGCTTCACCTAGACATTTAATTATGCTGTTGCTAGGGAAAGGAAACGGACGTATGAGAAGAGATAGAAACCTGCCGGAACTTATTCTGAGAACCATCTATTGGAACAGAAACTCTGGCGTTAGTGAAAACAGTATTTGCGATTTGTGCGGTGCCGGCAGCAGATGTTGTTGAGTTTCGACTTCCTGTGGTGGCTACCCTGGCAGGTAAACACTGCGTGCACAAACCAGAGCGGTGAGACTACGCAGAGAAACAGTCCGACGCCAGAATCACGGCGCCGCAAGCGAGCAGTAACACCTGTATCTGCATCTGAAGGTAAAGACGCGAGATATAGCATCCGTCTAATAGGTCTTAGATTGTTTAGAGGTGATGTTCACTGCTAACATTAGCACAGGAAACAGATCGAGAGGAAGGTGTGACTGCATCTACGTGGTTGATTTTCAAGTCACGCTGAATTGAGAGTGGAAATTGAAGTTCGCTTTTCTACCCAGTATGGTGAACCTGCAACCACGGGGTCTCTCCTAGACACTGACTCGGGATTCACTGGTGCCTTGCGAGCACAAAATAACGAAGTGACTCCGTCCCGACACCTGGCAGCACGCTGGTTCGAATCCCCGAACGCCTATAAAGATTTCGGTCTCCCGCAGTTTTTCGAAATCACGCCACAGTCCTTTTGCTTCGTGGCGTTGACGTCACTGAGCTCGGCCCGTCCTATGAGTCCTGTCGCCATGTCTCTCTGACCTTAATGCCCACGACGCATGATGCGCCTCCAGGGCCTCACATTTCCCGTCCTTTTGCTTCGTGGTGGTGACGTCACTGAGCTCGGCCGGTCCTATGAGTCCTGTCGCCATGTCTCTCTGACCTTAATGCCCACGACGCATGATGCGCCTCCAGGGCCTCACATTTCCCATCCTTTTGCTTCGTGGTGGTGACGTCACTGAGCTCGGCCGGTCCTATGAGTCCTGTCGCCAGGTCGCCATCTCCCCCGAGGAGTACCTTTGTCTATTGTGCGACGCCTGCTCCAACGGCAGCCCAGACATTGCAGTCGTGCCCGCTGCCAGCTCTATTGAACTATACGATACCAGACGCACCTCGACGTCATTCACGTTATGTTAAAGAGTGGTCTAGGTCCAAAGAGCGCTCCCACAGTCGAACTAAGCGGACTAGTTCCCAGATCCCTCGCTCCTGTTATTTCGTTCGATCCTAGTAAAAATATTACGTGACTTCTACAATGCGAAGATGTGAAGTAGTTTAATTTATATCAGTTTGATTATAGGGTTAGTATCTTTTGTTTTAGGTTATTTATTGCTATGTCATCAAAAAGGAAACATAGTTCCCGATGGACACATTTTACTGAAGAGACAGGTAAAAAAAAGTAACTGTTCAACATTAATAACTGTTGCAGGAAATGGAAATTCAACCCGGAAAGTGAAAATAAAACACGCTTTGATCCCATCAAAAATTAAAAGACAACCAACAATAAACCACAACTACCATATCAAATAAATAGCTGTAGCAAAGCGAGCGAACGTTTGTCTTCCTGGAATTCGAGATGGAAACTAACCAACGGAAAGAGCGGCCTAGTTCGCTAAGGAGCCGCGAACTAACCTGAGCGCTCCCAGTCGACAACTATTACGCGCAAGTCTAATGCTTCGAGAGGTTTTTGTTGTACACAGTAAAACACGAAATACCACGCGGGTCACGATTCGGTGAGTCGACAGATTCAAGTTTTTTAAACATCAATTTCATTGTTCTGCAGAAGGTTTATTATTATTATTATTATTATTCGGACTTTAACGCCTCGTCAACGTCGAGGTCATTAGAGGCTGGTCGACAGACGAGAGGATATGTTTTAATAATTATGAACATACATATTTAAGTTTATCCTGCCAATATTATACTAGAAGCATTAGCTGCAATGTTAAATATTAGTCTATTTCCAAGTAAAAAGGTGCTAAGAGCCTGAAAACTATAGTGTTACAAAAACGTCGTTTTAGATTAAATTATTTTATAACAATATTTGTACGAGCGCAACCGACCAACTAATATAAAATTTATTCGTGGCCCATTGTCCTTAATAACACAGGCGTTTGCAACACTGACCATTATTTTAAAAAAAATTACCATAACAAACAATAGAGCGCTTGCAGTAGCGGTAGAGGGCGCAGCACAGCCGAGCCAGTGGGATTCACATTTCTGTCCCGTCCTCACCATTGTATCTACACTGCGCTTCCCCGTCATTTAACACCGTCTTCCTGTTTAAAGTATTCCTAACTATGTCTTAGAAATTGACTGAACAGTCTACAGCAAGGATACGAAACGTCAGATTGACCGAGCGTGGTGGCCTGACATTCGGGGGGACGCCGATTTGATTCCCCGTCCGGGCATCCAGAATTGGGTTTTCCTTCCATTCCAAATATCACTGCAGGCGAACGACCGAATGGTTCCATGAAAAGGCCACGACTGAATTCCTTGCCGTTCGTAGCTCCCACTCCTTGCTAGCGTCTAATGACCTCGACATCGACGTGGCATGAGATTGAGCGAACTCAGCGGGAAATACGTGCAAAATGTCGGCATTAACACAGTTGGCAATGAAACAACAGACATGAAACCGTGATGTCAGTACCGCGCGAGTACCACTCACATCGCTACTGACTCAAGCCACTCCAAGATCTATACTACCACAGCACGTCCACAACAAGTTAATATTTAATTAAAATGTTAGTGGAGCACAGGCTCCGGTGGCAATTACCCTACACACCCATCTTCCCCCTATCCTGCGCCCACCCACATTTGCCCTCTACAAATTTTAATTTTAAATTCTTTCAATGTTTTTGGTAAATTATTCATCATTTCTCTTGGTAACTCATTCCAATCCCTGACACCCTTACCAAAAAAAAAAAAAAAAAAAAAAAAAAAAAAAAAAAAAAAAAAAAAACAGAATTTTCCTACACCCTTGTGCTTGAAATCGAGTGCCAGCTTGTGGTCATGGCCATCTTTTCATGCATTAGTTTTCATTCTTATAACAATATCTTTCCACGCCTCATCACCAATATACGCCCTGTACACTCCCATGACCCTCTTCACCCTCCTCCTGTCTTCCAATGAATCCCATTCTAGCTCTTTTATCATATTTTTTTACTGATTGTGTTCTGCGATAATTTCCAGAGACATATCTAAGGCTTTTCTGTATACTCTCTAACTCCTGTATTTGATACTCAAAATGTGGGTCCCATACTACACTACCATATTCAGGCAATGGTCTGACCAAAGTTTTGTAACCCAATTCTTTTACTTCCCTCATAGATCCGCTCGTCACTCTCTCCAACAAGTGCAGAGTTTTGAAACCTTTTCGTACTCCTCCGGCGCTGGATTGAGTCTTTCCTCGAGCCCTGAAGACCGCCTCCTGCGACCTCTGACGGCGGGTGGCGATACGACAGCCCACGTGACCAGAGCGATACCGTCAACATTAGAAACTAATATCAGGTTGCTGGGAAATGGCGTTCTTGACAAACCTAATAACAAAAACGATCTACAACTGACAGTCTCCTCGTTCTACACATACAAAAGACACGCACACACACAAACTTACGAATACAAAAAGTATACACAGGTCTACAAATACAAAAGGACTCGAGGAAATTATTTATTGGAAGTTTTAAACACTGTATCAGATTTTGGGCGACCTGGCACAACGTAGAGGGATTTGTTTTTTGATTGGGGAAACCATGGAAGATCCAAATCTGGATGCCCGGACGGCGAATCAAATCGGCGTCCTACCGAATGTCAGGCCAGAGCGTTAAGCGTTCATCCACGCTCAGCTTAATATATATTTATATATACTGTATATATCCGTATATGAGCCTGTGAATTAATAAATGTTTACACATCATCGAGTAGAGCAGTTAGGTATTTACCGCGCGTGGTGGGTGAGCGGTTAACGCTCTGGCCTCGCATTCGGAAGGACGCCTGCCAGAATCCCTGTCCCGGCATCCAGATTTGGATATTCCATGGTTCCCGCAAATCACTCCAGGTGAATGCCACGCTGATTCCTTGAAAGGGCCATGGTCGAGTTCCATCCCGCTCCTTGTCCCCAGTCCCCTCCCGCCTCTAATGACCTCGACGTCGACGAGGCGTAAAGCCATAAGAAAAAATACTAAAATATTTCTTAAATTTTGGTTTTCAGTGAAGGTAAAGAGTCGAGCAGCCGACAGAATTTCTGATTTTTTTGAGTTGTTGTTCCACATCTATCTATTGAAATTTTTGCTCGGTATCTACAATATCTTGTATTTCAGTGACAAATAATAGAAGCCGTTACTTGTACTGTTGCTACTAAGTTGGGATCATAGCAATGAAACGCGATCATTTCGATTGTAGTTTAGTGTTATTGGAAGTGTTGTTATTGGTATGGTAGCGTAGTCCGTTCTAGCGCTGAGGCCGCCAACGTGCGCACTCGGTGTTGCTCAACGCAGTTCCCGGCAGCAGTTGCGCAGTGCTGATGGCTTTCCTTGACCTTGTCTCCTCACAGCTCTTGAATCACTGCCACAGCGCATCTAAACCTCACAAAGAGTCGTCTGAACCTGCTCACACCTATCGCACAGACTATTGCCTCGAGATCCTACACAGTGTGAGGAGTATTGCTGATTCTCAGCTAGTTCGCTCCAGTCCGCTACGTAGAAGTGCAAACTCTCCCACTCCTAGAGCCAATTCTCTACCGACTTGTTAGTCGGTGTTGTTAGTTGAAGCGCGCTGTTCGATTAGGCTTGGAGCTGCGTCCGCGGCGGCAGGGGCGCAAGTCGGGAGCGCCTGCAACCCGCAGCAGGCGCTCTGGTAGTGGCAGGCACAGGGGTTACCGAGCTCACTCAACTTTCAAACAAACAATAGTTTTGTATCAATTCAAGATAACTGCATTTTCACATCAAAAAATTGTTAGCAAATAGTTATTACAAACTGTAAATACGTTCGCATCTATAAACTGTCTTCGATTTTTTGTATAACATTTAACTTAATTTCAACAACACAGGAAAAGACGTTTTTTGACACGCAGGGGGTGGTGGTTGAACGTGCGTAATTTTCGCACGTATTTACTGCTGTCAGTTAATCCACACGTGCAACTTGCACAACATATCAAGTGATGACAGTATTAATTATGGCTCCACTTGGTATGGCAACGTAATAACATGTCAACTCGTGACGGAATTAATTAATCCTTCACTCAGTACGTCACCACCTGCAGCGAGTATTCATTCCACTCCGCGAACTGAGCACCGCTTAGCACAAACTTCAACGGCTGGAACAGTCGTATCTGCCCCGCGCGTACTGGGTCAGCAGGACAACACCGTGTTCAACATTTTCATAGTAATTCCATTTCAGACTCAATGTTTCCTGCAACTCGGTCACGTTGACCGTCAATGCACGTACCTGTCTCTTAAGCAATCCATTACGTCACGGCAGAGTCATTCCGTGGGCTAGTTTGAAGCGGCGCGCAAGAGGAAATTCTTTTGTTGTGACGCTAAGAAATCATTTAAAATTTTGCATCATTCACGTCATTGAGTGTAAAATAATTAGTGCTGCTGTCATCCGATAGGTAATTTCCGGAGACAGGTGTTAATACAAACTCCGAATTTTATCAGACCATCAAAATAACAAGTTTAACATGTAATATAATTGCTTGGTGATAAATCGTCGTTCATTTTGATCAAAAAAGTGCGTAATTAAAAATAATATTTTTTTGTTAATGCTTTACGACTCGTCGACGTCGAGGTCATTAGAGGCGATAAGGTACTTGGGGCAAGGAACGGGGAGGAATTATGCCATGGCCCTTTGGAAGAAAGCGTCCCGGCATTCACCTCAAGTAATTTTGGGAAACCATGGAAATCCAAAATCTGGATGCCTGGACGGGATTCTAACCCGCGTCCTCCCGAATGCGATACCAGAGAAGCGACTAGGTAATTACCTGGTGGCTATGAATATACACTCAACACGTGTGCTCAGTAAGTTAATCACTCCACCAGACACGCTGCTCTGCGGACATAGTGCGTATGCGTAATATCTGAGGCAGATGAGAGTTAGGCAGCATCCAGAGACCACGTAGCTCCATTTAGGCCCCCTCCCTCACCTAGCTCGACGAGGCTTTTGCCTGCAGCCTCCCTCCCCCTCCCCCCTTCGTGGGACGTAGTTTTTTTTTCCTTATTGATTCCAGGAGAAATTTTGGATTGTTTTCTCTTGCCAAACTATCGTAAATTAGTTACGCAGATAATTTGAATGACTGAATTAAATGTACGCATGCTAGTGCGTGTTGTGTGCCTCATTTTAACTGTGACAAGCTACGTGGCGTGGCCTGGCTCGGAACCACCCCACCCGCACGTAGCTCAGCGTAGCTTTGTACCCACGCCTCCGCCCCTCCTAGAGCGACGCACGTAGTTTGTGGACGCCCCCTGCGAGCTGACGTGGACCAGCTGTGTGCTGTACGTGGCGTTCAGTGATCCGCTAAGCTACGTGACAAACTACACAACACAAATACCAAACACAATTTGTTTGTATCTGAAGTTTACATGTTTTCTACTGGGAAAAACACGTCAGGATTATCATGTGAACAACGCGAAAAGACGTAATGCACACCTGAATACATTCATTTTTTTTGGGAAATAAAAGCCAGCCGACCTCCAGTCCCGCACTTGATAGTCGCTGTAAAGCTCTAGGAACAGTCTCCGTTAGCGTCACGGCTGGAGTCAGCCGCATTCAGTCAGAACAGCCAATCAGACAGGCGCGTCCACAGTCACGACTCCTTGTCTTCAGATTACCAACTGCGTCACAGAGCCATGCTTTCAATGTTGTGTTTGACTGCATGTGGTGATATTTTTCTCTTTGACTTACCACCATTTCTCCCTCAAGGTAGAGCAGCTATTTCTGGAAGCTCGACCTGTTGTGTGTATTGTCGGTCTTGCAACTAGAGAAACGGAGCTACCATCCAGGATGGTTGTCGCTTTTCCAAGTAATCCAATGTATTCGCATTGTTACAAATCCTGCAGCTGTCCTAGTTAAGCGCGGTCGGCTTCCATTCAAAAGAATGCCTGACACGTGAGTACTGTACACTGCGCTATAAACATCGCGGGTAATGCACACGCACTAGTCGCGTCAGAGCACGTGCGCTCTCGTGGCGTCCGCCGGCCTCAACTCGCCGCGTACGCCGCCTCTGTCGTGGAACACAGCAGAGCCTTCCTGCTCCGTTCCTTCTGTTTAGCTTCTCATCATTTCTTCGTTTCGACACGAGCCTGGTCCCCGCCTACCAGCCGTCTCACGAGGTCAGCCCCGGGGAACTGCACGCTACACACTTCACACGTATGACAAGCAAGGGCAGGTGGCCAATGTGACCATCTCAACGATAAGGCGGCACACCCCAAAATATTGCGAAAAGCTGGTAAAGAATAAAAACAAAACTTTATTCGTTTAGACAAATCTTATGCAGTTTAATTACTGCAGCACATAAAACATTATTTTTCTTCATTTCGTGGATTAATTGTAATAATGCAAGGAAAAAATTACAGAAAAATTGAAACAATTTTTTTCTTGTTACCGTATGTAGAGTGAACGTTGTAACTGAATAAATTGTGTTTCTTTCTTTGGCGACCCCACATAGGATATTTCAACTCAGAATTTTCAAATGTTGATTTTTATTTAGTTTCGTCTGAACTTGTGTTTGCACTACTTTCTCAGCGCGTCAGTAGCTACACTTGTGGCAGGTCATTTGTTCGCAGTTGCTCGACTAAATAGAATTAACGCTAATAAACTTGATTTCGTATTCTGTTAGATATTTCTTAGCTTTGTATATCAGCGGCATCTGGCGATGGAGAGTATAACTAAAACGTGTACGTCTAACGAATATAAATAAACGCCGGCCTCGGTAGCGTAGGGGCTAGAGTGCTGGCTCCACGTGCCGAAGGCCGCCGGTTCGAATCCGGCCGCGGGCATGGATGTTTAAGTGTTGTGTGTGTGTGAATGTCTTGTCCGTCCTGTGGCGTCCATACATTGGAAAAATACACATTGAGCTGGCTGTATGGCCTCCGTTGCCGAATGCCATTGAAAAAAAAAAAAAAAAAAAAAAAAAAAAAAAAATATAAATAAACAAATAGCAACTAGTAATTACTATGCGCATTAAAACGAATTAAACAGTTTTCTTTATAGTTGGTTAGCATACCAAATCGTTGGAGAAACATATATAAGTTACCTGAATGCTTAGGTTCGCACGACAGCAACATCTGCGGACACAGAGTGACGTGATCTCACAGAGTAACCGAACTAGCCTGTCATCAGTACTGACGCCGAAAGTATTTCGAGTTTCTTCTTAATTATTACTGCAACACGTCACCGACATCGAAGAAATTAGAAACGCGAAAGAACTGGGACAAGGAACTGCATGGAATTCGGTCATGGCCTTTTGAAGGAACCATTCCTGGAATCCCCTGTACCGGTTTCGGGGAACCGTCGAAAATCAACACGTGGGTGTGCTGACGGGGGTTCGAACCCGCGCAGGCAGCGTGGTGTGGGGCAGGCCCAGCCGCGGCCATAACGCGAGCACTGACCTCGCGCGCTCTATTGGGTCAAGTGGCGGCGCACTGTCAGGCTGCGAGTAATCGAGAGACCACTTTCACGCCGCGGACAACACGCGGCACTCCACTCACGAGCTGCGATGAAAATAATTACACGGGGTTTAGTGGAGTGCTGGAGCAGAAATTAGTCTTCGTGAGCATCAAATGGTAGCTGACAGCCTGACTACTCTGAGCAGTAGTGCTTTCGCTTTTACTTCTTCGTGTGTGGATTACTCCATCAACCCGGCTGAAATTATGGAGATCGGAAATGTGTATGGCAGTGGGGGTATCCGACCCTGCGTCCTGCTGAATGCTTAGCCAGGTGTAAGTGCCCAAACTGTATCCAACAAAGTACCTGCGTCAACAAGACTACTATAAAACGTGCAACGTTGTGTTAGTTTTGTTTACGTTCGCCTCCGTTATTTTTGACTGTTCAGTGTAAAGTTAGCAATAGCTTGCGGCTAGCCTTAAACGACTTTTTTAAATGTGGTTTCCCACGTGTGATTAGTAGACAGTATTTACGACAGGCAGCTTGATTGTGAGCAGCATTTGCCGGCTGTATCTAGCTGCAGTCGGCTCTGGCTTTGCTGGTTCACCGTATACAACAGTCGCTAGTATGTTAAGAGGACTTATACAACTTCTCTCGCCCGTTTTTCCGTTAGCTTCTTTTCTGACATGATAAAAGTTTATTTGATATTTTCACGAGCACTAAAACAAAATTTTGCGAGGGGAATTCTAGCAATTCTAGCGGTTATACAAACTCGAAATACACCTTGTCTCATGCGGGAAATTTTCACCTGCTTCCTGCAACGTGCCTTTTGTGGCAGTGTATTTGTAATAAGGTGTGTGCGTTGATTACGTGGAGAGGGGGCGTCAGCTTCTGCCCTCGCGGCGTCCACTGCATGCCGTCAGTGTCGACAGGAAGCAAGCGGGAACACGGCTTCCGTCTGCATGGGTAGGGATTGTATTCGCACGCAGCTTTGTTTGCAGTATTTAAGCGTTTTCGTTAATCAACGCGTGTCGTGCCGTCTCGCTGTGTAATTCTCAGCTATCACCACACGAAACTACGTTGTGAAAGTTATAACAATAAGCCTCGAACCTACCCGCGCAAAATCAACTTGTTGTAAGCTGCACACAACTACTACACACGTAAAGGAAATTCCACACTAAACTCTTTTTTTTTTCTGTACCGCTGAGAACCGATTTAATTGTATTTCGGCTTTGCTACGTGTCCCGTGCGTAAAACACCGGCAAGACACGGGAGGGCGGTACTGCACTCGACACAGGTAGAGTCCAGCATGGAGGACAACCACACAAAGTCTTGTTTCGCACATGTGTTAGACTTGCGCATGTTAGTTCGCGACTGCGAGCGTTCAGCTTAGTTCGCGGCTCCTCAGCGAACTGGGTCGCTCTTTTAGTTGGTTAGCTCCCATCTGGAATTCCAGAGAGACGGATCGCTGGCTCGCTTTGCCACCGCTAGTGCATGTGCTCTTTCGATTGTTATGGTAGTTATGGCTGTCGGTGGTTGTCTCTTAATTGTTAATGGAATCAAAGCGTGTTTTATTTTCATATTCCCGATTAAATTTCTGTTTCAACCAACTACAATAGTTATTCATACTGAACAGTTTTTTTTATCTGTGTCTTCAGTTAAATAAATGTGTTCTTTCTGATGACATGGTAATAAATAACATAAAACAAAACATAATAACCCTATAATCAAACTGCTATACATTACATTACAAATATAAGGCTGTTGGCTGTTAGCAGAGTATTATTATTCACACGTCGCGCAGGAAATTGAGAGTCTAACTGAACGATGAGCTGGGGCGGAAGAGGATCGAACCAAGCAACGAGCGAGGGATCTGGGAACTAGTTCATCCGTGGCAGCGCTCTACCGAACTGGTTCCATCGCGAAGTACACAAGACTAACAAGTATCGTATAAAGACACAAATCACGTTCAATGTAGCAATGCGAAAGCAGAAATAAAGATGAATTCTCATCAATTTTCCTTTCCTTTTTTTCTGTGGGATTCCAACTGTGTTTGAAAATTCAACTGACTCATTCAGACCACTCTGATTCAATCGAGTCGAGTTGTCGCTTTACAAGAATCCGTCCTTGAGCATGGAAGGTTTTGATTACATGTTGTGCGTACATTCTTCTTTGTCCACACTCCAACATAAATTATCTCCAGACGACATAACGAGGTACAGTTCTCACAGTTGGATGAATGCTATTTTCTTTAGGTTGTTGTTTTTTTTTTAAAGTTTTGTAGCGTTCACTTTGTCCGAGAAGTTGTTAGTAGTGAGGTTTCAGTGACGCTGTATTTTAGTATTTGCGTATTTTCAGTGAATTTTCATATTTAATTCCATTTAATTATAGATCAAATACACAGCCACTGAACTTCACTGGGTGTCGGATGGAGAAAACTGGGTGAAGAATAATTTCCAGCGAACGTCTTTGAGTAAACGGTTTTTGAATACAGTTACATCAAAGCCCTAATAAAATGATACGAGGGAAACAAAGACATTGTCATAACATCGCATTAGCCATAAACCCGCAGTATGAACAGCGCGCTACGCTGCTAGTTGGATGAGACTCCAGGGATACACCGAACAACAGCGCTGCAGCGGGGGTGAACGCGTCTGTTACTTGTGTAATATTTGGTGATTCACACAGTATTAAAATCTTTCAGTCACTCTTAATGGCCGCCAATATGGGTATTCTCACAAAGTGTAAAATTTCTGTCGCCCAGACTTGTTGGAACCGTTTCATGCTTGAGCAGTCGTGTTTCTTGTGCTTGGGAGGAATGTGTTGGAGCCGCTTCGGATAATTCCGTCAATAAGACTCGGCTGCTGTTTGAATGCCGACGGTCTGTACGGCCGTTATTAAATTCCAGACTCCAGCAGTCTGCTGACTGGACAAGTGGAGTGGAAACGTTCAGACGGAGCGCCGAGATCTGATATCAGCAACGTTGTCGTTTGCTGAGAAAATTGAGTCACCCACGTCAAACCTGACGAGCACGTGTTTCCCACACTGAGAAGTACGGTGTTGGAAACTTCCCAGTTAACAATTCTAACCAAACATAGGGCGAGTTGTTCGGAACGACTCTGTTTTGAGGGCTCCATTAGCAGACCCCACTGGAGACCTCTAGCGTAATAAGTACGACGCTTCAGATTAGCACACGCCGTCAGTTACGTATTTAAAATTTCATAAAATTATCTTGTACGAGCCTCCCATACAAGTTAAAAGCGATCCATAAAGAGTTTTTTTCGGCGCTATCGGATAGCGTAGCAGTGATTTATAGCTCGCAAGAAGAGGAGCAACAAAATTTTTCGCGTGAAAATAAATACGCGAGTTGGCGACTTTTGACCGTTACTTTTATTATTATTATTTTACGAAGAGACCGAGCGTGGTGGTTGAGCGATTAACGCTCTGGTCTCGCATTCGGGAGGACGTCGGTTCAGATCCCCGTCCGGGAATCCAGATTAGGGACTTCCATGGTTTCCCCAAATCATTCGTCGTAAGTGCCGGGATGTTTCCTTCAAAAGCCGTGACCGAAGTCCTTCCTGTTGCTTGTACTCAGTCGTTTCCCGCCTCTAATGACCTCGACGTCGACGAGGCTTAAAGCCATCAGCAAAAATAGAGAAAACTTCAGGAACTGTTTGTAGAAAACGTTGCAAGTTTTAGCTGACATTAACATGGGTTCCACGATAAACTGTAGGTCCCAGGGGAAAGGAGCTGGCCGTCTTACCTCTGACACAATGGCTTAGTATGCTTCCTTCGGGAGGATCCAACCAACCTTCGGGTTGTGGACTAGGTTAAGTTAACATTTCACGAGAAATACGAACAGCATTCCTTGCGGACTGTGTACTGGAGCCGTGGCCTCGCCGTGTCGTTGGTTTCTGTGCCACACAGGACATTGGTCGCCACGACACGCACACCGCGCGAATAAAGTGTGTGTCTCCACAATGTATCTTCTTCATAATCACGACTCAACATGTCACCTGCTATTTAAAAATACATTAGCAATGAGAGGGGACGTGGCACAGGGTAGCGTGTTGGGACCATTGCTATTCATCATTCCATTGAATGATTGTGTTGATGGTTTATAGTCAGAATTTAAGTTATATGCAGACGACATAATGGTGTATAGTAATATGAAACCAGGATGCCCTGAGTAGAATAGCTAAGTGGACAGACAGGTCAGCATGGACTGAAGAAGTGTCCACTTACTAAGTAACACAGATAAAAAGTAAAGGTTGTTACTGATTGCAGGGCGAGGTCAGGCTCGCAGTGTAAACGTGTTGGCGTCACGTTATATGATGAGAGAGGGGTAACTGGGTGAGTGAGGGACCTGCCACCAGAGCGTGTGCTGCGTCGGGATTCCTTCCGAATAGTGTGACGTCTTCCTCAATTAGAACAGCGTATTTTCTATCATATAAACGATACTTTGAATCAAGTATCTTGTGCGATGGCGATATTTCGCTAACTGTCGCTGTAGTATAGAAGAGACTGAGGGAATGTAGTAGTCTGAGGTAGATCCGCGAGTGTTAACGTGAGTCGACAGTTACTGTTCGTAACTTAACATATTGTTTGGGCTCTCAGCATACAGTATCGCTCGGTACTTGACCTCGCATTCGGGAGGACGCGGGTTCGAATCCTCGTCCGGGCATCCAGATATGCGTTTTCTACGGTTTCCCCAAATCACTCCAGGCGAATTGGGCGCTGCTTCCATCAAAAGACCATGGCTGAATTCCTTCCCGTTCCTTGCCCCCAGTCCTTTCCCGCCTCTAAGGACCTCGACGTTGACCAGGCGTAAGTGGAAAAGAAAACAGCTGAAGTAAACATCCGTGCCCCCGCGCAGCTGTCGATTAGACGTCACTGATACTTAACACCAAAATCAGTGAGCGGTCCGTTGACAGCCATCTACTGCGCGACTCCGCTGATCTATTGAGGCCATATTTACTACGTACAGCATTTTAGTGTCGTAGTGAGTAAGGTTTGTGGTAACATCTCATTGCGACAGGACTCCACTTCGGAGGCGGAGCTTTCTCGTAGTCCATTGCCAACCACGAGTCACGGGTTAGTCTCTGCGATCTTATTATGTGTTTTATATCACAGTCAACACGCATACACATAACGCAACATGTTCCTGCAACCGAGAGTGGTGGTGTAACGGATAGCGTTCTGGCCTCGCATTCGGGAGGACGGCGGTTCGAATCCCCGTCCGGGCATCCAGATTTGGGTTTTCCATGGTTTCCCAAATCACTCCAGGCAAATGCCGGGATGCCTCCTTCAAAGGCCATGGCCGAATTCCTTCCCATTCCTTGCCCCCCATCCTTTCCCGTCTCTAAAAGCCTCGCTGTTGAGAGACGTTAAGCAATTAATAATAATAATAAAAAAAATATCCTCGTGCACACCTGAAGCTCGTGGGTTATCAAACAACAAACACAAACTTTCGCACTTGGTGGAGGTTTCAAGGAGACGGGGAGACAGTATAGACTCGTCGGAAGGAGAGCGGGAGGTCCCTGATAGAGCCATTCCCCAGGGCGCAGCTCAGCTGATTGGCCAGTAGCTCGCTCTGGTAGTGTACGCCTGTGTGTTTACATCTCCGGCGTGTGTTCATTACGACTGCACATAGGCGCTGCATCAGGGCTCCGCAAACGGTTTATCCCATCCACCCCTTAGTAGAATATTGTTGTCTTATCAACCCAAGTATTTAATAAAAACATTAAATTATTTTCGGCATTACTGATCTCAAGCAATAAGGAAACCTGCGCAACATCCCTACATCTTACAAAATCCACCCAGTAATATTGACAGAAAAAGCAGACATTTTTCACTGTTATTATAACCTAAAAAAATTAATAAAAGGACAGATGGAAATTTAGTTCAAGATCCGGCTGTGAGGTTTCTATGTCCATCTTTTATTTCATTGAAATGCATAATTTATGTATAATTATTAGTATCAGTTTACAATTGTGCCAGGCTGCCTATTAAATATGGCCGCAAGTGTTTTTAATTAATTCCTTAAAAAATAAATAAATATCGTTCACTTGCTTTTTTAAAAATATCTTTAACAGCTGGCAACCCCTCCTTGCGGCCACTGTTACACAGGCAACCGAAACGTTTTGTTCTTTACATGTCTCCTTTGAAATGAATTGTAATTTATAAAAAAAACAAGTGAACGAAATTTTTTGATTTAAAAAAAATTAATTAAAAACACTTGCGGCCATATGTTGACAATCTAGCATTCTGCTATTAATAATTAAACATAAAAATTTCATTTCATTTAAATAACAGATGGAGGTAGGAATAATGAAGCAGGATCTTGGCCTTTCTATGTTGAATTTGTTGTGTTTTTTCAAAATTGCGTTTGCATCGCTAAAACAAGCTTCAACCATGCATGAAGTTGGGAATGCTTCTGCTTTGAGCCTGCGTTATTTAGTAGTAATATTTTTATTGCTCCAAAATTCACTAACGTTTTTATTTTTAAACAACGCTTTAGTTTCGAGATTTACACATATCAATAAGTTCATCTTATAATTCAGGTTCACTTCCTTTATTATTCATTTTTACATCAAATCGAGTAGCAAACCATTCGGGAACTTGCGTATTCTTAGTCTTCGAAACGTGATTTAAAGTCTTCTTTTAATTTACCTCCAAATCCGCAGACAGTTTAATTGATCCTCTTTAGTATTAATCGACCCCCGTGTATTGGTCGACCACTTTGGGGACCCCTGCGCTACACACTCGTCGGAGGGGGAGCGCTGGCGGGTCGATGTAACTGAGGAAGTGAGTGGGCATGGGGCAGAAACGATACCAAACGAAACAACCGAGTGAGAAACCAGAACACAAACAACGGAAACAATATAATATAAATCCATTTCAGATACTTCCTCTGTCAACCAAGCGATCTTTCTTGTTCTGCAGCGTTCACATTTTCTCTCATTTCACTCCTAGCATAGAGTTCTGTACTTTTCTTCTGAACTCATGTGATGGTGCATTATTCCAATAACACAAAGTTTTCTCTCTCCCTGTCTCTCTCTTTTTTTTATCTCACAAAAACTGCGTGCAGTTGGATTGTCAGTAAACCTCATTCTGGGTTGCCATTCGTAAATGAAATTTTGAAGAACTGAAGGGTATCTCTAAAGGAACCAGTGAATGAAACTGCTGCGCGTAGTGATGTGCAGTATAATCGACAATGTGCAGAGAAGAGCCACGCGACCTTGATTGGGCTGGAAGACAGACCTTGTGGTTTGCGGAGTAACGAGCGGACAGCACTTCTCGTGTCGCGTGTCGCGTGCACTGCCGTGTGTGGAGACAGCTGCGGAGGTCGTTGTTAAAGCTGAGCTGTAATCTGGTTGAGCACTCCGCTACTTCGCGTGCATGATGACCACCAGCATTAACATATTGCTCGCAAGACTGGACGTCAGTGTATTTCAAATATTAAAATGAAAGCCATTGGCACAATGAAATATTTGGCAGCATTGTGACAGAGACTTTAATTACATTTAAAACGTTTTAGCGATTACAGTGGGACGCCAGTATAACACTAGAGTATTATCACTTGGTATAAATTGCTTAATCTTACGTACATTCCCACTGAAAGTTTTCAGATACCTTGTGTCGGTTTACAAAATTGCTGTGCTGTGTAAATTCACAGCGCGCGCCGCGTTGATTATTCGTTGGCGAGTTTCTGCATAGCGCGCGCTGATATCTTATATCGGTGTACATGGCTCATTTAGAAATTTCCGCACTAGAACATACTCGAATCTAAAATCAAGCGACTTCTTCAGAAGTGTGTTTTCACATTTGGATTGAAGTTAAAACGATAGTATCGCATATTGTATATATATCTGGACAGTGATGTATGCGATCTGCTCGAGCTTATTGGAAGAAACATAACGTCCGTTTTTTTTAATGATATTGTAAAGTTAACATTATTGTATGCACACCTCTCTGAAAATCTACCTGCAATGAACTGCACGGTAGAGCGCGCCAGAGAGCATGTGCCACGCTGCGCTTAGAGCCTGAGCTCAATAGAGAGCGGAACCAGGCGCCAAGTGATCGACAACGCAAAAAGTCGAGGGTGAACACAGCGCCGGCTAGACTGCACAACACACGATCCACTCCAGCCACAAGGGAGGGAACTCGGATAAGCAACGGGAAGGAATTCTGCCACGGCACCGTACCGCCATTCTCCAAGAGTGATTTCGGGAAACCATGGAAGACGCTGATCTGGGAGGACGGATGGGGTTTCGAACCCGCGTCCTCCCGAATGCGAGGTCACGCGTGTCCACCACACACGCCCGATCACGAGAGCCCAGGGTGAAAAGTTCTCGACCTGCCAGTTACCATCAAACTCATGAGCTGATGAAGAGTACCGCGTTAGCGCCGCTGTCGCCTGCTCATATTGACTGAAAACGCTTCGCAGCCATTAACATTTGAAAATATGCGGAGGAGACGAAATGTGCTGAATACGGGCGATGTTCCAACAATCCGTATTTCAGATCCTCGCGTTCGATGTTGCACGATCTTTTTCGAAATGGTCCCAATAACTGAGAAATTCGTTCTCGTGTTTAGTTCTTGGTCTGCCCTTAACAAATAAGTCATTCACTTCGCACAAAGCACTTCCGTATTTAACTCTCGGTGTAAACTGTATCGCTCGCGTTGTTCTGAAATGCGCCCAGTGCCGTACTCGGCTGCTCTTGGTTGCCCTCCACGTCGGTCGTCTTCCAGACATCAACAGCTACGTTCACATCCAGTCCCCTATTTGTTTACTGTTGAATTTGCAGCAGGAATATGTTCTTTCTAAGCCTTTACAACCTTCGACTAATTTGCGTTACCACTTAAAAAAAAAATCGAAAACAAAGGAATCTGAACGGCCGATAGTCCAGTATATTCTCTTGAAGTAGACACACAAAACCAAACGGTGCAAAAGAAGTTTACAATATGTTCTAGTGTGTGCAATCTCCTGCATGTGGTTTGCTTTGTTCATGTTGATATTTCTCTGTGCAAATTGCGACTGTTACGCTGTTGTTCGTTTGCTGACAGCTCAGCGCTGCAGTCGCGAGGAAACATACGGCGAGAGACGCGTCACGCGAGTTGACTGACGACAGCTGCCTCCCCCCCCCCCCCACAGCCAAACTATTTTTATTCATTTCATCTCTACATGCCCTTTACAACCCACGTCCTCAATTACCTGCTTCATATATTCTAATCTCTGTCTTCCTCTACATTTCTTACCTTCGGCCGTTCCCTCCACCAGTAAATTAACCAATCCAGCATGTCTCAAAATATGACCTAAGCCTGTCTCTTCTTTCCGTAAGCTCCTTCCACAAACTTCTTTCCTTACCCATCATTTCCAAAACCCCTTCATTTCGTGCTTTGTTTGTCAACTTAATTTTCAGCATTGTTCTGTAGCACTGCATTTCAAATGCTTCAATTTTGTTTCTTTCTGGTATTCCTAAAGTCCATCTTTCGCTACCATAAAATGTTGTGCTCCACACATTGAGTTTTAAAAAGTTATTTCTATTTGAAACTACAAAATTTCTCTTTTTAATCAAGGCTCTTTTTGCTAGTGCTATTCTGCTTTTAACGTCATTCCTGCTTCGACCATTGGTTGTAATTTCTCTTCCGAAGTAGTAGAATTCACTTACTTCTCCTATTGAATCTGATCCCATTTTTATATTTAATCTACAGTGATTGGCATCATTTCTGCTAAATTTAATCACTTTTGTCTTGCTTTGATTTATATTCAATCCAAAATCATCCTTAATTATTTGTTCACGCCATTCAGTAACTTCTCAATACCCTCAGCCTGTTCTGCTAAGAAGAAAATGACATCAGCAAATCGTAGCATACTGATTTTTTTTTTCTGTGAATATTTAACTTTTAAGCCACTTGAACAATAAACGTTTATACATAAATTATGTGATCTTAATACCATTGTAGAAACTGCTTATGTAGAGTACAGCTGTGCCATTGGCGAGTCAGGCAGCTCATGACAACTTATTAGAGTGATTAGGATAGAACGGCTGCGAAAGAGACGTCCCATGCGGGCAGAGAATTGTTTTAATGAACTTTGACCTCAGAGAGCGGCCGAGTCTAATTTAAAAGTCAAGTGGTCACAAGTCGCTCGATAACAATTAACTCCTGTTTATTAGAATAAATTAGAAGCAGCTGCGGCCCCAAGACGACGCTCGTGCGAGTGTTAACTGGTCCTCTCAGAGTCAACCTCACAAAGTTCACAGGCAAACTATAAATATAAGTCCAGAATTTATGGTTCTCGGAAACAACTAAATCTGTGATACTGAAAAATTACAGACTACTTCTGCAGATAATTTCTTCCGACGTATCACTCGAAGAGTTCTACAATCGAAAAAATACACGAAATTCATTCTTACGACTTATCAATTCTTCGATTCATGAAATTCTCCAAGGAAAATACATAACATCCCCTGGGAAAAAATCAAATCCAACTTATAGCTGAAATTTGGTGAGTCTGATTGATGTGAAACATAAAAAAAAAATCAGTAATGGTGTAGTGAAGTGTATTTTAATTAACTTATAGATTCCGTTTATTGAACTCAATTTATTACAGTATCTGCGTGTGGAACAGTGATTGCGAACTGTCAATTACCCGACAGACGACGAGATAACACTCTGCATTAGTACAGTAAGCCAACCAGCGGAAACAAACTTTTCAATAGATTAAGAAGCGTAAAAGGCGCCGTTGAGATTACTAAAAAGGAGAAGGTCCAAAGACGGTCTGGGGTCTAAATACGGGCTACTTGCTGAAAGTGGGGGAAGGGGGCTGTGCTCAGGCACAAGGATGGGACCGAAAGGAACATCAAGTGGTGGGGGAAGAGTAGTGAGCCAATGAACTTGGTCCGTGACACACGTGCGTTGGCGCAAATTGTTTTATCGGAAAATTTGCTTTTGGAATACTCGAAACTTTTCAAGGTATGTCAACATTAATTTATTTATTTCTTACTTAATCAGTAAATTAAATGGCTTCCACCAAATCTCAAAGTACATGACCTGAGCTTCTTGCAGGACACCTATCCTGTTTTGTAGTGGCTGCCGAGACCATCAACTTGAAGTATCGCGTGGTCAAAAGACGGGCTACCATTGGTGGTCCAATAGCGGGCTAGCTCTTGACTCGAAAACGCGAAGATTTCAGCACCCTGGATCTACGACTAACTGCACAAACTTCAACGTCCATTTGGTGTACCTTCGATCTCCACCACTGCAAAGCAAAAGCAATTGTGGACGCAAGAGCGCCAAGACTAGCATCATAACTGGATCGCCTCACAGCGAATGATTGAAGAAAAGTGTTAAGCTTAGAGACTTACATTCGTCAGAAGATTGTGAAAATGTAGTCAGTTGCCTCAGCAAAGAAAAATAATTCAAAATTGCCAAGCCAAACCAAAAAGCCCATTGGTAAGCTCGGCGAAGAGATGCAGTCAGACGAAGACCATAGGATCCCTCCTACTAATGACGACATTGACGATTTTTGGGGGGATAAACGTGGCGACGACAATGCAGCATGCTTTCAGTGATGGACTCTTTTCAGATGACGTCAGATTCGAAGTGTAGATTCAGCTCTACAAGTGTGAAGATTGGGCAGAAGACTGAATTTACTGGAAGAAAATGAAATACATGATTGTAATATGTTAAGTTAATAACTTCTTTATGGACAAAATTTGGTATTCTTTAATTTATTAGGAGATAAATTTTCCTTTTTATACAAGTAGCCTGTATTTGGATCACCTCTTGAAAATCAGTCTTTTTTTTAATCCTTTGATTTTGGAAAAATTAAAATTGGTTATTGACGTTTTTAACCCTTGTATCACCTTCCTGATTGTTTTATAGAAGCAAGTGACATCAAAATTATCCATATTGAGTGACCAGGAAAATCACAAGGACGAAAATAAAAGTGACAGCCCGTATTTGGAACTTCTCCTCTAATGTCTGATAATTTCCTCCATTAGATTAGATAGGTCCCTTGTAAAAATTTTACTGTATATATTCCCTCCAATAGCTTTAGCATAAATATTTATATCAAATGTACATAACTACCCCTAGGAACAATTATAGAATCTTAAAATTAGATTTTAATGAAAATATGTTGATTCCCTGGCTTTGAAAGGCCGACGGGATTATCCAACCAAACTGATCACTGTAGAGAACATGACTCATCAAAAGCCATGTCCAAACGACGCGTAACGCGACAGCAGTAGCAGGACCCTGCTGGGAGTGTTGGCGACACTAGCAGTGCTGTGCTGTGCTGGGGTATTCCCCCTGGTGGGTGGAGTGACGAGTTCACATAGCACTCAGCCCCCGCCAGCAGCCATTCAACTTCTTATGTCCAAGTGACGCTACAAGCCTCAAATCTACTATTATGCATAGATCTGATCAATATTAGCAACCACGCTTGGTTTCATTTCCTTTTTATTTTTAGATTGCACGTTGTTCATATGGAGACTACACATATTTTGTCCCGCACTCACGATCACGACGCTGCATCACCATAGCTCCACTGTAATCCTCGTCGTCCTACGAGCAGGTGATTGGCTAAGTTTAGGTGGCTTCTCCCCCAAAGTCCAATACTGGTGCTTCCACCTGTGTCTACACAGCGCGAACTCCAATCGCGAAACGCTCCGGCGTTTTCTTCTGGATCAGGCCGTATGACTGAAATTTCTTTATGTATAGAGATGAGACCCCTTGTATTCGTTTTGTCTCCGTGCTTGGTCTGGAAGCTGCTTGGACTCATCGCTCGTCCAGGACGCGCATCCACTGCCCTTTAGAGGTATCGAACACACACGGCTGGAGAGACTCGAATTGTCTGTATCGACGAATTTTCAAATTTAACCGTGACATCGGAGTGGCGACTCAGAATAAGCTGTCGACTCACAACACACCCCCGACCCCCCACCCCCTTCCTCGTGCGCCACCTCGTCTCTACCGTCATCACACTCCTCAAGGCATGAAGAAAAAGTGGCATCTCTGTGGAAGCCCTTAGAGAACTTGGAAGTACTATCGCAGAGGCCATGCAGCAGATCCTGGTCGACTGTTGGGACACCTGTCCGCACTAACACAGCCACTGCACAAACAAGGAGCCCTAGGTGACTGCGAGGGATATCGCAGCCCAGAGAGTAGTGTCTAGGAACCAGTGCGTCCACACGACCAGTGACGCTGCTGCAGTGAGCAGATCCAAGCGTCGACTTCAACAAGGCTTACGGGTTTACTGACCGACAGACATCAGCGAGAACCTAGTGTGGACACGTACCCTCATCGAGCGAACTCTCACACACACCTCTTCCAAGGTGAAATTCAGAGAAGAACTGTTCAAGATCACTACTGGAGCAAGACAAGTGGGTGCCCTCTCGCCCATTCTGATCAATCTGGTCTTCGACAAAGTCATTTGGACCTGGGAACTTGCTCTGGACAATTAAGAGCCTGGCTTTCGCAGACCTAACAACAGCTTTAAGGACGCTGCCATTACCGTTCAAAGCCTACACGAGATAGCGGCGGAAGACAGGACTACGGATATCGTTCTAAAGCAGCAAGTACGAGTACTTCCAGAGTCGACACCCAGGAAAGCCCCTCTCACCGTCATCCGTGGCGAGATCGGGAAAGTCGATCGATCCCGGTTCCTCGGTGAGGGGATCGACTCCAGTGGTAGAGACGGAACCTCCATCACAGACAGGAATGCCAAACTCAACGCAGCGTACCACATTACAACAAGAGGTGCATTTAGAAGAACTCCAACATCCGTCACTGCTAAAATGTTGTCAGACCTCAGTCCAAATATACCTTGCTGATCAACAGGAAAGGCGCGTGGATGGTCTGGAAAGAGTTGAAACATCCTGATGGAAATCAAGGACTCAGAGTGCTCCCGGAGGGAACGTACCGCCTGAAAGGGAACAGCGAGTTGTGCCACCTATTGGAAACGGCTAACATCAACACGCGACGTGGGGCGCTCAAGTTTCACCGGCTCCTTCTCAGACTAAGACAGCAACAGGCTCACCAAGTAGATCTTCTCACCTATCAAAAGCTACGAGCTACAAATTTCCAACGCTGATGTAGCCGATCGCTCCAAATTTTGTAATAGCTTAACGACTGGTGTCCTCCATCAAAGTTGCTAAACCTCGGAAACCCATCTCACAGGAGAGCTGGGCTCTACAGGTATTCGGAACGAAAGGGAGCTCCGCAGTGAGCTTGACTGTGGTGGCTGTTTACTGGCAGAGAGTTTTGTGATCTTGTTCTGAGCCAAGTCTACTCTCTGCAGTCTCCATTAAATCACTTTCTCAAACAAAATGGATTCCCTCGGTGTTATAGCTCGTTGATTTAAAGTAAAAAAATCTGGCGACTTGTGCACTATGCATCCCGTCTTTTAGTAAACTACCCACATAAACACCTCAAATGTGTTGTTCTGTCTGTATTACAAATAAGCAAAAGCCAAGATTCCCCTCACAAGTCTTTTAGATTTGACAAGCCTTACAATACGTATAGTGCTTTCATTTCAGCAAAATTATTGCATGCATAGGGAGCAAGGCACCGCGAGAGGAAGCATGCGTTCCAGTGAGAGGGAGACATGACGCGGCATGAGCACGAGGCTTAGCCTGTGCTTTACAGGAACTGTTTCTGTGGGATACAGGGGTCTCTAAGAAAGAAAATGGATACCCTTAAACAGTCGCCTGAAGCAGATAGCTAAAGAAATACAGTACGTCTACGTTTTCTTTCAGTTGCAGGAATGAGAATAATAGAGAACGCAGTGGCGTTACTCGGACACATTAGCAGTGTTACCAAAATGGCGATCGTGGTACTGCGTTAGTGATCGTTTGATCTACCGGAGAATATGGAACAGTGAGCAGCTGGTCGGACTGAAGAAAGAAAACATGTCAGACGTCTGCCGATGGTTCTACACATTAAATACAATCGCGGTGTCAGTTGTGGTTGAATTTTTTTGTTTTGACAGCGTTAGCCCCGTCTGTAATGTTGCTCACCGCCTGCTTCTCCAGTTGAACAACGTTTGTCTTACATTGTCTCAGTGTTACCAGTGGGTAAATTGCCCATCACTTCCCTGAGTAACTTATTCCAGTCACCCTTGCGCCCGAAATCGAGTGCCAACTTGTGGTCATGCTCATCTCCTTCCTTACATTCAACACTCTTGATTATTACCCCGATACGCACTCAACCCTCCTCAGCAACGATCACCCAGTGCACTGTGACGGCGATTCGAGGTCCTTTGTGACTGTGTTCTGCGATAATTTGCACGTGTAGCTGCCCTTGGAACTCACCACACTCCTGAAACGATCTAGTAATTCCTTTGTTTCCGACTTTTCTGATAGCCCCCTTACAGCTGCTCACTTTGCTGTGGTTACACAGTGTGTGAGGCTCTGAAGGCCGCTGTGGCGTTGAAGGCGGAGATGATGCGAGGCCGCGCCCACTCGGCTGCTGTGAAATGCCACTGCGCTCGTCCCACGCGATGGCTCACCTTTTGACACCGAGCGGCGCGGCAGCAGAAATACCACGACGCACGGAAAAGCAGGAGCCTACCAGCGGGAAATCAAGCAGTCTACACGGCGACGGGGCGAGCTGCGCGTTACGACACCACATTACACAGCAAGCTGCACGTCCACGCCTAGACAGGGACACGAACCGGGGACCTTTCGGTTTGCAGCCCCTGACCCACTAGACCTCTCCGTGAGCTGAACAATGAAAACCAAACACTTTATCCATCCTTACAATAGTAGCAGAGATTATAGCAAGCACAGCAGATTAAATATAAAAATGGGATCGAATGCAATAGGAGAAGTAAGTGAAATCTGCTACTTGCGAAGCAAAATTACAACCGATGGCCGAAGCAGAAATGATGTTAAAAGCAGAATAGCACTAACAAAAAGAAATAGATAAATCTCTTAACTTAGAAATAACTTTTTTAATCTCTGTGTGTGAACGCTGTAATTTATGCTAGTGAAACATGGACTTTAGGAATACCAGGAAAAATATTGAATGAAGCATTTGAAATGTGGTGCTACAGAAGAATTCTGAAAATTAAGTGGGCAGACGAAGTAGGAAATGAATGAGGTTTGGAAATGATGGGCGAGGAAAGAAGTTTGTGGAAGAAGCTTACAGAAAAAAGAGACAGACTGGTAGGCCATTTTTTTTAGACATGATGGATTGGTTAATTTGTCAATGGAGGAAACAGTCGAGGTAAGAACTGTAGAGGAAGACAGAGATTAGAATATATGAATTAGATAATTGAGGACGTGGGTTGTAAGGGGTATGTAGAGATGAAAACGTTAGCAGAAGATAAAAAGGGATGGAGGATTACATCAAACCAGTCAAAACCCTGATGATAGAAATAAAACCATTAGTACCAAGAGACCCTACCATCGACATTTGACTAAATGGCGTAAGCGTGAATTCACGAAACAAATGCCTCGTCCTCTTCTCAGCGTAGTGCTGATGTTTTGAAGTAGTAGACATCGTCGCGAGGCACACGTGAAGCTTCCTGTTGCCTGAACGATCGATTGGACATCTCCTTATTGCTGAGCCGTTTCGACACAATGCTTGAGTTTGTCGCCAATTTGTCCCGTATTTCACAATCAGTGAAGTATTCTACGCTGATGTACAACGCTCGAACTCCGGTCAGTGCAACTGCTGGTCTATGTTCCCAGGAGAATTTGGCTCCACCGACTTTCACAAGTATTGTTTACAGTCGAAAGCATCACAACGGACATACACCAACCAAATAAGACAGTTGTTAACGTATTTTCAAGGATTTGTATGTTTTTGTAAATATTTTTAGTGATATTGTTATTCTGAAATACGTAGGGAGTAAGGAAAAGCGAGCCATAAATAATATATCAAACAAATGATATGAGCAGAACAAAATATGAAAAGACTAACAGAAGACATGCAGGAGCCATGCTGAACAGAACGAATGCGTTAGCGGCGCTTTCGAATAATGGTATAGGATGTAATTAGTTGTCAGTATCGATGTTATTGTTATTATTATTACTCCGCAATTCACTAAACGTGTGTGGCGGAGGGTGCATTGCACCTATCCGAAAGTGTATTAGTTTGGAAGGGATTACGGGATATGGCAGCAGGCGCCCATGGGCTATTTTGACGAAGCATCCCGGCATTCGCCTGCAGCGATCTGGGAAAACGATGGAAAACTCAGATCAGGATGGCCGAAATCATTAATACAGAGCTACTCCTTTCGGAATGTAAGTATAATCGCCAAATAAATCCTTTCTATTCCGTTCCCTAATCACTCGTGGAAAAAATGAGTACAGAAATGAATCGGTTCTGGCCCTGATTTCTGTTATCTTATTTTCGCGGTCATTCCTAGATATCAATGTTGCCGGTAGTAATATTTGTTTGCTGTCATTCCGAAATAAGTCAGGAGTGAATTTTTCAATTAGCAACGCCATCGGTGTTCCAGGTCTTGCCCACCTAACTCCTTCAACATCGCACTTACTCTTTCCCCCAGCTATATATATACCTGTCACGAATCTGGTAGGTCTTCTTTGGACCTTCTCCGATGCCTCCAATAACCCCCTTTTTATGGACACCCTGTACAGAACAACAATATTCTAAGTGAGGTCGCACTAGTGCTTTGTATGCAATTGATTTAACTTCCGGTGTGAACTGTTTTAAATTACGAATTCGGAGCATATGATTTGCTTTCCCAATTACATCCTCGATATGCTCGTTCCACGACAAATTATTACGAGTTGTTACCCCTAGGCATTTAGCGGAATCTACCGTTCTATGGACAGTATCATTAATTGTATATTCAGAGCTAAATGGTGTCACCTTTTTACTTACACGCATGACTTGGCACTTTTTAGCGTTTAACTCCAACTGTCAGTCTTTACACCACGCAAGTATTTTCATAATATCGTCTTGTAACAAGACATATTTTAGTAAATTTAAATTGTACAAAGAAAAGACTGAACAAATGTTGTTTATTCTGAGGAAAGAGATGGTTGTTGTTTCATTTAAAGCTAATGTGACCTATTAGAATAAGTAGCGTTATAATAAGTGTTTGAATAGTGACGAGTTCTTTGAAAAATAAGTAACAGTCCAATTGAGTATTGAGAGTAAAAGGATTCATGTAGCTATACTGATTTATAAAAAGGCTAACTAAAGACTGTTAGAAATGATTATAGCAACGAGTTACGTTACAGTACCGAAAAGTACTGGCTTTACGCCTCGTCGACATCGAGGTCATTAGCGGCGGGATGGGGCTGGGGACAAGGAACGGGAAGGAATTCAACCAAGGGCTTTTAGAGGAAGCATCGTGGCATTCGCCTGGAGTGATTTGGAGAAACCATGGAAAACCCAACTCTGGATGCCCGGACGTCCATTCGAATCGTCATCCCCCCGAATGCGAGGCCAGAGCGTTAACCACTCACCCACCACATTCGGTTTAAGTTTTCAACTACACTATTCCTTGAAATGATTTTAAACGGAATCACGGGATAACAGCTTGGTTACCACGTCGAGTTACTCCCGTCGCTGTTGACTGTATTGTTGCTGATTAACTGTATTGTTATGTTTACACCTGTTTCCCACGTGGTGGGAGGACTGCATTTCTTCTTCGTGATGCTCATTCTTTGCCCCCCGTCTTTTCTTCTTTTTTTTCAAATTTGCAATAATTCGTTTTTAAAGTATCAACTCATGTGAAGTATCGTGCCTGAAACAGTGTCTGAAATTTCGTATTTAAGTCTGTTTTGAAAAATCATTGGTGAAACTATATCTTGTCGTATACTCAGTTTCGAGTAAGGGATGGGAGTTGTCTTTAGTGAGTGAATTGTTATTTGTAATTAAGAACCATCCACAAATTACGTTACACCAATTTCATGATTTTTCGACCCTTCTCCCCCCCCTCCCCCATGTCTCAGGTTGTCACATTTGTGAGACCCCCTCCCCTCTCCTGGTGTGACGTCACATATTTTGGAACATTAAATTTATAAATTAAAACAGCACTTCCAAAATCATTTATGTATTTCTAGTTATAGAATCATATCAACAATAAATCAAACATTTAAGAAAATATAAAAAAACATAAAAATCGAATTAATGATACCAAATTGAGTGAGGTGGTTCAGGGCAGAGCCCCTGTGCGACTAATAGCAAACGGACGCCAGCGATAACGAGCTCGTACACATTCACTTCAATAAAATAAACACTCGGCAAATTATTTGTGTTTTTTTCTGAGCTAAAAACACTTTTGTTGATATTATAATGAAAATTTAGTTAAATATGCACAAACTGGTCCTAACGACAATTTATGCATTTTTAGCCACTATAAAACCACAAACAACGGTCATAAATTATATGAACATAACATCAGTCAGAAAAAAAATAGGGTGTTGCCTAAAATCCGAGGTCTAATTATAAGTAGTGAATAACAACGTAACTAAATCGGTTGGGTTGTTACCTTTTTAAATCTGTCACGGAATAATAAATATGTTTTTAACGAGGGAGAACAAAATATTAAAAATAATATAAAACTTGAACTTACTTTTACGCTCGTTGTTCTTGTTTTCATAGCGAAGGATTTTTTTAAAAAAATCTATAAGTTTCACTTTCTTCTTCATCAATTTCATTTGCAACTCTCTGATTTTCGATTTCACTTCGCCCTCAACATTATCATTGCTTTTCAAACTTCGCCATAAGGTGTTAACCTCATCTTGTATATTTTGTTGATTTTTATCAGCATAAGCTGCACTTTATGCTTCATATAGTTTGCGGTAAAGAATATCCAAGTCAACTTTACTCATTGTAAATTTGTTGGATAAACTGAAAATCAGAAAATAATCAGACTAAGAAAATCACATCCATCACTCAGTGTTGACTGAATGGTATAAACAATTGAACATAGACGAAATCACGGCGACGGTGGCCATTGTTAAAGCCTCGGTGGCGGTGTTGGCCTTTCGGCTTATGTCAAAGGGAGCCGACGCGAAGCACTGCAGGTACAGCGAGTGACCGCCACGAGCCAAAAATTATGCAAGTGATGTCACAAAGTTTATGACACGTCCCCCTCCCCCTTGTCACACGATATCACACTTTGTTGACCCCCCCTTCTCATGGTGTGACGTAATTTATGGATGGCCCCTCACGACGGGAGCTACCTGGCGACCGTGACGCTGGAGTTTTATTTTGGAGTCACGAATGCACGGAGGCATGCAGCGAGTCTCGGCTCAATAGCTGATAACGAGGACGCAGCGTCGAGCGCCACACAGGTACTACCATCAACGAGAAATTCGTACTTGTTTCTAGACAATTTTATGGCAAATTTCTTAGATTTTAGATGTGTCTCCAACAAGGAACATCCCTTTCTTCCCCTGGAACATGGGACAGTGAGTTAGTCAAAAACCAGTCAGTAGTCTTTGCGTTAATTCCGTTCATTCAAACACAAAAAAAGTTGATTCCTATTTCACATCTTATTGACGAAGACCTGGACTAATTCTTTTCCCAAAAGTATCTTAAACGTACAAATGTTTTTGCGGTTAGTGTTGTCATACACGGTGGAGCGACGTAGCGCTAAATAAGCAGTCGAGAAGACGGCCCTGGTAGTGGACGCTATGTAAACTCTGTGACGGGGAAGAGGAAAACATCGCAAACGTTGGAGTAACGCGGAAACGCAACAGCTAACCTGAGATCTGAAAGCGCCTGAGCAGGGCTTACGGGGAGAGCATTTCAGAAACGGCTGCGTTCGATAGTGCACCGTGGGTGGCAAAGTGGCGCTACCCACAAACGGCGAGTGGCCACATAGACGGCTGGGCAGACACCTGCAGTCGAGCTCACCCCAAGAGCGTGTCCTCCGCGTGTGCACACGGCCTAGCCTGACCAATCACGTTCCACGCTCCAGCAGACGTCGACGTGCTTGAGGAGCGTGCCCAGCCCTTCCTACGGACAGCCTCTTCCTGGAGGACGATGCGACGCGTCATGCGCGATACGCGACTGCTTTGAAGAGCTCTCCCAGTACTCAAACTCACGTTTCATCCTCACCCGTGCAACGTGGAGCTGTTGACTATAGCATTCCGCGCACCCATAAGAAGGCTTCGAGGTAAAGGCTTAAAACGAACGCATGTGAGCCAACAGTACATAGCCAGCGACCACGAGCTGAACGTAAAGACTTAAGGCAGCCGTCACACTAGGCTGTAGACTCAATAGCAGAGTAAGCGTGTCCGGCAACATATTCTGCATGAGACCAGCTGTAGTATTAAGGCGCGTGTTAGGGGACGCTTCTCATGTGTGCCTCACAGGCGGTAAAGGATGAAAGGCGCGTACTACCACACCACGCGCCCTGGGAATGACCACTGTCCCGAGCAGAAAATTCGTGTAGCGACTGAAGCTATCGCCGAACATCAAGACTACCCGAATAAGAGAGACAACCTTACAACAGTTTATAGTTTTTTGGTCGTGGTAACAAATACCAAACAGCAAGCATTGTCAGATCACAAGCAAACTGTCACTTGAACTGCCATAGTGCAGTCGCTGCTATGTAGCGAGGAACTCCCAGCAGGACTGACGCACCTGGAATGCAGGTGCTTTCCAGTCTGTCACATATGGAAACTTTCATGTCTTGTATAGAGTTCTGGGTTATTTATCGTTCTGTGAGCCGATAAGTGTTGGCCGCTATAAAGATCTCACGGGACTGGCTTACATACGACAATCGAATTATTTGCAAGAAATAACGACAAACTGATAGCAACATGATTTACCCGATTACGGAGTGGCCTTCTTCAGAGATGACAGATTTTTTTTCTTTATTCCGCAGCTTTTTGATGTTTTTGATCTTATTGATGTTTTTTTTACTTGTGGTTTTACGCCTCGTCGAAGTCGAGGTGATTAGAGGCGGGATGGGACTGGGGACAAGGAACTGGAAGGAACTCGCCCATAGCCCTTTGTAGCAAACGTCCCGGAATTCGCCTGGAGTGATTTGGAGAAATCATGGAAAACCCAAATTTGGATACCCGGAAGCTATTCGAACCGCCGTCCTCCCGAATGCGAGGCCAGAGCGTTAACCGCTCACCCACCACGCTCCGTTTTGTGATGTTGGACTGCAGAACCTGATGAAACTCCGTCTAGGAGACCCTGCGTGAGCCGTGACCAGCGAAACAGAGTGGCGCTAACTGTAAGCTGCTCTCACAGCATAAACGTTCACGGCAAAACGTACCAGCAAGTCCAGGTACACGTGTTAATAAGAACACTGCAATCAAAATAATACCAACAGTAAGTAACGTAAGTTGTCGGGAGTTGGTGAGGTCGTGTGGTTTAACGCAGTGACCGTAGCGATACACTGTGAAGCGGACGTGCGACCTGCAGCAGCTGCTGTCGGCTGCGCTAGGACAGTCCATTCAGCCGAGGCACGCCCAGCGCGAGGGTCAGACTCGTGTGGACACGCGCCGCACACCTCAACTGAAACCACCTGTCGACGGGCTCGCCTAGTTACCAGCACGAGGCCCGTGTCGTCTACCTCGCCAACGAGTAGGGATCGGAAAATGAAAAAATATACCCACAAATATCGAATCGACATGTAAAAACATTATCGATGTATATCAAGAGAAAATATCGATATGGCGATAATTTTGACTGTAGCCAGTAATTATTTTAAAAATTCCTAAACATATCAAATTATTTAAGAAAATTAAAGACACATGCAGTAACTACGGAAGATTTTACTAATTTATCTATTTTCACAATATATCAAACCAGTATTGGTATGAGTAGACTGCAAAAGAACTCTCTCTTTTGTATGTTCTCCCGTCAGTCTACCCCTGTTGTCCGGGGCCGCCAAGTGAACTGCAGAGCCACTGTTTCGGACTATACAGAAATGGCACGGCATATCACGTCTACTTCGTCAACGCGTTAACTGTTATTCATCAATGGAAAAATTCCTTGAAAACAGAAGCAGCTAATTTACTTCAACCCTCAACGTCGCAACACGGATGATTAATCAATTTTATTCAACTATAAAAATAACCTAACCGTTAACATTTAAACATGTTGACAAAATAAGACGTTAACGTAATGCTGTTTAAATTGAACAGCGTTTTTAACCTCCTATCCGTTGACGAATAGCTGTTAACTTAGGACGAATTCACTTTTTTAAGACTCTTTCAGAATATCGGATATGTATGTATATTCATTCAATATATATGTTACGTATTAAATTGCGTTCGTAAAAAAAATATCGAATTGGCACTGAAAATTGAGGATGCAAAGAAAATATCGATTTTTGATATATCTAAAAAAATGTCGACGATAAATATCGATTATTTTATGAAAAACATTGATATCGATACATCGATATATTTTTCCCAAGCCTATTAACAAGTCCATGTATACCTGTTTACCATATTCACGGTACGCGTGGTAAAGTTGAGGTTGAAAATTACTGCTTCCTTTCGAAGCTGCAATCAATATAGGAATTGGAATGTTTTCCGAAATGTCTGCTGCACATTCTCAGTGTTGTTCTGCTTGATCCTGCTCAAAATCTCTCCCGCTGGTGACTGGAAGGGTCCCAGAGTCCCAAATTCTGCGACCGAATAAAGTCCCGCACCGACAGCGTTGGTTATAGTGCGGTACTCGAAGATGCCGTACAGAAGCTGCTGTTGCGTCGAGTTTCCAATGATATAAACCTCAGGTTTCTGTGCTCGTCTAACCAGTCTTGCGTTGATGAATCAGTCGGATATATCACTCGTCAACACCACCAGCAAACAAACTGATGGCTGGCATTTCGATTAGAGTTTATTCTTTTTTCACCCAGTTTCCTTCTTCATGTCTCGATTATAGGACCCACAGAGACTGGCGTTCACGGTAGCCGTGACTGATTTAAAGATTTAAAGATTTAATTTTGTTTTCTTTTATGGATGATTTTTTTATTTATTTTTAAATGTTGATCAAGATTTTCGTCTTAAATTTTTTTTCACGGCCTCGTAACGTACTTTGTTGAAAGATAAAGTTTTATAAAGTTGGTTTTTATTATTATTTATTTAAATGGTTTTCGTCCTTTTCAGCAAGTTGGTTTTTATTCTGCATTGACTGGCCTTATTCATTTTTGTGGTTGGAGTGCGTAAAGCTTCAGTTTCCAACCATCCCATGTCTGTTAAAAAAAAATAATATTCCATCTAATAACGATGTAAACTTCTCTATTAATGCGGATAAATAAATTTAGGCTGAGATGACAGAAAAAAATATCTTTGGTAATTCCTAAACAACCAACTGATTACGATTTTGAAATACCATGTGTTACTAAAATACCTGTAATATGTTATTGGAAAGTAACTGTTGCAGCATTTGTCTTGTA
>JARYHS010011408.1:3025267-3058693 GCA_031002005.1 Vandiemenella viatica | reverse complement strand
CGACGCCAGTCGTATCAATGGCGACTGTCGGCGTCCACAGTGTCAACATCTCATGAGACATTTCGATTTCCACAAGGACACTTACCTGCAACGCTCGGAACCGCACGACAACGTGTTTAGAATAACACGCGATCATAAACAAAACAGAGGTGTGTGTCATTTCCATGCAGAACATAAGCTCTATATCAGAAGGATTACTGATTTTGTAAGACTACAATATACCAAACCACAACTGAAGATACATGATCGTTATTTCATCATGAAACTCCACTCTGTGATTTACAATCAATTTGCTGCACCTACGTATAAGGCTATGTTGCAATATCCTTGGCGAAAGCATGAAGTGGTAATATTCCACGTTCATAGGAATCAGAGATTAAAATCTTTCACTGGAATTACATCACCGCATCGAGTTCCAACATATTTTCCACATCACTTTTATACCAATTTTTAAATTATTTTATTATTCATACGAATTTACGAAAGAAACATTTCAAGGAAGCATGTGAATTCCTAGAAAAACAAAGTGGAAGACAAAGTGGTAGTAAACTGTGCTGTGATTGGTTGCTTTATAAACGTTGGCTCTACGTGTGGAACCTGTTTTGCGTCACAAGGAACGGACGAGAATGTAAAGCGGTTGGACACTCCTGGGGCGTTGGTATGAAACCTACCACATGCTGCACATATATCAAGAAGGTTATTCTATTTACACAAACAATTCACATTTATCAAAACAATACAATGAGAATAATGTAAATTTGCGAATATTAAAATTGTAGTAAAATATTACTGTATAAATATTGACGCTATATAATGTTAGATATTAACTGTAACAAAAGCAGTAAGCAAAAGAATAAACACAAATAGAAAAGGAGACCAATGTTTAGATTAACTTTGGTTTTTTTCGTTTACTTGTGTCTTGTTATTGGACTGTGTTGGAAGTTAAAAATTGGTAGGTACTAATAATATGACGCATCTCACAAAGTATTAGAGGAAAGTGCCCTGTATCCCCCTCTCCCTCTCAAGTGCACCCCCGGTCTCCTGCCTCTGCAGTCTCCTCAACTCAAGCAGGACCGAGAGTAAATAGTAGCTCAGGCTTCTACCACTCGCGTCGCCCGCTTCATTGGTTGTTCATTACATCGCCATTACGTGCTTTGCCAGTAGACAAACATTTTACATATTACTATATTTTAAAAAAATTCTGCTGGAAATGTGAAGGTAGGTCTTCCGACCCATGTATACCCTTAAATGATAATGTTTTATGTTAATATTTATTGCTAAACTGTTTTGTTGAGAACTTTGTTTAAAAATCTATTGGGTTAACAAAATACTAGCTATAGTTGCGCAAACCGGACCCCCTATAGTTGCCTAAACCGGACCCCTTATTTATATTTTTTATTTTTTTTTTAATTCAAGTATGGAATATAATGCTAGCATTTTTACGGCCATCTTATCTACTCCTTATGAAGCCCTACTGATGGAAGTTAAAAGAGCTGAAGAAGTCAATGAAGCTCAACAGCAAGAACGAAATCGTGTTGGAGGATGCAAGCAGTCGCGGCCAGGAGCTTGGCTCAGCCATACAGCCTCTAGGGAGAGCTCGTGAGAAGGAGCCTCAACTTTGAGAAAGAATCGAGCACGAGGATGAGTGGCCCCTTCCAAAAATCACGGTTGTTGCGTGTTTTACGACAGGAAACTTGTTGAGGTTTCACAATGGAAATTTGGATGATGTGCTTTATATGTTTAGTGTGGGGCCATGGGCTTGTGCTGGGCTGAAAGGAATGTGTACATCCGCAATTTTGTCGCTAAACGATTTAATCCTTGAACGTATTTTCTGCGTCTTATATACTATACATATACGCTATATTTTAAAAAACTGAAACCTGTAATTGTTATATTTCACTTTAATGTATGTTTTCTGTGATTCAATACCATTTTCTAATTTTGTTCAGTGTTATTCCGTTAATTTTTATGAGGGGTTCGATTTAGGCAACTACTTTTGAACTGTACGGTTATTTAAAAATATTTTTTGGTAATGATTTTGAATAATATTTGCTAAAATCAGAATTTAAATGATGCATAACATTCTGAATCAATTATTTCATGCTTTAAAAACAATTTTTTTTAATAATTTATACTTTTCAGAAGTAAAAAAAATAAAATGGAGGTCTGGTTTTGGGCACCTTCCTGTAATACTTGCCGGATACTAATGTTACACCTTCATTCTTCGTGTGAACTGCACTGCAACGTGTTGCGCATACTCTACTGCCAGTGCCCATCTGGAACATTCTGCCGGTCTGGCCAATCACGAGAGCGCTGGTGTCACGTGGTTGGGCATTCAGCGCATCTCGGATGTTCACCCCTTGTCCTACTCGGGCGCTGCAGATTGCTGAACGCCCTAATCAACAAGCACAGTGGCCAAGAGAACAACCCCCACCGAGCCACCCAGCCACGTGACAGCTCCGCTCTCTGATTGGCCACGTCGGCCGAGCGTTCAGGAGGATCACATGTGGGTGAGTGTGTATGTGAGTGTATGCACCTGCTTGGCGGCGCGTGTAGAGCTCGAAGGCGGAGAGCGGGCCGTAGGTGCTGGAGCAGCGCGAGTCCCTCGACTGGAGCGTGACGTTCCAGTGGAAGCGCCTGGACACCTCCCTGGTGGCGAGCTGGACGCTGGGCAGCAGGGCGCGCAGCGAGGGCTCGTGCTCGGGCCCGTCGGGGGCGATCACGGCGAGGCGCACGTGCCTGTCGGGGGCGGCGGGGGGCGGCGGGGGCGGCGGGGGCGGCCCGCAGCAGCGCCGCCGCCGCGAGCAGCAGCAGGAGGCCGGCGCTCATCACATGGCCGGGCCTGCGGCACAGCGCGGGCTAGCGGGCGGCTCAACGCGCGCGCGCTCTCGCGGCCACGCGCCACACGCGCCACACGCGCCACACGCGTCACGTCAACTACCACTGGTTCAGTCGCGGCTACACAATAGCCGTGCACACACCCGTCATTTTTGTTCAATTGTTTGGACTACGGATGGAAAAATAAATATATCGATATTTACAAACCGTATCGATGACTGACGAGAAAAAAATATCGATATGTCAATATATCGATATTTTTGCCTAAACCCAGTAATTATCTAAAAATATTCCCAAATTAAATTAAAATGTTAAAGAAAATTAAAGCAACTACGGAAAACTTTATTAATTTATTTATTTTTACACTCTATCAAACCAGTATTGGACTGATGTAGACTTCAATAGAAGTCACTGTTTTATATGTTCCCCCGTCAATCTACGCCTGTTGTCTGGTGCCGACAAGTTAACTCCATAAGTCACTCTTACGGACGACAGAAGAGGCTTGGCATATCAGATACTTCTTCAACGCATTAGCTGTTATTCATCATGAAAAAAACCAGAAGCTGTTGATTTACGTCAACCCTCGACGATGCAACACGGATGCTTAATCAATATTATTCAACAATAAAAATAACCTAACCGTTAAAATGCAAATATGTTGACAAAAAATGACGTTAACGTAATCCTATTAAAATTTAACAGCTTTTATTAACGTCTTAATCGTTGATGAGAATCTGTTGAATTGCGACGAATTAACTTTTTTAAGATCGGGTATGTACTTATATTTACCCAATATATACGTAAATAAAGTATTAAAATGGATACTTAATTGCGTTCACACACAAATATCGAATTGGTACTTAAAATTGATACTCCAAATGAAACATCGATTTTTCATATATCGAGAATAAAACTATGAACGATAAATGTCGATTATTTTAAGAAAAATAATCGATATTTTGGTACATCGATATATTTTGTCCAAGCTTAATTCTGGAGTCAATTCTTTCCTTATTGGAACCAATTCTTTTAAAATGCTCTTCGATTCGACATTACCACGTTGCTGCACCCCGCCTACAGTACTGACCTGGCTCCATCTGAAAGTTTTTTACTCACACGGATGAAAAGGCAGATGAAGGGACAGCGGTTTGACTCAATTCAGGACGTTCAAGCAGCATCGACGAGGGCTCTCAAAAGCTTCCCCGAATCTGACTTCCAGAAGGCGTACGGCCAATGGCAGCAGCGTAATTCTAAGTGTGTAGCTGCCTAAGGGTGCTATTTGGAAGAGGATTGAGGAATTGTAAACATATCTTCAATATTTTTTTTTTTTTTTTTAAGAAATCAGTCCTACTACTTTTGGTATTGACCTTGTATTACGCTCAATGTTCTCCCTCCTAAACGTTTTATACAATAGCATTCAGTCTTTGTCTTGCAATAGGTGTATACTAGAACAGTAAAAAGGGCAGATTTTGTTTTTCAGGTAGAAATTATTATTATTATTATTTTTACATTTTTGGTACATATTTGAGAGTACCTTCAAGTGGACACGAGACAGACGCTTGTGTCTGGTTTGTCGAGAAATACTTAGCGAAGAAACGAGATATAAATGGTATTGTGGGCATGTGTAGTGACTGAGCTGAGACATCAGCCTCGGCGATACACCTCCGTCTGAGGGCACCGGTGGTTTAATCGAGAGTCACGTCTGTCCTGAATCGTCCATGCTGGACACTAGATGATGACGATGTCGTACATATACACCTAACAAACTAAAACGCACTTGCAACGCCGTTTTCTTAACCGATTCGTCGCGCAGTGCAATGTCTGACGACGCGCCCAGCCAGTTTGGGTGGTTGGTAAGCCAATATCCAGAGCTGTCGTGCCATGCATCCGGCCTTTCCTCCCCTCCCACATTTTTCAAAGACTAACAATGCAGTCTTTTGATTCAGTTGTGAGCGAGGTGCATGCATCAAGCAGCAGTGTGAACCGCCGCTAGCAGAGCCCTGCCGTGCTCTGCGTCCCGCCACTGAGCAGCCTACGCCGTGTCGGCTACAGGCCTCCCATCACACACACCCTGAGGGCTGCCCAGCACCATCATGCCGACCACAAGGGCGTCGGGTCGCTGGCTGAGAAATCACAGAGGACAGCCTGACCAGAGGGCAACTCCGGATACCTGCAGGAAACTGGAAGCAATGAAGGACATATGAGGCAGAAGCAAGCACAGGTGTTAACATCCAGGGACGCGACGGAGAGAAGTAAAGGAGTAACTCATCTAAACTGCTACTCTCACCTATGCCGACGAAACATTAACGCGTGGCATGTCACTAAGTAAAACCATTACAGTAATAAAGAGGATAAGAAACACAATGTCGGCACACAGTGAAACAGGAAATGTTAGAGAAGAAAAGACTGAAATGCTACAGACATGTTGAAAGAATACACGAAACACGTGTACAAGCTAAACCGCCGAGGACGGCAGTGGGGGAGGCGACAAGTGGTGAAGGAGAGACGGTGAAACTACCACAAAAAGGAAGATCCACACAACTAGACGAACATCAGCATGATTAATGTCACACAGCTACGGAGGAGCAAGATTTAAGCAGACACCGTCAATGAGGTCAGCAAGTTGACAAAACACCGCCGCACGTGAAGGACGAGCTGTGATTGGAGCGGCATGCATCCCGGAGGACGCGGGGTTGAATCCCCAGCCGCCTGGCCTCCTGAAGTGACTCCCTGGATGTTTCCGCGGAGTAACTCGTTCCTGTTGCTTGTCCCTGACCCCTGGATGAGGCCTAAGGACTGAGCGAGGAGCTGGCCCACACTCGGATCACGCCCGCGAATGCAGCGATCAGAAAACGCGGCGCGTTTGAAGGCGACACTCGTAATACCTTCCCCGCAGCCGTGAACGACAACCTGATTAAATTCAAAGCGCCGCTGCGTGCTAGTTGATAGTCGGCACACACGCGAACACTGACGGGCCACGCATTGCGAGTGTCGGGGCTCGCCGACTAAACGCAACTCACGGGACTCGGCGCGAGCCTGCAACCCACTCTATATTCACAGCGCATCACATAAAAACAAGTTCAATTTTTTTTAACTTACTGCTTTACGCCTTGTCGACGGCTAAGGTCATTAGAGGCGAGATCGGACTTGTGATTGGGGACAAGGAACGGGAAGGAATTCGGCCATAGCCTTTTTGAAGGAAGCATTCCGGCATTTGTCTGGAGTGATTTGGGAAACCATGGAAAACCCAAATCTGGATGCCCGGACGGGGATTCGAACCGGCGTCCTCCCGAATGCGAGGCCAGAACGTTAACCGCTCATCCACCACGCTCGGTAAAGTTGTGTTCATGAATCGATAACTAGCTTCACCATTGCTTAGTTCACTCACAACTGTGAAGCTTTACTACTGGTGTCTTTAGAATGTTTAGTTCAAATCTAGGATACAGCGATAATGCGAACAGTATGTTTTAGACAGACATGATCACAACAATCGGCCCTTCAAAATTTGACACCTATGAACTAGTACTCACGATTCTATTTTCATTTTTTTTAAATTGATAACAATACTTTTAATCCTCTGCTTGATAATCTCTAAAACATAGTCAATCCACGCACTAGCGAAAGAAAAAATTGTGAATTAGTTGCAGGTTTATTCAAAAATAAGGATCAGGTTTTGCATTTTAATGTTTCAGAAACTACAAAAGACATAAGTAATACGTGTCACACGTCACTCCTTTGGAACGCCCGCCTATTAGTTGATTAGCTACTGCTAGCGGCGCTGTTGTCTGTTTACTTGGGACTGACTGGTTTCGTGTGCCGCGGTATGCGAAAAGTTGGTCCACTGCTACAGTGCGTCGTAAGTAGCGCCGCGAGTAACCAACGGAGAAAGCAGGGAACTAACTATAAACAGCATGTGTGCTTCATAAAAAGAGAGAGACAGAGATGCTCTGCAGGTATTGAAGGCTGATGGTTCCTACTCGTTGGGGGCAGAGCCCTTTAAGGGAGTGAAGCCCGTACGGTAAGGATCACGGAAGCATCAAAAATACGAAGTGACGCACAACTATACCGAGAATTCAAGAAATGGCATCTAAAGTTCGTAGAACAATGTTGCTGGCAGCAGAGATATATTGGTTGGTCCAGACGTATGACTTTATTAACAGCGAATGGAGACAATGATAGCATTATTAGGGACTCAGGCGAGATGATGTATGTCGCGTTGTGTATGTAGACACACATCAGCACAGATGAAGGACACCATAAAGCGAGTCGATAGACAGCAACTAAATGTGTGTTTTCGTCTGAGAGCCTTAAAGCAACACCACAAGTATAAGGGTAGATTCCAGTGGCTAATTTTATATCAGACACCAAGCGCTAAGCACTTTAGTGATTTAGGTAAATAGACAATCTACTGCTATTAATGTCAGCATTAATGAAAGGACAATTAGAATTTACTGTAAAACTAATTTACGCTGATGTTTGAGGATGCTTTTTTCACTAATTTTTTTTTTTTTTTTTTTTTTTATGAAACAGATTTTCCGCTTTGTGAAAAGAAGCTTGGTACTGCTGGCAACACCGTTTCACTGATTTGTATTAAACTTGTTTCGGAAGATTCTGAACCAATTTAGCGACTTTATTATTTTGCTGCCACAGTTGTTGTTGTGGATGGTTTTATTTTATGTTTTGGGACTATTTGCAACTGAGTCATAGGTAATGGTGATTACGTCATTAAACTCCAATTCCGCATGGCGACCGTGATGGGAGTGCGTTGACCTCCAGACACCATTCCCACGCGCTCTGCGCACCAGACCATAGATATTGCCCTCGTTACTCAACGTCTGCTTCGGCTGTAGAAGTAATGTTTATTAGGCGCCTGGATCTACCGATCTCTGTTTATCTTCCGCACTTGACTGATGTTCTTGTTTGGCCGGCTCGCGCTACTCACAGTCTGGAAGAGAACGCGAGTCTCGCCATGTGAGATACCGCCCACATCAAGGCCACACAACAATTCGTTTGTCACGTGGATTAATAGGCTCAGCAAGATCTCGGGTGTTCTACAGATGAGGGGGTAAATATTGCAGAATGAGTAACTTGGTTGGAGATTGTGTCCCATTGGCTGAGATTCGTAGTGGAGAAGTTTGGTAGAAAAAGAGCCAGCAACCTATTACAAAGCAACCTGGCTTGAATCAGGAACCTGACTGCGAAAACATAGACCTACCATGCTAGGGCAGCTGAACATAGGTTACGACGGTACAGTAGCTGAACAAACGGTTACTATGGTCGGCCACCTGAATGCACTGCTACCGTAGTACGGTGGGTGAGCATGCGTCAAGCAAAGCGAGACGGTGGCAGCGACTTGATGGGAGACTGCTGATTCGGTTGTGACTGCACTGCTGTTCTTGTCGTATTAGACTGTGTGATAGAGGAGACGGTAGAGTTGAATAGATCAGATCTGAAGTGCCGCGGCTTTCATTGCTGGAACGGCATGGTGCGCTAGCGAGGAGGGGCTGAATGGTGCAGCCACACGTAGCGACTACACAGTTTCGGAACACCCAAGAAAGGCAGGATCACCCACGCTGGTAGCGTTGCAGGGGTCGTCGGATCGAGTTCAGCCACGGGAATGGGTGGTTTTAATTAGATGTTGTGTCCGTATTGTGTTGTGAATAAAAACACTTGAGAGAAAATATATGCTCAGTTACAAAAATGATGCAGCATTGAAGAATTCAGGTACACTTGCAGTCAGTAATAAAACGTCGCAATGCTTACTAAATGACAATAAAAGCCAGAAGCCATATTATTATTATTATTATTTTAAAAAAAGATACAGGTTCCTCATACGAACCGACTGATTATCCCGAACGTGTTAAAACAAGCTGACTCTCGAATCTAGACGCCTGGATGCGTACTGAACATTTTAGGCGCAGGTGTAGGGGTAGTTCGGCCGTCAAACTGACGCTGATGGCTTATGGGTAGCATAACTCTCAGGACACCATAAGCAGCGCGAGTCTCCTGCTAAAACACCACAACATAGCGAGGCTATCACCCGACGCGTCTTACTGCACAAATGTCAAGAATCTTCCCGAGCCTGTGTTGTCTGAACAGCTGGTTTCCGCATATCACTCGTAGCGAATATGCCGATGGTTCGTTGATAAGGTCACGGTGGACGGGGCTGAGTGGTTGGACGTGATCCACGTGTCTGCCTGGCCACACACGAAACAGAATCACAACCCCGCAGTGACTAGAAACAGTGGGCGGCTGGACTCGAGAGGAAACACAAAAGACGGAGACAGAGGCCGCCCAACAGAGGCACCTCACAGCAAACATCGCCATCACTACAGACAAGCGGAGCCATCTATCATAGTGTCTCACTCCTCAGCATGCATTATTACTATGTACAAAAATCTGATATAAGAAAGACACTTCAAAATGTATTTGTGCCGTCATATGATCCTTACGCCCACCCATGGTGTCCGGCGCTGACACGGCGTCAGCTGGTTGCAGTCCTGGTGGTGGACTTGGACGGCAGGGTAGCAGAGGTGGCGGTGCACGATTCCTAACCCCCAGGTTGTGCGCCAGAGTCCTGGCTGAACCTCTGCGCAGTACGTATGGAGTGACGTCATACCACACTGCTGAAGGTGTATCTCGAGACAGCTGTTCTGAATGGCACAGCACCCTCGACAATTCCTTCATCTTTCTTTAATTTAGAAAGTAAACAGCACTGCACAGACCAGAGTCAGCCGTAGTAAACAGAAACTACTCCATCACTGCGGGGACCACCCCCGATATTGCCCCTGAAAACTGCCGCGGCGCATGAAATACCTGCAACCAGCAAGTCTCGGGTAAAGCATCACGCTGACACAAGGAACGCGACACGAGGAGCGATAATCGATTACGGAACACAAAGGAACTGCTCGCTTCGATGAAAAGAAAGTAGCGTGTTATAAGGTGGAACGCGCTGTCACCGAAATGGAAATACAATGTGAAAGGTCCGCTCCCACAACAAGTAACTCATTCGAAACTCGCCCCACAGCTGGCTGGCGGGGGCGCAGTAACGTGTCTCATCACTGCTACGTAGCCTGATCCACGGCTTCGTTCCTGACACAGAACACGCGCTAATGTGGCGCCGTTCTATCAGACTATTGCACTTTGCTTCGCCGCGTTCTGACACTTGCAATACAACACAGTCACAGGTCTCGTTTTCAGATGCTGATTCCGTGGGAGGTGTAAAGAATTCAATTCACAGACTAACAGTTGCGTAACGAAACAGATGCACTGTCACAGCAGATCAACAATGCTTTCAATTTTTCCACAACTTCGATACATTCACGATGTGGTGGGGGCTAGTCCAACGTATAGATCCCTGAATGTTTGACAATGTGTTGTTATGCTTGTGAAGATCGTTGTTATTTGCTGTGAAAGAATTTTGCGTTTCACTAAAAAAATTTTCGGTTTCTAACAGAATATAATTCGTCACTAATAAGGCCTTTGAGGGGAGTGTCATATGTGTTTCTGTGATTACACCGTACAGCGGAGATATGAAAGTTCCGCTCTGCTTTCGCCTGTGCTATTACAAACTGGTTTCATGTTGGTGTTAGAAGTAATCTGAACTTCCTTTTTCTATACTTTATACTTGATCCATTGTATTCCGCGCAGTGGAAACTCAGTTGTATAACAGCCGTACGTATATCGAGGGCAGAATTAATCGCATGGCGCCTGCGATATTCTCGACGTGTGGCGGCAGACGGCTGGCGACCGATATCTCGCTATTAATCGACCATAAATTCCGGCGCCTAATGGCCCAATAAACAGCTGCCGGCCTAATCCTCCTCCTCGGCTCGTCGTAACAGTGTGTAGCGGCAACACCGAGCTGCAGAACACTGTCAGAATAAGCCAAGTCTCGTGTTCGCGTAGTCCACGCTTCACACTATGTATTCAATTCACTCGGAGAAATGGAGTGGTTTCTCTCCGTGTTATAGTGTTTATTTAGAATAAAATAAACTATGCAGACTTGCCCAATGTGCACGCCGTGTTTTGGTAAACCTATATAAATACCTTAAATGTATTACTTTAGCAAACTTACAAATACATAAAAGTCAATATTTCCCACGCAATTTATTGATTTTTGCAAGTATATATTATGCCTTCCATTTCAACAAAAATTATGACATGCATAATAGGGAAATCACCATAATTTTTTTTTTATTCTAAATAAAATCTATAACACCAAGAGAAACTATTTTTTTAAATTTTTTTTAGTGAAGTGAATACACACTGGAAAGTGTAGACTTGATTGATAAGAGGATCTCTAGCTAATTTTTAGAAGAATTGTTTTTTTTTGGGGGGGGGGGGTATGTCATTTCTTTTTGTAAATTGAACGCTTATTCTGAACCGTCGCTCAAATGTAATGATTTAATTCAAAAATCGGAGAATTTAAACATTTCAGAATTGAAGACATCACTATAGGTTACCAACAATGCCCCACTCTTTGAAAACAGTGGGTGTGCGCCGTAGCTGAGCAATGCAGATAAATACATTACTAGTAACTTCCAAACCAAGCATAGCAACAACAGTAACATTTAATATGTTATTTGAACTTGTTTATCTCTATGCGTTAAAGAAATCTCAGGTTTATAACTTTATTTGGAGCAAAGGAATTGTCCTACAAATACTTGCCAGAATTTTTCATATTTGGGATTGTAATTAAATAAATACTGGGAAAAACTGCAATATTAGACTATTCCTGTGATTTAGGATGGAACCATATATTTTTACCAAATTATTTGTTTCTAAGATTAATGGAAGTACAGTAGAATTTTGATGCCGGAGTGTCGTGGTCGAATTAAAATTTTGAATTTCACGAACTTCCAAAGTAAGGAAAGGAATTTAAGACATTAGTTAAAGTCAGTAAGCTCAATGTACAATGATAATGTGTGGTACATAAAGCTGTAGGCTGACATTTGGTACGCAGATAACATTTTACCCACATATTATAACTATAGTCTGAAACTCGTAAATTTCCATATATCTACCCCCTTATCTACCACCAACGTGAAATAGCTTTCTACGGCTACGGGAACTGCCTTAGAGTTTTGATGATCATCAGTCAGTCAGACAGTCAGTGAGTGACAAAATCGTTGAGTTTGTATCTGAATAACATCCGAACTAAGAACAGTAACGAAATAAAATTTAGTATGTTTGCTACGATAGATGATATCTATACAAAACTGAAATTTGAGACATGTAGCATCAATATGAGCTAAGAAATTTAGGTACAAAAATAGCCCGAATCGCTTCGAGAAAAAAGTGGTCAGTTGACTCGACTTGGCGGGTGCCCTGTAGAGTACTCTGGGTGTGTCTTGCCCAGCGCCTCACTGGGACGACTCCTGGGGCAGGGAGCGTACATAAACTACGTAGTCCCATTTTGATTTAACCCTTACCCTCCTGCTGCGTAAAAACTAGTTATTTCCCAATTGATTCCAGAAGACATTTTGTACTGTTTTCTCTTGTAAAACTATCGTAAATTGCCTTCGGAGATAATTAAATGACGGAAATAAATATCCACAAACTGCTGTGTGTTCAGCATCTCATTTTGACTGAGACAAATATTATGAATGGAGAGCTACGTGGCTTGGCTTGTTCCCTCCCCTCATGTAGCCCAGCGTAGCTTTCCACCCAACCCCTCGCCACCCCCTGGACCGAGCCACGTAGTTTATGCACGCTCCCGTATCAGCGCAAGTGGCTTCACAGATCCAGATGACCGCCCGGCTGTTCGTCTGGCCATATCGCCGTCGGCTTCCGAACTAAACAGAAACTGCGGCAGGTAACTATGGTCAGCAAAGACTACAGGGACGTTAATCCTGAGCAGATATTATCACAGCCAGCTACTGACTCAAGATGCAAACACGCATCTAAAAAATAGTTCACATTTCAGACACCTCTAATAGTACATAACAACCTGTACCACATACAGTAGAAGGCTGTGTACAGAACCGGATACAAATCATAATGATTTAAATACGAAGGAGCAAACATTTGTTTCTTTTTTGACAGTTACCTCAAGTTTGATTACAAGAACGGTAATCAACTAATTATGTATTTCACATTCGCTTCCTGACCTAAAAATTATCAAACCCGGGATCTCTATTTTTTTTACTTATTTATTTATTCGTTTTTGATTTACGGCTTGTCGACGTCGAGATCATTATAGCTGATAGAGTATGAGAGACAAGGAACCTAGACGAATTCGACGATGGTCTTTAAAAGGAACCATCCGATTATTGACGTCGAGTGATTTCGGCAACCTTTGGTCACCGAAATCTCGATGGTCGAACTCTGCTCCCTGCGAATCTGAAGGCAAGGCGTTACAGCGCGCAGTCAGACAAGCAAGTGAACCACGAACGACACCAAAACCAGAACAGCACTACCTCAACGAGTGTTGTTCTAAAACACAATGTTTTTTGTTTTCAAATATTCACGCAGGTTCCAAAACTGTGTTTACTGCAGAAAAATTGTTGGAAGCGATACCTGTAGCATAGCAAGACAAGTGAAGTATTTCAAATTCACTGCTGCAGAAGGCTTCTGAAAATTAAGTGCAGAGTTAAAGCACAAAATGAACGTGTGTGTAAATGATGGACGAGGAAAGAAGAGAGAGAATGGTGGGTGATATTACAAAACATGAAGAACTCGTTGATTTCATAGTGGAGGGAACAGTCGATAGAAGGAGTGTGGAGGAACAGAAAGATGGCATCAGACAGATGACTGAGGAGGCAGGGTGCGACGCTGAGCTGTAATCACCGCTGTTAGTCCTCGGGACTGTGGTCCGCTCCTCTCTAATCCTCGTCAACTTTCCGACTGTCGCCCGTGTTTCTGTGAGTTCTCATGCTGTCGGCCTGACTAGTTTTAATCAGCTCACGGGACCAGCCAGGCCCAACTCTGCTCTCACGCAGGGTCGCCAACTTGCGCGAGCTAAAACTTGCCAGCTCCCAACTCGCCTTATTAGGTCGTAAGTTCGCTTACATCGAGGAAGGCTCTGACAGCGTATAAACTGATCATCTTTCACGGTATCCAGTTGCGACCGCACGTTCATACGATGTAACTTGGAACCTCTACGATCAGAAACGGACAGGCGAGTAGTTCAGTGCTCCCCGCTGCTCGGAGGGCGCTGTCATGCTGTTTTTTTTTTTTTTTTTTTTTAAGTAGTGAACCATAACGTATAAACTAGATTCCACAATATTACTGCGCTTATGGGAGTGATAAGCCTCGATGTAGTGACGGCATTAAAGTATTACGTATATTCTAACGCACTGTAATTCACACAACTGACGAAATAAATAACACTATTGTAGTAAAAAGCAATATGAACAGAATCGCAGGTGTGGAGTGTTTATCGGGGTTATGACGTGGTATTTGGCTGGTATGTCGTTAGCAGTGTGTGAGTGTGTGTGTGTGTGTGTATGTGTGACGGACGAATTATGGTTTCTTGCTCCGTACATTGAACGTTACACACTACAGCGAATACAGTGTCCAGTCATTGTGATGTGTAAACACCACCCAGCGTTTTAAATGCTGATCCGTACGAATCGTCTCGCCCACAAGCCGTGGTTGCGGGGTACTCACTCTGCAGCTGCTTAGTATGCCGTTGTCCCCGCTGCCTGTTTGCAGGGTACTCACTCTGCAGCTGCTTAGTATGCCGTTGTCCCCGCTGCCTGTTTGCAGGGTACTCACTGTGCAGCTGCTTAGTATGCCGTTGTCCCCGCTGCCTGTTTGCAGGGTACTCACTCTGCAGCTGCTTAGTATGCCGTTGTCCCCGCTGCCTGTTTGCAGGGTACTCACTCTGCAGCTGCTTAGTATGCCGTTGTCCCCGCTGCCTGTTTGTAGGGTAGTCACTCTGCAGCTGCTTAGTATACCGTTGTCCCCGCTGCCTGTTTGCAGGGTACTCACTGTGCAGCTGCTTACTATGGCCGTTGTCCCCGCTGCTTGTTTGCAGGGTACTCACTCTGCAGCTGCTTAGTATGCCGTTGTCCCCGCTGCCTGTTTGCAGGGTACTCACTCTGCAGCTGCTTAGTATGCCGTTGTCCCCGCTGCCTGTTTGCAGGGTACTCACTGTGCAGCTGCTTACTATGGCCGTTGTCCCCGCTGCCTGCTCCACCGCTGGTCGCTTCTCTTGTAACAGAGCGCCTGCAGCTGGTAAACTATGGCGGATTTGTGTTATGTTTTGCTTGTAGCGCAGGATACGCTTTTGTATTCTATACGAAAATAGCAGGCACTATCAAAGTTTCTCAAAACTTGAGGATTCGATATTGCTCCTGATATTTCAGTTAATTTACTCGAGTAGTTAGTAGAGACATTACATCAGTTTAAACAACGAAACTGGCGGCTTGAGACCCGTTAACTCCCACTAGCAGATTGCCCTGAAAGCAGTTTCTACTAGAAACCACAGATAACGTCTCGACCACCAAACCCCAAAGGTTGTGAATAAGCTCTCAGCAAAAATTTGTTTACATTTATATGAGCTGAATAGAAGTGGCACTTGCTAACTTCAATTGGAATAAAAAGAGATTAAATTCGTAATATTCTAAATAAAACCATATGTTCACTTCTTGACACAATGCTTTATCGTCTGGATGTTTCGAGCAATCAAGGTACTGGAAACCAAGAAACGATTTTCATACGGTTCTTCAGACTGTCGCGTAACTTCACACACTAGTGCCACTGCCACAGATAACAGTCCTAAGTTCAGGGCTCAGCGTGAGAACTTACTCCCGATTCTCGCAGTCCACAACAGAACGTTCCGCAGTGTTACTTCGTGTCGGTCAAGCCAACATGCTTGGCTCACATCTCACATAGCACGGGCCTAAGCCACGCTCCCACATGCGAAGTGCTGAGGTTCTCTGACGAAAAACACTACACACTAACAGACCTATGGTATACAGATGATCCCTTAATACGTTTTTAGTTGCTTTCATTTTCCTGTGAAAGTAAAAGCATGAAAAATTGTGACAACGTAACAGTTCTGATGATGTTTCCTCGGTGTCGTTTAAAATTGATGTTTAGCGTGACATTCGACAGCTCTTCCGAAACAAGATGGCCGCCAGGCTTAACGTGCCCACAGGCTGTGCCCTGACGCACTGCGCATAGGTCTGGTGACAAAAGGCATGGTGAGCACAGTGGCACTCGTCATGCAGACAGCCTGCTCCAACTCTCATACGAGCTCGCGCCTTGACATGGATGACAGCTCCACGCTACAGTCCTGAGCAAGTAGTCCTGGTTTCTTTTTCCGAGAACATAATATCTCTCACCGTTTCTGTTTCGTTCCATCTTTACGTCTCGTCGACGTTGATGTCATTAGAGATGGAAAGGCTGGAGAGTAAGGAACGGGAAGAGTTTCTGCTGCGTACAGACTTCCTGAAGGAGCCGCCTGAGCAATATCGGGACAGTCGGTACGGGATCCGAACACGCGTACTGCCTCGTCGACGTTAACGTCATTAGAGGCGGGATGGGATTGGGGACAAGGAACGGGAAGAAATTCGGCAGTGGCCTTTTGAAGGAAGCATGCCGACATTCACCTGGAGTGATTTGGAAAACCCAAATCTGAATGTCCGGACGGGGATTCGAACCGGTGTCCTCCTGAATGCCAGGCCAGATCGCTAACCGCTCAGTGCGACCGCTATCAACTGTTCGGACATACAGAAGCCAGATTCGGAAAGTGACCAACTACTTTAACAGGGAGTATGGTGGAAGGTGTGCTGAACGAAGACAAGTTGAATGCTGTCGGCGTAGTGTCCGATATCGATTACATGATATGACATGTGAGTGGTATCTGATAAAAAGCAGCTCCTCTGCTCTGGCGGGGAAGCTCGCCCAGTGATGTAACATCTATGCAATCCAGAGAATATAACGCCCTCCCCGACTTTAATCTGCGCCACGCATGGAAATTTGAGTGCGGCACGGGGCGTTTGAATTTCAGATTCTGCTCGCGTGCACTGCTTCGATGGCACCGTGTATCTACCTGCCTCTGTGCACTGCTCTTGTGGTTTTGGAGACACTACACCTGACAGCCTCTCATCCACATGTAGCGCCCTGTCAGCTCTGGCCGTGAGCTGTTCCCGGTATGTAGTGTCACCCACTGCTGGCCAATGGCCTCTTGATACGGCACCCTCACACCCTTGCGGTTGGAAACACCGCTCAATCAGAAATGTTCATTGGCATGGAGATGCAGAAAGCAACGAGAAAGCACTGCATTAAAGATCCACAGCGTATCCCTAGCCACCGGGCGTGCTCGGTGAGTGGTTAACGCTGTGGTCTCGCATTCGGGAGGACACTCGTTCGAATTCCCGTCCAGGCTTCCAGATTTGGGCTTTCCATGGCTTCCCCAAATCAGGCGAATTCCCGAAAGCTTCCTTCAAAAGCCCATGTCCGAATTCGTTCCCGTTCCTTGTCCCCAGTCCTTTCCTGCCTCTAATGACCTCGAAGTCGACCAGGAGTAAAGCCATAAGGAATACATATATTTATACGCTGAAGCTATGAAAACTTCCAAAATCATAAATAGAATAATGGCTTTTTCCTGGATAAAATATTCCGAAGGTAAAATAGGCCCCCAATCGAATCTCCGGGTGGGGACTACTGAGGGAGGAATCATCAAAATCGATAGAAACATTCTACGGGTCTCAGCGGGAATGTTAGAACTCTGAATTGGGCAGGTAGGTTAGAAACCTTACAAAGGGAAACGGAATGGACTGTACGCTCACATCACTAAAAGATCACGACGAAATAGAGAAAATACATCATCAAATTGAAGAATTAATCCAATACATAAAGGGAAATCTAATAATCATGGGTGATCGGAATACTGCATTGGGGAAAGGTAAAGAGGGGAATACCGCAGGAAATTTTGGCTGAGGAGAAACAAATGAGAGAGGAAGCAGGTTGTTGGAATTTTGTGTAACATATAAACTGGTCACTGTTAAGAATCGTGTCTGTCTTACAGCTTTACGTCTCAATGACATCTCTGTCATCAGTAGCGGGCAACATCTGTGGCAAGCAACAGGAAGGAATTAGGCCATGGCTTTTTATGTAACCCTCCTGGAATTAGCCGGGAGGTATTGAGTGAAACCAAGGAAAATCCAAATCTGGATGGCTAGACGGGGATTCGAACTCACGTCCTCTCATATACGAGGCCATGGCGTCTCCCTCCGAGCGTGGCGGTGTTCTTGAAATTCGCTACCGACGACGGGCAAATGTTCGTAGGGGAGTTTAGCGCAGTCCTCAAGCAAAACTTTTCTTTCCATGATCATCGTGAGTATCAGATGAAGATTCTTCGATGTTTCTTTTCAACTGCGCGACTTGACGAAGCTTTCGGCGAAAATCCACTCACCTCGTGTATTTCCGAAAATACTGATAAGAAAAATATTTCAACACTTACAGTCGCCTGCTAAAGAAAAAAATACGTCAATCTTTCTGGAATTAATAAATTTCGCAAAATACGTACATCGGCGATTTTGGCCGTCCTACTATTTTACCAGTTAACATTTATCGTCAAAATATTGCATGGATCATTCCGGAGAGGGCTTCAAGAAGCGGATATTAAACTTCATAACACTCATTTAAAAATTTAAATAAATTTCCAAGTCTCACAGTTTTTCGAATTCGATTTTTGTGTGTGTGTGTTTATGACTTATATACAAAAGTTGGAAAGACATTTGTTAAAACAATATCTAAAAATAACTTTTTTTTTTTTTTTTTTTTTTTTTTTTTTTTTTTTTTTTTTTTTGCAGCTTTTTTGGGTGAACTGATTTTTCCTCAACAACTTGCGTGCCCCTGCAACGAGAAGCAAGCACGATACCCCTACACTGCCGGGGTCGGCTTTACTTTGTTTTCAACACACAATGGTTTTCAAGTGGGGAGAAGAAACATTTCTTTATTTTTAAAATATTTTCATGACAACTAGTGTTTATAGAAAACAAAATCTGGAAGTTATGAAAATGAAAATATAAAAGGCAGTACTAGGGAGGACATGATTAAAGAATTGAATCTCCTACTTTTGACAATAGAAGGCATCAACTACAAAATTAAAACTATCCGAAACAGGTGTTCTAGCGAATTAACTAAAGTTTTAAGTGTAAATTGGGCTTGTGGGTTTCGAAGCAGTTGTCAATTGCACGGAATCTGAGAGTAGTTTCTAGTTTCGGTTTATTCAGACAACATTTTCTCAATAGTGTTCTGTTTTATAATTGGTGATGAGTTTTTTGGTAGCAAAACTTTCTGATTCATACGTCCGATGATTATATTTACATGCCATTTTGCCCTGCAATAACCATTCTACCACTCCGCAAGATGTAATTTCTCCTCCACAAACTTCTGTTTTATTTTTTTCAATTAACTTTCTTCAAGGTGTAATTTTTAATTTCTTAGGCGAGGTTTCTGAAAATTAACTACACTGAAACACACGCAAGTTGAAGTGAATTGAATGGTTCATTTGTGATGATACGTTTAAACGAAAAGTGACTTCACCTTCACTTTCACTGCGAGTGATTACGGAAAGTGAACCGTGTGGACTCGCCTTTACATGTTCGTGGGTAGGCTAGGTAGCCTCGTCACACCCTGCAACCCCACCCCCTCCGCTATTTCATGTGGGGGGGGGGGGGCGTTCAAAAGCAAGGCGATAACTCGTACAAGCTGGTAGGCTTTAAACGGACCGCGAAATCTCATTTCGTGAGGACCCGTCGCATATAGTTAGTGGCGGTGCCTGGTGTCGATGGTTGTTACTGCTGGGGTGACTCGTGCCGTGAGGATACCGTTGCGATTTAACGACGAGCAATAAGCGACTCACTTCAGCCACACGCGGTGGTACTGAAACATATTATGTCGGCTCTGGTCAAGGCACGACCCAGCGAGACACCACCGAGTTAGCTAGGGAGGCAAACCTTAAATAATACACAACACCCAACCATCTGACAGCAGCAAGACAAACTTGCGCGACAATGTCTTGACACAAAACATGTACGCTTCAAGCAGAGCTTTAAAATACGGCTTGCAACATACCAGCCTCGACGCATTAGTGGATAACTTTTTTTATCGCGTGAACATATTTTTTACTTTGCTTGCATACTTGGAAGCATTCCGCACATTCTGCTGATAGTAAAGTCACCTCTGGTACCACATATGACTAAAGGTTTCGTAAATAATATATTAAATACTCTTCCAATCAAATGTTTGGGTTTAAGAAAAATCAGGGTACAACAAAGATGATTCTGGAATCGAGACTAATACCGCAGAGGCAAATCAAAAAATCGTGTTTCGAGTTATGACATCCAATTAATTCCAGACGCAGGAGTTACACCCCAATAACTTGTGTCAGTAGTTTTCTAAATCCAGGGTTCACTGAAATCCTCTCGTGCAGTGTTTATGAACCTGTGACCCACGAAACCCGTCCTGGTGGCCGAGTATTATAACTTCAGACACCGTGTTCCTACTGTAAGCACAAATGTTTAAAAGCAAGGAATATGTGAATGGCCAGGCAAAGATCTGGCATTTCCAAGGTGAGAACAGGACAGAATTATTCCTACAATAGTCTATTAATAGCGAATTGGTATCAGAAAGAACGTCGATCGTCGAACTCTAATGCTTTATGGTGGTCTTGAGGCAGGTGTGAGTAGTAGTATTTTTGTTTTATTTTGTGCATTCAGGTCGATGGTATAGTATATCACCCAGCATACAATATAATTACTATTCGTTTCTTTACTCAACACTAATAGTGTGGTCAACTTTTAACAGTTCAACTCCAATTTCATAACTGTGTGTCCGTGAGGATTCAAAACATGTTTTTGCAGTCATATTATAATTTAACAGTAAAATATGTGCCAGATGTTAGTAATATTACACACAGGTATAAGTTGGTGGGCGGCAGCATTATTTTTGACGACTTACCGGCTCGTTGTTTGGGGAACGCTGCTCTAGTCTATTGTTATTGCTTTTTACTTTCGTCAAGTCGAGCTGAAACCATTCCTCAGAATTTGTTTTCGTAGGTCGGCGGGGAAAGAAAATGATTGATGATATGATGATAACTGCGAAGTATATAGAGACAAAGAGACTGGCGGGACAGGGGAAGGCTGTCGCGGTGGATGTACCTGCTGAACCCTAGATGATGGCGCCCTTCTGTCGTGAGGAATTCGCGACTGCTCGGCAGGTAGCTAGCGCCACACGTTTCGATATTACTATCTCCACAGGACCACTCCACAAGACTTACGAAATGCTTTGAAAACTTGTATCGCATAAAAATTTTGTACTACAAACGTGTTTACTTGGTGGTCCAGTTTTTGCCCTATATGTGCTCTATGCGACATCATCCAGTGTGTGTGTCTGTACGATGGAGCACTCGAGATGTAGTGCGCCTCTGCAGCATGCCACTCGAGCACTCTGGAGCATGTCTGAACGCGGCGCACCGCAGGATGACGCTTAGCACGTACACGTCTGTCGTGGATGGACATCCCAGCGAGCTGCTGGTGCCGTCTCCACTGTAGGAACCTCACACGTGCCCCCGTACCGCCATGACGCTAACAAAACGGAGCGATATCACGAGCATTAACTTCGCTTTATTATAACCATCAAATAGTAGTATAATTCGGTAGGACACATTGGGCAAGTAGTAGCAAAAGGTTTCAAAATTCTGCACTTGTTGGAGAAAGTGATGAGGGAATGTACGAGAGAAGTAAAGGAATTGGGTTACAAAACTTTGGTCAGACCATTGCTCGAATATGGTAGTGTAGTATCTGGGACCCACATTTTGAGTATCAAATACAGGATTTGGAGAGAGTGCAAAAAAGGGCTGCTAGATTTGTTTCTCGAAATTATCACAGAATGCAATCAGTAACAGATATGATCGAAGAGCTGGAATGGGATTCATTGGAAGACACGAGGAGGGTGAAGAGGGTCATGGGAATGTACAAGGCGTATATTGGTGAAGAGGCATGGAAATAATTTGCTGTAAGAATTAAAAGTAATCCATGGAAGGGAAAAGATGACCATAACCACAAGCTGGCACTCGATTTAAGGCACAGAGGTGTAGTAGGATTCTCTGATTTAGGTAAGGGCGTCGGAGATTGGAAAAAGTTACGAAGAGAAATGATGAATAATAATCCAAAATCGTTGAAAGAATTTAAAGATAAAATTTGTAGAGGGCAAATGCAGGTGGGTGCAGGAAAGGGGAAATGGGTGTGTAGGGAAATTGCCACAGCAGTTGCGCTCCATAGCAATTAAATTAATTCTATGTACCAACGTTTCGTATGCTATAAGAACAGCATTGAAGCTCTCATTACTAGTCAGCGACTGGGACGTCCAACCAGAGTCCCAGCAGGTCTGGTGGTGGTCCTCTGGAGAGCACAGACTCTGTGGATCGCACAGCACTCCGTAAGCCCACTCTGTCGCTCTACATAGAGACGTCTGCACAGCTGGTAATGTTCACTTACTCGCACTGACACCTGCACAGTCGATTGTGTCGTCGCTCACACAATGGGCCGCGATTTACGAGCTCGGCCGCGCCTCCAGCCGTGAAATCAAGCCACTCCCACCACACCTCAGACAAACACACGGCTAGGCCCTCGTCTGCGCACACTAGAGCGGCTTAACGCGTCGGAACACACTGTCTCCTGCCGATGACCATATCATGTGCTACAATTAAGAGCAGTAGGTTCGGGGGAAAGTAGATATAGCGGCCGGTGTATGATATGAGCACAACCAGAAACAAGAGGAGTTAATATAGGCGGCAGAATACCCGAAGTGATTTGGGAAAATCAAGGAAAACTGAACTCTGTTTAGCTACGCGGCTACTCGAACCGAAACCCGGGCTGGCACTATGTCATCACTGCCTGTCAGCAGTCCCCGCCAGCCCAGCCCGCTGGCGTCGGGCTGAGCTGTGTGTGATCCGTCTCACCAGCGCCGTGCGACGCGGCTTTTTATTGGCTGCCGAGTGCCGACGGACGGCCTTTGTGGTGGCGAGCAGAAGCAGCCGCCTCTCCCGTCGCGCCATTTCTTTCTATTGTCCATTGTTAGACTGCTCCGTCGCGCAGCCACGCAGACAGCAGCCGATACCCTCAGCAGTTGTTACAACCACAACACGCAACCGCGTTTCTCCTGACGAGTCTCCAGTTGTTGCTCGTATTGCGTCACTCTTCGCCCTTCAGCTGTGATGGTTCTGCGTTACTTTCCTATCTCCTCGCCGCTTCGTTTTCTGTGCCATTGGGTCGACCAGCTCGCCATTACTTTTCCATTCACTATGAGCGAATGCTTCGAAATTAAATCCTGGTAAACTAGAATCTAAGTGGCTGTACTGTTTGAACCTTAGTTTTTGCATTCCGTCAAGCGGATTGCAGCACACCCTCACGTTTGGGCCTTACGAGGACGTCGAGGTCATTAGAGGCGGGATGGGACTAGGGACAAGGTAGGGAAGGAATTCGGCCTGGCCTTTAGATGGAAGCATCCCGGCATTCGCCTGGTGTGATTTGGGGAAACCATAGAAAACCCAAATCTGGATGCCCGGATGGGGATTCGAACCACCGCGCCGTCCTCCCGAATGCGAGGCCAGAACGCTAACCACTCACCCACCACGCTCGGTTTGGGCCTTACTAATGCGTCCTCTGGCGACATGTTGTAGTGTCACCTATAATTATGTTGACTATTAACGACTTAATTCACCTCTAGCTAACACTGTAAATGTAAGACTTCGAATACGTTCAATCCGTACTTCCTCAATTGTGATTTCAACAACAGCACGCAATAGATAATCATGGAACAGTTTTTGGTAGCTATGACGACACATTCCCTCGTACAGTATACCAGCAGTCGAACATGTCGGATACCAAACTTTAAATGGTATTTCCGCGTTACTTAGCTGACAGTAAATAATGTTTATACTTGATCGAACCGAATGAAGTGACTTTGCGGCCATGACACCACTAACATCAGTCTAGCAACACCAATATTAAAAATGGAGAAAGTAACTCTGTTTGTTTGTTACGTTTTCACGACTAAACGGCTAATCGATCTTAATGAAATTTGACAATGAACCACTGTATATCATTACGGAGGAATTATGATGGTTTTTCCGGATAAATAACATATTTTGTGATGAAGTATTGAAAACTAACCGAACAGTGACAAAGGGATAGGTGGTGCACATAGCTCTGTGTAATGTTATTTCGGTCACTCATGCTTTTTTTCCCTCGCAGTCAGTTTGTGAATGATCAGTTCATAAATTTCAAGTGCACACGCAACTTATTATACAATGTAGATGTAGATTTGCGCTGCATGTGTCGGCTATCCATGAAAGTAGCAGGATCAGTTATATGTTGCTAGCTCACGGGTTTCCAGAGAACGCGTATTCCCGCGAAAATTGCTCGTGCGAGTACGCCTGTATACGCGCGAATAGATTGCTCCAATCCGAACACAGGGAATGTAATGTGACTCCGCCCATTGTGAGCGCTTGAGTCGCGAGGACATACGCGAAGGCGACGAGATCCGAAACTGTTTAGATTTGGTCGCGCGCTTCACGCGATGGATATTGAGAATGTAAGGGCGCCGACAACTCCAACAATCACGGAAACAATATTAATTGAATAAAACCAATTAAAACTCACACAAAATTATTTGATATCATTAGAAAACGTTTTTAAATGAAAATATATTCAAGCACATAACTATATATTTACGAAACGAAACATAAACATTCAAATCTCGTTAGAAACATTATGGCCCACATAACATTTTTAATTACGCTCCTTTAGTCAGAGGCGGCCTTAGGGGGTGGCGAACAGGGCAATCGCTCAGGGCCTCGCGCAGCTACCCAAGTTGATTAAAGTTTATGTTAAAAAAAATTATTTTATCTTCAGGTGTTAGTGTAACAATAAAGTAAACTTTTTTAATTGATGGTAAAGTATATATTAATTACTAACCAATCAAAAGTTCTTAATTAGATTTATTGATTGTTACATTTATATAATAGCAGGAGAAATGGCTGATATTGATGGACTAGAACTGTATGAAGAAAACGACGGCGGTATCACAGTGGTGACATACATTAAATAACAGAAAAAATATTAACTGAATTACTGAAGTGTACCTCACTATCGAAGTATTCTTGAGAATTATTGCCGCCACACGTAATACAGTTGCGTCCGCAGAAAGAACTTTTTCAGGGTTAAAAAATATTAAAACATATTTGAGGAATTCGATGACACAAGATTAATTTTCAGCTCTTTCTATTCTTTTAATTGAAAATGAAATAGCTCATTCGTTATTTCATTGTGATTTTATTAAATATTTTAGTTTCAGGAAAAGGCACAAACATCATTTTAAATCCTTTTTTTTTTTTTTTTTTTTTTTTTTTTTTTTTAACAGTTTAACGTCCCTTTTTAACAACGTGGTCTTTAGAGACGGGAAAGGATGGGGGCAAGGAATGGGAAGGAATTCGGCCATGGCCTTTTGAAGGAAACATCCCGGCATTCACCTGGAGTGATTTGGGGAAACCATGGAAAACCCAAATCTGGATGCCCGGACGGGGATTCGAACCGCCGTCCTCCCAAATGCGAGGCCAGAACGCTATCCGTTACACCACCACGCTCGGTCATTTTTTTTAAATCCCTGTGCGTATATCTTCCAAGGCCTTAATGTACAGTACTTCAGTTTATCCTTAATGATATGTCATCTTTATATTTGTTAACTTTTAATAACTCTTCTAACATAATATTTTAAAACTCAAAGTTTATTTTTACGATTTTTGCATTTACCGATGATCATCAGAAGGACCTACGATTAATATATTTTGTACAAAGGACAAGGGCCTCGCAAAGATCTGCCGCCCGGGGCCTCGCAATGACTAAGGCCGACGCTGCGGCTCTAATATTCCATGCACTTTCTTGTTTTTAATACATTCACAAGTCATTGAGCTCATTTAAACCATTTTCTCGCAATCCATCAAAACACAACACATTCATGGAAAACGCAGATTCAACTTACTATGCGGAATGTTATTGGTGCCGACTAATCTTTAATCCGTAACAGTGCGTATAGTATCATACAAGGATTAAAAATCACTGTCAATTGTACAGAAAGGGTTAACATTTACTGGAGCTTCCTTATTCAATGTCTTACCAACAGAAATTAAATGTTATCTACAAAAACCCAACTACTTTAAGTCCAAACTGAAAGAGTTTCTGCTTCAGAATCCATTTTACTCTGTAAAAGAATTTTCTTCTTGGAATTTGGTAACTAAGAATGACTGATAAAATAGTATATATGGTGTATGGAAGGAAAGGTGACAAAGTTGTCCACAATTACTAAAATGATATATGGTTTTTCTTTCTGTTGAAACTTTTGACAAATGAAGTAATTACACTGTTTACAAAATTTCACTCATATATAGTAACTAACATGGGATAGCATGCACTCAAAAACTGCTGTAAAAAATTATGATACTAACAGGTTTTTAAGTAATTGACTGCTTATGAATTGTGGTAACTGGTTGGTAAGAAAATAACTGGTTGTTAGATGCTGGTAACAAGTTTATACACTGTTCCACATAATAAGTATTAACTAACTCGGGATTGTATTTGTAGATTACAGGAAATATTGGTTATACTAATGGGTTGTAGCTAACTTCTTGTCAATACATAATATTATCAATTATATAGTAATATCCACATTACTAAAGAGTGTATGTACTGTTCCATATCCCCGAGATTATTCTCACATGGGATCAAAGTGAACATATCTATCTATCTATCTATCATATATTAAGTTATGTTTATTGTCATATCGATAAAATTACAAATATACTTAACATACTGCATGATTTTACGAGAAAAGTATCGTCAATTTATAAAACTTATTTACGGCGTAGTTCATTTCACCTAGTCTATACAGGGTGTAACAAAAATGTACGGCAGAACTTGAAGGACACATTCCTCACACTTAGACGAAGAAATTATCTTATATGAACATGGGTCCGGAAACGCTTCGTTTCCATGTAACACCGCATTTTCTTCGTGACACGAATAGTGGGAGACACACAAGAATGGAACGTACCAGCTTAATACATGCAGGAGATGTTCAATACGCCCTCCGTGCGCACTGATGCATGCATCAACCCACCGTCGTAGTGATTCTCGAATGCGCTGTTGTATCCCTGGAGTACTGCGTATGGTTTCGCAGCCGTCCATAATCCTGGCACGCAGACTCTGAACATCTTGTACAGGGGTTCGATACACAAGAGCTTTCAAATGCGCCCATAAATAAAAGTCCAGTGGGTTTAGGTCCGGAGAGCGTGGAGGCCAGGCAATTTGTCCACCTCTACCTATCCATCTGTCACGAAATCTGTTATTTAGAACTCGACGGACATTAACACTAAACTGAGCAGGCGCTCCATCATGCATGAAGTACATGTTTCGTCGCACAGCGAGAGGCATGTTCCCCATGCTTAGAGCGTTTTGTTCTTCATGCGTTGGGTAAAATGCGGTGTTACATGGAAACGAAGCGTTTCCGGACCCATGTTCATATAAGATAATTTCTTCGTCTAAGTGTGAGGAATGTGTCCTGCAAGTTTTGCCGTAGATTTTTGTTACACCCTGATAAGGCCACTAGTTTAACCGAATTTAGCTGGAAACTGTTCCAGCCAGCCTTTTGAATTACTTTTATTGGTCTGATTTTCAAAAAATTATTTTTCTCTTAACAAAAAATTATTTTAAGTGTGCCAGTATATTTTCAATATAAAGTTAAATAGGTAATGCGGTACAAGGTTAAAATCAATTTCGCCAATGATAGGATGTGGCAATGGAAATTTAACCGATCTAGGGCTTGAACAAAGAAATTTATGTTTATTTTCTTAATTAAAAAGTAAATTAATATGTATTAAGGAATTATTGTTCTATTTTCTTTTATTATATTCACTGTCATCAAGAAGAAGCTAAATGTGTTGTGGGGTACAACGGAGACCTGGCGACAGATTCGCGCTAATCTACTTTCACTTGTCGGGGTGTCCACGCGCTAACTCAGTGCGAGCATTTTTCGCGTGAATACCCGTCCACTGGTTTTTTTTATTTTTTTTTAACTGCTTAACGTCTCTTAACAGCTAGGTCTTTTGAGACGTGAAGGATGGGGCTTAAGGAATGGAAAGGAATTCGGCCATGGCCTTTTTGAAGGAAGCATCCCGGCATTTGTCTGGAGTTATTTGGGAAACCATGGAAAACCCAAATCTGGATGCCCGGACGGGGATTCGAACCGCCGTCCTCTCGAATGTGAGGCCAGAACGCTAACCGTTACACCACCACGCTCGGTCCATCCACTGGACGGCGAGCCTTGGCAATGGACAGCCAAAGATGATGAGTACAAAACGAAACCAATATCAGACATCTCCAGAAAGCGACATTATTTTAAACCACAAACAAAGAACTGTGGGAGGTAGCGTTCTCTAGTTAACCCCCCCCCCCCCCGGTTACTTTAGCGCTGATATAAAACACGTTGCAAATTGGTTTTCTTCTTGGAATGGTTCAAAGGACGATTGGAGTGGTGTTGATCCCCACGTCATGATATCCCGACTCCCTGTTATTTCGGATATCCTTTACGTAACTTACAGGTTTTCATATCTAATTCTAGCATTAAAATTCCAAGTCGAAAAACTAAGGAGCCAGTTTGGATGGTTTAGCTTAAAATGTGCGCGACAACTTATCACTGTGTGAGTAAGAGGAACGGAGCAACAATCGATAATAGAAGAGAGAGGCGCCAGAGATAACGCTGCACGTCAGATGAGCACTCCCTTACTGGCAGCCAGCAGTGGTTACCGTGCAACGCAGAGGAACACTCCACCCTTTATATTACGGTAGTATTGTCTTTTGAGTACGTAGCTTCGTTATTTATTTTTCAGTTATCTGAAGGGCACTACTTTAGAATATGGAAAACATTACTTAAAACAGTAACTGAAATGTTAATTCAACAATGAACGTTTCGAAATTTAATTTACTGATGTGACGCTGCACCGCAAATATTTGTACTCTCGTATTAGAAGACAAAGGAACGGTCACTATCGACCGCGCGAGCGAAGCAGCGGGAAAATTCTGGTGTAAAGTATGTCGAAACTCTATGTCGACACTGACTGTACTGAAAGGGGCGGAATGCGCAGCCAATAAAAACCCTGTCTCCAGGTGATTACGACCTCACGGAATTATTATTATACCTTAAGGAAAGGCCTGTGCTGTAAGTGCAGGCTACACTACAGGAGAGAGGTTGTAGTCACCAGGCGAGGCCCATCGACCCCTTGCATGTGTCGCCACTCAACGACAACTCAGAGGTGTCTTCTGGATATAATCGCAGCGAGTCCCTCTCCCTTGCATTCGGGAGGTCGCCGGCTCGAATCCCCGTTCGGACATCCAGATTTGGGTTTTCCGTGGTTTCCCCAAATCATCCGAGGCGAATGCCGCGATACTTGCCGAATTCCTTCCCGTTCCTTGTCCCCAGTCCCACCCCGCCTCCGATGACCTCGACGTCGACTGGCGCTACCCTGCGACGAGCTCGGTGCTGGTGTAATCGCAGACACTGTGCGACGGCGAGCACACTGTATATCTGCAGCGACTTTAACGGCCGCTATAAAGCCCAGCCACGCGCCGCTCCAGCACAGCGATTACAAAATACCAGTCCCTCCGCCCTACCTTGCGCTGTTATCTCTGTGTTACTACTCCGACCTCAGTGCGAGACGCAGTCGAGTCGCTATTTTATGGTCTCGCCGGCGTCCACGTAATTAGAGACGGACTGGGAAGGAATTCGGCCACGGTATTCGGGTGGAGTGGTATCGAGATACCGCTGAAACCCGCCTGTCCGCACGGGGACTCGAACCCGCGTCCTCCCACCACGCTCACAGCGATACGCGCCGCTCTGGCGTCGGCTGCCGGAATTAATGAACAACCAATCAGCTGCCAGCACTCGTGTGACGTCAAACGAATGCAAATGCCCGCATGTCACTGCTGCCTCCCGTATGAATATTTTTAATGTTTCTAATTTCGCTTCGGCTAACGTCAAACACAGGGACTCATTTTCCCGGCTAAATTGAGTTTTGTTTGTGCTTGTTCTGTGGAACCTTCCATGTACGGAATTCGTGATGCAGGACTCCTGATCCGCAAAGCTGACATGCGTCACTGGTACTATGTGAAATATGCAGCTACGCGTTTGAGCTGCTTTTGATATTTTTTCTTTCCATGCATGTGGCTTGATCATTCGTCTACGTCGACGTCATTGGAGGCCACAGAGGATTGAGCACAAGTAACGGGTTGGAATTCGGCTACGGCCTTTTGAAAAAGCCATCTCATTTTCGCCTGGAGTGATTCAGCTAAAACATGGAAAACTGGCTGGAATTCGAACCTGCGTCTTTCTAAATGGTAGGCATCCATGTTTCAGCACATACGAGCCTCGGTCAGGTTTAATTTCAAAATGAGAAGAGTATCGGTGAATTTCTCGTATTGTGTGTCGATTGGCTTGGGGTGGTTTTTGCGACGGGTGAAACTCGATGCCGTCGGGCGGACGCACACTGTCTCAGGGCTAGCGTCTGCTAAGCCCTTCCCATCTGCGCCAATAATTCGACGACCATCACCAAAAATATCCGCCAAGAGGAAATGGAGTCGGCGTCAGTTAAGTACTTGGCGGTTGGGTCGTCGCGTCAACTGTTGTAATCTATTACAGATGTTTCGATGCCCACCTGGCATCTTTAGAGCACTATAAACAGTTGCAGGGTGATCTGGACAGGATATCTAGTTGGGTTGGTGAACCTGGGACGAACATAAAAGTAAAGAAGAGTCAGCTTATTAGATAAGCAAATAAAAAGCTGAAGGTTTATTATGATTGTAATGTGGGGAAAGAATTGCTTGTTGAAGACTTGAAATGTCAATAACTTGGCATTACATTTGATAACAAGCTTAGCTAGGCAGGACACATTGCACAGGTGGTAGGAAAAGGTTTCAAACTCCTGCACTTGTTGAGAGTAATGACGGAATGTACGAGAGAAATAGAGGAACTGGGTTACAAAACTTTGATCAGACCATTGCTTGAATATGGTGCTGCAGTATGGGACCCACATTTTAGGTATAAAATACAGGAGTTAGAGAGGGTGATAAAAAGGGATGCTAGATTTGTTTCTGGAAATTACCGCAGAATGCAATCAGTAAGAGGTATGATAAAAGAGCTGGAATGGAATTCACTGAAAGACAGGAGCAGGGTGAAGAGGGTGAGATTGGTGTGTAGAAGACTTATATTGGTGATTAGGCATGGAAAGATATTGGTATAATAATTAAAAGTAATGTATGGAAGGGAAAGATGACCACGACGACAAGCTGTCACTCGATTTGAGGCTCAAAGGTGTAGGAAGATTCTGTTTTTTAGGTAAGGTGGTCAGGTACTGGAATAAGTTTCATAGAGAAATGATCTACGAAAAGCGTTGAAACAGTTTAAAGTTGAACTTTGTAGAGGGCAAAAGTAGGTGGATGTAGGAAAGAGGAAAAATGTGTGCATAGGAAAATTCCCGCCGCAGCGTGCTCTCCATTTCAATTAAAATTAATTCTTTTTCTCGCGGTGGTTCTGGAATAAACTGATGATAGGCCCACGGGTTTCGACAGGTTCTCGCAGAATGAGTAGTTGGATAATTCCCGTGAAGAAGTTGACAGGTGGGCATGGAAACGCCGCAGACAACATACGGCCGCAGCGAAACAGCGCCCAGCTGCGACAGGTCACGTGCACAGCAGGGAAGAGACTCGACCGAGGTCGCAGGCCCCAGCGTGCAGAGCCGCGGCGCGACGCTGGTGAGAAATGACTTCACTAGACTAGAGCGAGGGGTCGGTCGTCGATGGTTGCGCTCACTCAGCCAAGTCTTACAACCGGCTTTCGTTAGCTGTTACCAGCCTGGTTCGAAACTAGTACGTTGTCAGCTACTGTTTTTCTGTAATCACGCGGAGAAGTGATGAATTCCGTAGTTCTCTCTATTGCTTGTCGACACCTTGGTGTATGATGAGAATAAAACAGGAGTTCGTTGGCCGTATTGTATTCTGCGGTGCCTTTGTGGGATGAGCGGCCACTTGAGGTGGAGATATATCTACGCATATAAAGATGAATGTATGTTTCTTTGTTTGTTTGTTCTTCATACAAATCCACAGTTTTCATAAGATCTCGATGAAACTTTGCACACTTATCCTTTGAACAAGGACAAAAATACTGTCTACATTTGGTTGAAAAATAATACATTTTGTCATATAATTTTGAAAAATTACTGAACGGCAATAGACAGACGCGTAGGATGTGTAGGTCTCTGTACTACATTTGCATATAGCCGCCTCGTAGCTAAGTGGTTAAAGCTCTTGCTTACTACTATTTGGAGCATGGTCTCCGGTTCAAATCCTCATCGAAGCAAACATTTCTAAAAATTGTTTTTGATCGTATGTGTCACCGTCTGTTGTTCAGATTGCAAGTTAAACAGTAGATACTACGAATTTAGGGACTCAATGCGAGGCAAATCGTAGATAGGTTAGCAATGCTGCAGGTGATTACTTTTTAACGCTACATTGATCCCTCAGGGGCTGTTACTTTCGCAGTCAGTGTGTGTGATCTCCACTAATAATAATATAAATCCGTAAGTAAGTCCCTGTTTGTTTTGTACGTTTTGATGAGTAAATGGTTATACCGATATTGACGGAATTTGACAAGGAAATACTTTTTATCTGTAGAAAGGACACAGAATATTTTTTTTTCGGTATGAATAACAGTTGTAGTCACGAAATTTTGAGAATTTATCGAATGGTGACAGACAGACGAATGAATGTGTTAGTCTGTGATGTTACGTCGTTTGCTCGAGCTGTGCTTCTCGCGCAATCTGTTAGTATATGATCTGTTAGTAAATTTCGTTTAGAGACAAAAGTTATTATTTAGTATAGATGTCGATTTGCTGTTCACTGTACTATTACTTTCTGTCTGCCTAAAAGTTTCTGGCACCAGTTTATTTTGTCTTCTTTTCTGACATGCCTTGCGGGCCTAAACCTGGCCTAAGGTGCAGATCTAGCAGAGCACGAGCAGCTAAAGTTATTAGAACCCAAGAATCGGATGCTCATGCTGAAGAAAAGAAGAAAAGATCAAGCTATAATAAGCTGCCCTAAGTTAAACCCTCCCCTGCCCGATATCGTCGCACCTTCGTTTGTTTATCTGTTTTGGAAATTGATTCTCTTCATGAGACAGGTTCGATGGTTGTCCTGTCATATTATGTCGACTCGGTGTTGTTTGGGACGAGTCCTACGTTGCCAACAGCTATCTATATTCAATACTGGCAACGAAATCCTTAATCTGCGTTTATGAAGTCGCGGGTTTCAGCTAGTAGACCTACAAAATATGCCACAACTCCTTTTTTGCATAAAAACCTAATAATTATCATCGGTCGATTTATACGTTTACGTTCCACGTTGACTTGAGTCCCATAACCATTTTTGAAGGACGGCATATTATAAACTTGTAAATATTTCGAGAAAATCGTGGAAAGTTTGGAAGATTTTAGTGACTTTCCATGTGACCACTCTGAGGAAG
>JARYHS010011408.1:2882042-3024267 GCA_031002005.1 Vandiemenella viatica | reverse complement strand
GGACTTCCACTAATAAGTTTTAAAATAATGTTTTTCCGGGGGATGTCTAGAGCAGAGAGCAAACATACCAATCTATTCCGACTTCACGATCGATGTATCGACAGTGGGTCTGTGTCGGTCGATATGCGATGCGTGTTCTGAACAGGTAAGCAACAGCGCGCCCAGTTTTCGTAAAAAGGTTAGTTCCCATGTGAAGATCTCATCATATTCACTAGCAACAGAAACGGAATTCTGATGGCTAAGATGGTCGCTCCTGAACTAAAGGGGCTAACAGGGAAAGCGTAAATAGGACTTACCAAAAAAATAGCGACGAACACAAACATTGACAAACCATACAGTATTTCGGTGCAACACCTTATTCCTGTTAACGTTTAAAGCTGTCCGCAGTGACGTAGATGACATACATTGGTGTAGCTACATAGATGACAATGGGACAAGTAAATCGATACTTGACAGAAAGGTCGCAGATACCGGGAACGGCTTCGACGACGCGCCTCGAGCTGCCTGAACGTGTCTGTTTACGTCACGACACGTCGTGTCGGTGGCGTAGCGCTGAGCTCGGAGTACCTCTGTAGTGGTAACACACAGTACGTTCGACTCTGACTCCAGAGCTTGCAGACAGGCATCTCTGTTACGGCGCTGACGACTCGAATGCACGGGCTGCAGGACGCTTCGTTCTACCTTCTCGCGAATGTGAACCGACCAATCCGTGAAGCAGAGGCTGTGCACGTCAGTAAACGAAGTAGCCCAGTGTACACTTCACTGCGGGGAAGTGTCAGGATGATCATTTGACACGCGTGTGTAATTGAAGGTTAATGTGTTATTAAACAAGATACAACTTTTGTCTTTAATTTTAACGCGTGAAAGTTGTATAGAACGATAGAATGTTTTGTAGGAATAGCTTACATCATAAACAGTTTTAGGTCTTTTAAAGTCATCACAACTTTCTACGTACTTGTACTGTAATTGCGTTATTGCTTACAGCGCCCGAACAACTAAATGCATTCTAAAACGATCACATTGCGCGTAGTGTTTTCGATTCCAAACAAAATTTTTGCTTGGCCGTTATGCAATCTTGATTTTTGAAATGTTTCCAATTTTTCGCCGAAACGCAGCGAACTACTTTTATAATTTTCGATATTATCACCTAATTCCACTGTGCGATGATACTTTTTGGTTTAATAACAAAAAATAAATAAGTAATTGATTTTAACCTTTCAGGGTAGCGGCCGTGTACGCAATGTTGGGCCTCATACGGCTTTCAGAAACCAACTGGAGGAAAATTTGTTGGCGTGTCGCGGGCCAGAGAGTCACGTGTTTAATAGGGAGAGTGCGGGCACATTAAACATCCTCACCACAAAACAGGCGCCTCGAACAAAACCAACAGACGAGATTAAACGTAATCAGGACGCGATCTTCAACTCAAAAAATAACATTTATTGATTCGATGTCACCCCAAATGAAACGTACGAGCGTAAAACAAATTTAGTGCTAATGTTTGGGCTGGTGATAGTACCCTACGTTTAGGCTGACTGTCTGAATAATCTGAGAGAGGTTCTGCGAGAGCTGCAATTAGGAGCCACCACGTGGCAGCACCTCAGGAGGACTAGGACCAGCTAGAGCCCAGATTCGAATCCTCTCGATTCGTTCTCTTGCGGCCGTGCTCGCCAGTAGAGGATGAAATGGACCCCGCATAGCCGGAGCTGCTCCAGGGTGCGGGGGTGTTTTTGAACGCTTACGCGAGGGCATGATTGCACAATGTAATGCGTGCATGCAACAAAACGGTGCAAATTTTGAACTCTATTTACAGAGGTTGGTCGAAAATTTTGTTTCCGTTGATGAAAAACGAAAAGTTTGTTATTTTGTCGTTTCTTTTGGCAGATCTGTGTTAACATAATGAGTATAGTATAAACATCTTTTAAAATTTCAAAGCGCATGTTTTAGTTGTTTTATTTTCCTATTGTTTGTTGAAATTAAATGAAATCAAATACGAGGAAAAAGATTTAACTGCTAAGCATTGCGTACATCTGCTTGGCTGTAGTGTACGTAATTGTGGAGTAATAATACTGTAGTATAACAGAAAAAAAAATTCGTGACACATGAGCGATGAAAAAGGGTTGCTGACACATTCACAAAGAAAAGAAAGGAAGAGAGCTGGTGGTCGCAGCCAGCCACGGAGCCCCGCCGACGAGTCGTTCGCCACGCCACTAACAGCCTGCAGAGAGCTCCCGATCGCATTGTGGGACGACGTGTAGTAATGTAAACAGACAGCTTCACGGCGGCTCGAGGAGTATCGCGGCCGTCGAAGGCATTTCCCGACATTTCAACCCTGAGTGTCGTCTACATCGCTGCGGAGAGTTTTAAAGGTTAGTAGGATTAACCGCGTAGACATGAGACGCACAGCAAGGGGGCCGGAGGTGCACGTACCATACGGTCACACATGCAGTCAATCTGAAGTATATCAGTCACCACGTGATGTGTGCGTTGACGCCTTCCTGTGTGGAAGTCTTTCCTCGTACGTACCTACAGAATGAGACTGGTTTGGTCGGTGTCCACCGACAAACAGCAGTGTGTAAAGTATTAACTGCGGAGTACTTAGCTCCCCTTGGCCACCGCGATATGCAGACAGAATCTAACGGATCGAATATGAACAAACAAACAGCAACTAATAATTGATGTGAGGAATTAAACGAAATACTTACTTCTGTTTATGGCTGGTTGGCAGTATAAAACACATTCTAGCGCAACAGAAACAATACAGCGATCCTGTTTACTCAGCTTGCTGTAACAGCGTCACCTATATATAGACACGGAGGGAAATGACATGTCCGCGCTGTCAATTACACCCCCCTCCCCCGACTGTGAAGGAGGGGCGCGTGACGTCACACATACGATGCTCAGTTGGCCTTTTGTTATTGTTGACTAGCTTCTAGCCCGTCAAAAATGACGGTTTGGACGCAATATTCTGGCAGTTCATTTTTTTGCAGTTGGTTAATTATACGGAACTGATATTACATAATGCTAATGACCTTGATTTTGCAATATTCTACATATTTCATTTGGCGATTACATAGCCATATAGTAGTAACTTCTACTGAATTAATGACGCCGGAAGTAAAGAACCAATTAAATTAAATCAGATTAGGAATCCAAAAAACTTTTGCTATCTATGTAATATCAGTTTTATTACTGGTCCAGGCACAATTCAGCACGATAAATATGGTACTACTTTCACCCACATTAATTAATACCTTTAGTAACATGGCGCTTATGAAAGCAGTTTAATTGGTTTGTAAAACTCATATCAGAGTGAATTATGCTGTAACATAATGTGCCAGTTGCGATTCTGGTAAACTTAACCACAACCTCCACTAATATTGCGTTCGGAAATCATAGCTTCTATTACCCTCATATGAATAACGACGGGCATCACCTATGGTGGCAGTAGGAATTCATTCTGAAAAAGCTTGTAAGAAAAAGAATCATTCTTAATTATACCTTTCGTTATATGAATACGTTACTCTGGTTAGATTATCAGAGCACTTGGTTAGGATCTGACATAAATAAATGCATTTTACATTAGATGACGGAGACTATAATTTCGAAAACGAATAACTGTTATTTATTTGACTGATACATGTCGCGATTACGTATGTACGATTCTCTGAATTTTTAATAAGCTTCATTGTTTCTTATCGTGTGCCAAAAAATTCTTAGTTTACGGTTTAACCTGGTGCTTACAACTGAGGCAGATAAAATAGCGTAAATAATGAAAACCCTTCTCCTTACATTAATTTCTGCATCTGGTTGTCGTAGATAAATAAAAATCAATATGTAAATATAATCGAACGTACTAATTGTAACTTTGTGACATATAATTGCCTGGCATTAATTTTTTCCCGCTGCTCTCAGTATTTCTAATATCACTGCTCACTGCTATTTTGCGGCAATAATATCGTTGTTGAATTGCGAGTGTCACATCGTGTATATAGTAAATAGTCATATCTTTGATGATTTAAATCTGATAACAAAGTTATCTTAAATCTCATTTAATAGCTAACACATGTATCAAAAACTAAGGGTAGGGCTATCATATATAATGGTAGTAGGAATTTATTATGGAAAAGTTTATAAGAAGAAACGAATAAGTCATCCAGATGATATCTTTAGTTATATGAATACGTTACTCTCCTTAGATTATCAGAGTATTTTGTCAGGATTTTAAAATTAAAAAAATGCATTTCACTTTAGATGACGGGGACTATAATTTTGAAAACGGATAACTGTTATTTATGTGACTAAAACATTTCGCATTATGTACGTTTCTCCTAGTTTTTAATTAACTTCATTGCTTCTTACCTTCTGCCAAAAAAATTCTTAGGTTATGGTTTAATCTAATAGCGTAAATATTTAATCCCCTTCTCCTTACATGAATTTCTGCGTCAAACTGATACGGATAAAATAGCGTAAATATTGAATCTCTTTCTCCTTGTATGAATTTCTACGTCTAGCTGTAAATAAACAAAAAGCAAGATGGTGATACGAATGTAATATGGTGGTTGATGATTGGTCGTTCTCTAGCCAATAGCAGTAGCCGCTATAGACGACGCACGCAGACGCCACGTTAGCGTTTTATGTAATAGGATTATGCCCGAGTGGTGGCGAAAGGCGACAAGAAATGTTTAAATAACTGCTTCCTAGTTGGACTGTTGTTGGTTTTGTAGTCGTTGTGATTTCTAGTTGTCGTGAGAGTTGAGGGTGTGGGTATATTAGTGCTGGGGGGGGGGGGTGCTGAGCTATGCAGAGCCCTCTGATATCCCGGGGACTGGTGCGGACTCACGCACCGCCACTGATTAAACACCAGCGTCCAGCCGAGGTGGAAGCCCTGAACTAAACACATGAGCCCTGGTGGTTCAAAAAACATCTAGAGGCGTCTAGCAATAACATGAAAATAATGCCATCACTAACGTTTCCCTCTACGTTATAAATTCATTGCACTGTTTACCAGCTCATTGTCTTAATGACGCTTAACCTCTGCTTCCTGATGAACCGGTAGCGGCACGGGGGTGAGGTACGACCTTGTCCAGACCTCACTGCAGCAGTCGCACAAAGAGACGACCCGACCCCTCAGTCCGCCGTGTAGTAAGCTACGCGTAGAGAGATGCGGCCAGACCTCACTGCAGCAGTCGCACAAAGAGACGACCCGACCCCTCAGTCCGCCGGGTAGTAAGCTACGCGTAGAGAGATGCGGCCAGACCTCACTGCAGCAGTCGCACAAAGAGACGACCCGATCCCTCAGTCCGCCGGGTAGTAAGCTACGCGTAGAGAGATGCGGCCAGACCTCACTGCAGCTGTCGCACAAAGAGACGACCCGATCCCTCAGTCCGCCGGGTAGTAAGCTACGTGTAGAGAGATGCGACCTCCACGTGGGGAAATACGAAAAGGTGGCTGGAACCTGCCACTTGGCGAGTATCAGAGTGCACTGCCGTGTCGCGTGTGAGTCTCGGTACTTGATACTCAGTACTGCTCGCGTCTCGACGGTGAGGTTGGAACACGTGCCAGCACTGCAATCAACGTGCACACAGTACGTCAGAAGAATGCGCAGATTAATGCCGGCCACCGGTTGTTAGGAATAACAGTTATTTCAGAAGGACATTTTGCGACAGAGATTTCGACTGATAACTGTGATTACCTTAAAGGTACCGAAACTCTCACCACAACGAATTATGCTGACGTGGTTCCTTGAACTAATCACGCGACAGTAAGGGAAAGTGCCCGAAATCAGTGCCCTTCCAATAATTCGTGCTCCCTTTAAGTTCAATGGAAAGCGCCGGAATCCAGTGAGAGCGTTGTAAAACCTTCATTGCAACGCACTCGACTACTGGCAGTGAAGAGGATGCTTTGTTTCTTGATTTACGCTCGAATGTTTCAAAAATAGCTTTTGTGAAAGCTTGCTACAGTGCGTAACTAACCTTGAATAGTCATAGTGATGCCTCGCGGTACGTTTCACATTATTTAATGAATGGTAGTTATAGAGTACTCTTTTAAAATGGCGTTACCAATTATCTCAGACTAGCTGTATTCGTTTCATTATAAGCACTGACCATCATTACTATAACCAGTGCCCTAAATCCGTCCTCTCTGAGGTTCTCAAATCCGTCCCTGGGACTGATTTAGGAATATCGTAATTAATGAAAGATATATATTAAACTGAAAGTTTCACGGAGAAACTAACAGTTCTGAGGATGAAATGAGGTTGCTATCAAGCTAGCAGAGTGGTTACCTGGAAGGGGGGGGGGAACATGTTCACGCTGTTCCATCTCAGAGAGCCGGGACCGTATTCCTGGTAACAGAAAGTCCCCATTAGGCGACTCTGAAAGCCTCTGTCGAAAAGAAACAAGCTGCGGCTCAGCATCAGAGGAAACAACCACAATCAAATTCCAAGAGAGGTCTCACTGTGGAAGATAAAAACCATGCCAAGACATCATCGACAAAACTTCCCAAAAACAAAACAAAGAAGTAACATACGTTCTGTTGGTGTCTACCAATGAGGATACCGCAATCGATAAGGATGCATCATGTTTAATTTCTGGAAAGCGTTTTTCCCAAGACAAGCAAGCAGACAAATAGATCAAATGCTTCCAGTGGTGCCACAAGATGCACTCATCTTGGAAAAAAGTTAAAAAATTGTATTTTTGTCTGGATGGGTAAATACTAATGTGTTAAAATATATAAACATATTGTCATATTAATAAATATATTATAGCAGATATTAATACCTTTTTCGAAAAATAAAAATTTTCTTTCTCTTCATTAATTAATATTCGTTCTTATGAAAGGTTTACTTAAGTGTAAATACACTAACAAAACGAATAGGCATTGAATTCAGTTCCTGAAATCAATTTTTTAATTGTTTATAACTCTATACAATTTTTCATAGTTGACAATTTTCCTTGTGGGGACGGTGTGTGGGCACCGAAAGTCGCGCCAGTTGTCTTTAATTACGTGAGGTGGAATGGGGGGGGGGGGGGGTGAGGGGCCCTGCGAAATCTCAGCAAGGGGAGGGAGGGCCACGGAAATACGTGAACTTCCGAAATTCTGGAACGACAGTAGAACTAAAAAAAAGACCAAAAAGGAAGCGGATGTCTTGTTCAGGGTGGTTTAAGGTCGAAACGACGCGGATGTCGCCTTTGTGGAGGGAATAACCGCCATCGGAAGCAGAACAGCTAAAAAAGAAAGGTCTCAAAAAACTACGAGATTGATCAGATGTGGGAGGGGGGGGGTGGCATCAAAATATCACGTCATCTTAGGGGGGCTACGGAATTCCGGAAAAAACACCTCTCGTAATTAACAGAGGCCCCCTTACTACTCTATGTGTATGACTGTGATGTGTGTATGTTCCTTTTGTTTGTGTTGTGAATAGATGAAACCTGAGGAGGTTAGGGCGTTAAACCGTGAGATGGCCGGATCACGACTACTATTCAGAAAGACAGAGTCCCCGTGAGCAGTGAGCTGGTTAGCCCTGCCGCCTCTGCTACCCTGTCCGGAGTCGAACGGGGTACCCCGAGTCAGACGCACTCCCGAATAGCACGACGAGTCCCTGACAGAGAAACGCACGCCTTGTCGCCCAGCGTGAGTGCACTGACCACCTGTACTCGTGTGTGTGTCGCGTGCCCACCAGACTCATTAAGCTATTCTTATCGGCTGCCCGACTTATCTGCGTGTGTCCACAGTCCATTACCGCTATCGCACCCGTCATTCAGCCGCTCCACTCGGTACCTTCACAAACTCGTCGCTCACGCGCAACTTCTATAGAAAGTTTCGTAATCCAGACGCACAGCTAATCAGATTTTTAAAAACGCAGCAGACCCTCCCCTTGAAGTGGCAGTGAGCCGGTCGTATTGGTCCGTAGGAAAGCCAGAGACAGACAAAAGCAGAGACGCAGAGGAATACCACGAGACCGACGGGATGAGGAACGCGCAGGGCTGAACTGCTACGTGACACGTCATGTAATCACTGGTCACGAGAAACAGCGCTCCGCACCCCTCACAACTCGCAAAATTCGTGTTTTTAATGCTCCCTCCTACTGAATCAAACCCCTGTGCATTCGCACCTTGATAATTTCGTGACTTTTATAACAGGAGCTTTCTATTGAAGTTAATTAGATTGTCTTATAAAATTTGAAGAAAATACCTGCAGGAGGTTTGGTGGGCAGAGGTAGGAGGAAGGAAATATTTTCTTCATATAACATATCAAATCAGAGCCGCTCACTCTCAGCATTTCATGTTTATCCAGTGATCTGTGGAAGGTTTAGTCGTAAAACCGCTAGTAAATAGCGATTTCCTCTTTATTTTAAAAACTATTTATCTGAAAGTCTTTCAGAATGCGCACTGATTTCTACTGGACTAATTTTGTGATAGTGGCGACCTACAGGGTCGCACTATGTTGCTCTCCCTTAGTCACACAATAAGGAAAGCCGACGGTAGTTGTAGTGGTGTTGTTTCGTCGGATGCACTCGAAACTGAACAGATACTTCAGAGCAGAGGATAGGACCACAAGCACCAAGCTGAGTGCTACCATCACGAACTCTACAGCCATCCTGCAGGAGTTCACGCCTTACGAAAAATAACTAAATGAGTGATTTTAACAAATTTGAAAACACGAAATCTCTGATTCAATGAAGAAATTCGCTATTCTGGTTAATGCGTGGTCAAAAATACTTTGTTTCTTAATTCAATATTTTTGTTCTAAACCGCTTCATAATTTCACTACGCTAAATTTTTGTGCGTGTTGAATTTATATTTGGGAACTTCTGGATCAAACAGCAACAATTACAAACAAAAATCACACAAAAATTTTAATTGGAGATTTTAACGCCCAATTAGGAAGGGAAAAAAGATATAGACATGTAATAGGGAAATCGCAGCACAAAGAAGAACGAACAAGAATCGCATAAGACTGGTGGAACTCTGCAGAAACTTCATGAGAAGACCAAATAAACTCAAAACCTGGAAATACCCAGACTGGAAAAAGGAGAATGGTAGCTGCATCATGTTTGTATGAATCAGAAATACCACAGAAAAATCCTTAGAGGAACAGACACTGGATCAGATCATTACATGGTAAAAATAAAAATTAAGATCACTCCATTAACAAATAAAAAATGCCAACCCAAAAGGAAGAGAGCCTATGACCCACATAAACTGATAAATAACACGGAACATGATAAAAGAACTGGGAGTATAAAATTAACAGATGATATGGAGGAAATAATTCACCAACTGAAACAAATAGCCGAACAAGTAGCCTCAATAAATCCCAGGAAAGAACACCAATGGTGGAATGACGAATGTGATAAAACAGTAGAAGATAGACACCATGCTTGGGTAAAATATCAGAGTCAGAAAACTGAAGAATCACACTTGGAACTCACAAAGCAAAGAAAGCTAACCAAAAAAGTAATAAGGAGAGTTAAACACCAATACCAAAAAGATATACTTTTAATGATAGAAACAAACAGCAAGAAAACATACTCACGAGATTACTACAAAATATTTAACAGACAACTACAAAGATATATAACCTCCAACACTAATGCTAAAGGATAAAAATAATAAGATGGCTCACAGCAATAAAGAAATATGGAAATCCCAGCAGCAGCATTTAACAGACTACTGAATTGAAAGAATCCTCCAGAACTTCTTCAAATAAACACGGAAACCCCAATAAAAACACCAACAGAAAATATAAACCCGCCATGAGAGAATGGTACAAGTAAAATCCTAAAAACATAAAAATTGGTACCAAGGATCAAATAAACCTAAATGGTTTGGGATTCGCAGATGACTTAACATTACTTGCTAAAAACATACAAGAAGCAAGGAATCAAATAATTAGTTTACAAACTATAGCACAGAAATGAGGACTCCAAATTTATTTTGAAAATACTAAAATTAAGGTAACAGAGCCACTAGTAATAAACCACGTAGCTGTATATAACAGGAAAATAAAAATAGTAGAACAGTTTAAATACCTGGGTGAAATCATAACATACAACTGGAATGAAAAATCTGCCTGGCAAGAGAGAACTAACAAAATCATATAAACTCAAAAACTAACGCGGTCAACACACAACAAATAATGTGTATCAATCAAAACAAAATTACAATACCACAAGACGGTGGTTAAGCCAGAAGTAACAAATGGAAGCGAAACTCTATTTAAAGTCAGTCGGAAAAACAGAATTGGACAAAAGTGGAAAGGAATAGCAAGAACATGTCTAAATAAAAATATCAGAAAGAGGGACAATGGGGGATAGTGCCAAATGAGGTGGTGCACAGGAAACTGGATCGCATCACAGATACTATACGCAAGTCACATCACGAGGACACCAGAAACCAGGTTAATAAGAAGAAGAATAGAAAAACTTTGGAAGCTGAAGCGACAGCAGGATGGATTAAGGAAATTAGAGAAGATATGGAAGAATTAGAAATAACCATGGATAATCTACGAAACAAAATAGAAAAACTCAAAAAATTGAAAGACGAAAAGATAAGATTTAAACCTAAAGTAGACAAACGACACACAATGAAGAGGGGATTTACAGATGAGGAAAGACAAAGATCACAACGAATGAAAAGATACTGGTAAATACGGAAAGAATGGAGCATGCACATGCCTAAGAAGACAACCATAGAATGACTGAAGCCTAATAATAATAATAATACCGTCTTAAAGATAATTTAATAAAGGAGACGAAGTTATTTTGTGTGTTTTACGGCTTTACGCCTCGTCGACGTTCATTATAGGCGCGACACGATTCCTAGGAGTTGCAGGAATAGTTCCTGAATTAGCGATATGGGAAACAATGGAAAACCGGAAGTGGATAGCGGGACTGCGATTCGAACCCGTGACCTCACGAAACGAAGTAACACGGAGACCTCGGCGCGCGTTCAGTTATTACAGTTGTTTCATCTAAAATGCGTTTCGGCATTCGTGAGTTGCTACTCTGCAGTGTCCCTTGTTGAAGCCAGTTGAATGGCAGCGGCGCAGTGTCACGTGACACCACACGCGGAAGAAATAGTTACGGGGAACGGAGACAGCCTGGAGGGAGAGGCGTTTTAGGCTTGTCAGACAACCGTATCTCACATACGGAGATAGTCCATACTAATATTATAAATACGAAGGTAACTATGACTGTCTGTTACATTTCTTGAGCTAAACGGAAAATCCGATCGTGATTAAATTTGACGAGGTGATGCGATTTGGCATTAGGAGGGACATAGGATACTTTTTGTGCATGAATTGTAGATACTGTCATGTAATTTTGAAAAAATTGCTGAAACGGTGATAGACTGGCGCTTAGGATGTCTACCACTCTTTAGTGCCTTACGCCATAACGGGCTGGTAGCCCAGTGGTTCGAGTCGCTTGCGACCAGCCGTAGCGAGCGGTCGCTCCGCATTTTCCTGCTGTGTTGTGTGGTTAAGTGCCTACGGAGTAAATAAAAGCAAGTGTAGTGAAATTCAAGAATCATGGAAGTTAATCAATTCGTTCGAAAATCCACGCTAAAATTCTCGTTTGCGTATGGATATGTGCGTCCAAAAGCAGTTGAAATTGATGAGTGGTTATACAGTGAAATTGGACTGCGAGAAGAAAGTGTGTACGGTATCCAGGCGGACTTCCTCGCTAATGTTATATACGTCAAGCTACGAGATGAAGAAGAATGCCTACGAATTTTGAGGGAAACCAACGGAGAAAGAAAATTCGTACACAGCAATGGCGAGGTAAGCAACGTTTCCATATCACATGCTGGTCTGGGAATAAGACACGTAAAATACATAATATTCCCTTTGAAATCAGTACAGATATCATACGAAAAGCTTTGGACAAATTTGGAACAATCATGAGCGTAACTTCTGATAAAAGATACGGTAGCAAAAGATTCGTTGTAGACAGCGGCATTAGAACCGTGAAAATAGATCTGAAGTGCCACGTACCATCCTATGTAAACATTGCCGGATTTAAAGCACTCGTTATTTATGACGGGCAACCACGTACGTGTGTGATATGTAACTCCAACGAACATTTCAAGGCTGAATGCACCAAGAAGAGACCTCTGCAGTTACCATCTGAGCGTTTGGTCCCTGATACAGCTTTCAGTGGCGAACCCTTAAAAGCATCATATGCTCGCGTGGCAAATGGTAATTCTTCAATCAATAGAAATATAAATGATGAACATGCTCTCAGAATGGAAACGGACGACCCGTCGAACATCAGAATGGAAACAGAGAATCCTTGTAATGTTGATGCAACTGAAGAACCACCGAAGGAAAAAGAGGAAAATTATACAACAGAACAAGAAAACATCAAAACCGCTAAACTACATTCACTGGAAATGCAATCAACTGAGAAAAAAGAAATCAAGAAAAATGTTAAACAACAACCTGTGACAACGCCACCACCTGAGAAAAAAGAAACTAAGCTAATGGAAGAACGCAAGCACGAAAACACACCAAACACCAAAAGACCGAGACTTGACAAGAGAGGAGTTGATTCCATAGCGGAAGAATTGGCCGAAAAATCCAGAAAAGGTACCACTCTACAAATGGAGACAAATGTTGATGAAACCCCTCAAAGTGCAAACTCCAATAAGGAAGACAAAAGCTATGAAAATAAGACCAGCGAGATACTTGAAGTAGAAAACGTCTGTGGAAACACTCAAATACTTTGGTCCGACGACATCGGTGACTTAGAAGAAGAGGATATTCAAAGCGAATAAGAAGTATGAGCAAGGTCTTAATTATTATTAAATTAACGCAAAAAAAACTCAACTGTTTGTTCAACACTGTGTGACAATACTGATCTAAATGGCAGGCGGTAGTGGAACAACGTCCGCTCAGAAGTACTGCGTGTCAACCTTAAATTTAAATGGAATAAAGCGGGGCAGAAATAGAACTACACAAAAAAGATGACACATCTGTACAACATAACTACGATTAATATAAATTCTATAGAAAGTCACCCTAAATTGAGAAGTCTCGTGGATTTTATATATAATACTAATACAGATATTGCTCTGCTGCAAGAGGTGCGCCCCCAGTTTTTGAAAACAATTATAGGATTTAATATTCTACTCAACACGGGCCCAGATGTTAGTTTGGGCACGGCAATACTGCTGAGAGAAGGAATAGAGTTTAAACAAGTTGAAATGTTAGAAAATGGTCGTGGTTTGGCTTGTTCAGTGGATGATACCCACATTATTAATATATATGCACCCTCTGGGAACTCCAAACGAGAGGAAAGAGCAACATTTTACAAATCTGAAATAACGTACCTACTACGCAATCATAAGACAAAGAGAATAATAGGAGGTGACTTCAACTGCGTTTTGAAACCAGCTGATCAAATACCCAACTACAACTCCTGTAATGAATTAAAAGAGATAGTAAATAAACTACGTCTAATAGATGTTTGGGAAAAGAAATATCCATCTAAAACAGGTTTCACCTTTTTATCCAACACCTCAGCAAGCAGATTGGACAGATTCTACGTCACTGAAACGCTGCATGATCAAATACAAAATATAGAGATCTGGCCAATTCACTTCTCAGATCATCATGCTGTACAAATAAAAATAAGCCTACCAAGACAACTGATATATAAACACCCAGGATGCTGGAAATTAAATACTTCAATCCTGAAATGTGACGACCTTAAAAATGAGGTCCGTGCCCAAATCCAAACAGCATTGAGTAAAACTGGCAATTATGCAAACAAAATTTCATGGTGGACGCACTGCTTCAAACCAAGGATCCAGTACAGCCTAAAAAATTACTCTCGTGTCCAGAAAAAATGGCAAGACGATACTAAAGAATTTTATTACCGATGTTTAAGAGACCTCTACACTGATCATATGACTGCTATGAAGAACATAAAAAATCAGGAAAAAGGCGAAAATAACAGATTAAAAGGAAACAGTTAGAAGGTCTAAAAATTAGATCCAAAGACATTACTACTCAAACGCTAAAGAATCGTGAAATGGCGTCCGTATACCATGTATTAGCTGAACAACGAAAGGGGAAAGCAAAGACCATTACTAAACTGAAATCTGAATCAAATGTGCTACTGGCAGACCAGCAACAAATAACAGAATACCTCCATAGATATTATACGGAGCTCTACAGTAGAAAAGAAGTAAACACGCTCGAATCGGAGAAAATATTGGAACATGTAGATAATACAATCACTGAAGAAGACAACCAACTTCTTCTTGAAGACATCACCGTAGAAGAAATATGGAGTTCAATAAAGAAGAGCAAAAGAAACAAAAGCCCCGGTATAGACGGCATTCCAGTAGAGTTTTATGCCACGTTTTGGAATGAAATCAAGGAACCACTGACGGATATCTTCAATGAAATATTAAAAATGGTGACAATCCCGAAAGAATTCAAGGAAGGCCTGATAGTGTTAATCCCTAAGTGCCTTAAACCTATCAACGCCAATGAATTTAGGCCACTTTCTTTGTTAAACACCGACTACAAACTTTTTACCAGAATAATAGCAATCAGAATAAAAAGCAATATCAAGAAAGTAATTGGCGAACACCAAGCATGCACTGGAAAATCACGGTCGATAATACACACGCTAATGGACATCAGAGACACCATAACTGCAGTGGAGGCAGCAAAATGTCGAGTAGCAGTCCTCTCCGTAGACTTCCAAAAAGCGTTTGATATGGTTAGTCATGAGCACATCTACAGAACACTAAAAACCATGGGCTACAATAGTACCTTCATAAAATTATTAAAAAGTATCTTAGGAGGTGCAACATCACGAATGCTGATCAATGGAAGATTATCTAAGCAAATAGAAATAAACAGATCAGTTAGACAGGGATGCCCTCTGTCTATGGACTTATTTGCTCTCGCAATAGAACCACTAATAATATGTTTGAACCGCCACCTGGAAGGAATCATCATAAATGGGAAAAAAATTACCACCCGAGTATATGCAGATGACGTCACCGTGTTGATAAAAGACAATAATGAGCTAAAAATCGTGGAAAATATACTGGAATCATACTGTAAAGCGTCGGGCGCAATAATCAACAATAAGAAAACAAAAGTAATGAACATTGGGCGAGGTATTAACGAAATGAGATCTAAATGGGCAGAAGTGAAGAAGATGAGAATACTTGGCATTGACTTCACTCCCAGCATTCAGAGAATGATGGCGCTAAACTGGAAAGAAATACTGCACTCTGTCAGAGCATTGCTCAACAACAACAAAATAAGAGAACTGAACATGATTCAAAAGGTGAGATTTGTAAATTCCATTGCACTATCAAAGGCATGGTACACTTCACACATCTTGCCCATTCCCAACGAGATATCAAAGAATATAGAGTCGGCAATAGGATGGTTTGTACAGCAAGGGGAAATATTTAAAATAAAGTTTAAAACCCTGACTCTACCCCTCAGCAAAGGAGGTCTCGAGCTACAAGATGTTAAATATAAATCTCTTGCTATATTTATAAAAGACATGTTACGGAACTGGCATAAATATCCAGACAGCATAACTGCATATCTAATAAATCAACTACTACCCGCCAGTACAGAACCACCGATCGACATACGTCACATCAACCAGACGCTGATGCAATTCCGGACATTTATTATTGAGTACAGTTACATACATAACAAGATTCGAAGTATATCTGCCACAAATAACAAAGAAATATACAACCTGTTGATGGACAATAGATATCATAGTAATATAGAACGAAAAAACCCAACGGTTAACTGGAAGAACATATGGAAGAACGTCCAAAACTGAAAACCTACAATCACAAGTAAGATCCACATGGTACAGAGTAATTAATCGTTGTGTAACAACAAACAGTCGTCTATATACCATTCACCTCGCTCATTCACCCAACTGTGTTAAATGCAACCTCCAAGATACGATAGAGCACAGACTGACTGGCTGCATGGTACCACCGATCTGGAAGTGGACGAGGTGGAAACTAGGAGTGCTCAACAGAACTTCCGACACAGCATTTAAAATCAAAGATATAATGACACCTGAATTTAGTTCTTACCCAAAACAGAAGAACAACGCAACATGCTGGCTCTTAGCAAATTATGTCCATTACATAATACACAACAAAGAAAGAGCCAATCTGCAAGAATACTGGTATTATTTAGTAACAGAAAACAAACGAGCTACGTCGTATCGATACTACAAAGAAAACTATGCTAACTACCTGAATAACATAATGCCTTTTTAAGGAAATGATTGTAATACAACTATTATATATTGAAATTCAAATACTTTCCTTTTTTTACGCTACATTTTGTATGACTAGAAAATGCTATTATTTTACTGTAACATTATGTGAAAGTGAAACAATAAAAAAAAAAAAAAAAAAAAAAAAAAAAAAAAAAAGTGGTTAACGCGCTAGCTTTTCTAATAATTGGACTGTGGTGTCCGGTTCAAATCCCGATGGAAGCAAAGATTTTTTTCAGAATTGTTTTTGATCGTATGAGCCACTCCTGGACGGTCAGTTTTTCGGATTCCAAGTTAAACTGTAGATACCACAAATTTAAGTGTACAATGCTTGGCAAATCATTTAACTGTGACAAATAATACAGTTATGAACGAAAATCTACGTATCTAGGAAACCCCTTCCCCCCCTGACGGGGCCGAGCGTATCTTTCTACCCAACCTCTAACCCCCTCCACGTAGTTAATGGACGCTCCCTAATTAGTGAATGAGACACCCATCACCGAAGAAGCGAACGCAGGCGATACGTTTACAAATAGTCGTCAGTCGAGGTGGGATGTAAAATTATATCAGTACCTAATTTAGGAAAATAAGATCGCAGTTATTATAAAATTGTAAGGATGTAAATCAATAAACGTGAGTCAATTTATCGTAAAACCTGCACTGAGGAAAGCAAAGAATCAAAACACATGATGTTGTACTGAGTTGAAGCGTTGCGGCTGATGGGATCAGCAGGCCCCTTGCAGCTGTTCGCATTTCCAACACGTGTGCGCGGCTCTCCAGCCGTGCCGTGACTCGCGATGCAGCTGCTGATAGTCTCTGCGCCTGCCGACTTCATAACGGAGCCTCCATACACCACGTGGATCGGTCTAGGGGCAGGGGAGGGGTTGGCTGGAAGGCTACTCTGGGGTACGTGGAGGGGGGAGGGGGGAGGTGTTCATAGAAGGCCAAAATGGACGGTCCCTACCCCAACGTCAACAGAAGCAGTGACACCGCGAGCCTCCTGCTCTTACGAGCGCTGGCTGCGGCGACCGTCCCGCTTGACGCTGGGAACCTGTTCCAGTGGAGGGAGTGTAGCGTGGTGCGGGTCAGCCTCGCAGTGCTGGCGCTGTGTATCGACCGCACGCTGAATGCCGACGGCAGACCCCTGCGGGACTTCCCCGCAGGTTGGCCGGCGCCCACTGAGTGGCTGCGCTTGTTTTGATGTCCCGACACCTGTTGCCCGCGACGCCAACAACTCGACAACGCGCGTAGTAATCACGACGTGGCAGCCTGTCTACGCGAGATGAATACGCGACGACAGGAAACCGAGCGTGCTGGCCTCGCATACGGGAGAACGCACTTTCCATTCCCCGTCCAGACATCCAGATTTCGGTTTTCCATGGTTTCTCCAGATGCCTCCAGGCGAATGCAGGAATGCTTCCTGCAAAAGGCCTCGCCCGTCCTTTTCCCCAATCTGATGACGCCTCTAACAGCCTCGACGTCAGCAAGGTGTGAGGCGTTTATAACCCGCGGGTTGACGGAAGTCCAGGCCACGCCTAGTCTGTCGGACACAGCTGGGAGACGGGAGCGCTGAACCTGCAACTCTCCTCGATACGAGCTTCAGCAGATACCATTACCCACAGACAGACGGGAGTCCATTTCAGTTCTATGCTATCTGGTTTCCTTTCCATGGTCTCATTTCGTTTGTGAGGAAAAATATTGTGTGCCTATACTTTTCAAAATAAGTACAGACTACTACCAACAGTCGCTGCTTCACAAATTGATTACTGATACAAGATCAGCGCCATACCTTGCGACTGATAACTAAGTCACATAATGCTTGCGTTTCGACATTTATCTCGGCATCCTCAGTATTGGACAACCTACCGCTAGCACGACTTGCGAGGCCCGCATAGCGGAGAGTTCCATATGTTACGTCTATCTGCAGGCTGCCTACATTTCTTTGATACTAATATTCCCCAGATCTGTTTTTGTACCTATGAAACACATTTTTCTGTGAGGTTTCAATTAAAACGATGTCAAAGCGATTAACTTGTGAGGCTCTATTTCAGCAACAAAATAATGTGAAAATCAACAAACAGTTGTCATCTTATCAGAAGCAGCTTTTGAGGAATTTATTTACGAAGTACCTTTTGAATGTCTTTAATATTCAAATGTCTTTACTAAGTGAAATCCTCTTGAAATTTCTGAGATTCTGTAATCCTGTTGTAAAATTAGAGGGGTGACATTTCTGTGCTCACGTGTCTCCAAATTACGAAAAAAAATCCCCACTGATTGCAGTTTATTTCTACCCATCAAATGATACCACATCAAATGCATAAACGCGAAGTAGTAATTGCCTCTCACCCTCTGGGGTGAGGTGTACCCTAAAAAAATTAGTGTTATTGTCGATAACCCCAAAGGTACATTGCACACAATATAAAAAACCCGAATCACTTTTTAGGAAAAAATTGGCTTTTATGGAAATAGATTTTTTTAGGATCAAAAGATGAGTTTTATGGTGAATAATATAACCGCGTTGAAATGCGAACTAGAGCTCTGAGTGACGCTGCTCTGCTAAATGTGGAGAGAGTAGGACCAAGTCGCCGCAGGCATGAAAGGCATGCTGTTGGCATGAGACTAGTTTTTTAAGTTGATTAACAGAGAACTAAATGTTATCACAAGGGAAATGACCGAATATTGGGACTTTACCCATTAGGAAACGAAAGCTGCATGTCTAGTTCTACAGAATTACTACATCCTCATTGCCCAAAAGCATTTGCGCTGAAAGAATTAGTTTTGGACGATGTAACCTTCCTTCCTCCGCCTCTATCGATTATAATTAACTTTGTAATCGCCGGCCTCGGTAGCGAAGGGGCTAGAGTGCTAGTGTCCAAGGCCGCCGGTTCGAATCCGGACGCGGGCATGGATGTTTAAGTGTTGTGTGTCTGTGTGAATGTCCTGTGGCGTCCATACATTGGGAAAATACAAGATATATACTGAATGACGACTTATACACTGAAAGCTATAATAATAATTACACTGAGCTGTATGGCCTCCATTGCAAATGCCATTAAAAAAAAAAAAAAAAAAAAAAAAAAAAAAAAAAAAAAAAAACAACTTTGTAATCGGACTTCAACCTGAGATTGACTGCATTTAACTGGGGATTTTACTCATTGGCCACAAGTGTTGTTGTTTTTTTAATGGCTTTCGGCATCTTAGGCCATACAGCTAGGCTGATGAATTGTTTCCAGCTAATTAGACACACCACAGGACGGGCAGGACATTCACAGACACAACAGTTCCATGCCCGCGGCAGGACTCGAACCGGCTACCTTCGGCACACTCCGCGAGGTTAGGAGGCAGGAATACTTACAATGAAATAATCAGTGGAATGGTGAACCACACAAATTGAAATCATATTCTGTTCCATTTGAACAAAGTGAATAGAGATCGGCCGGTAAACTGTTACACGTATGCAATTAAGCAAATACACGTGGAATCGTCCAGAAACCAGCACTTCTAAACCTCAACAATTTACCTCAGACTAATAATCACTCATAAGCAGTTAAACTAGTTCATACGAATCTTCCAAACCAACAGTTCTGAATATAAACAATTTATGTTGGGATAGTTACTTTCCTTCACATAATCGCACGTAGTGGGAGATAGTATTTGTACAGAGGAAGAGAGAGATGATAAGTGATGGCCTTACATCTTAGTGGAGAGCAGTGTTGCAGGACTGGCTGTCGGCTATGCAGGGCCTCGTTGTGTTTGGAGGTTAACAGTAACTGTGTCTTGCTCGAGCTGGTGGTACCAACCTTGATTACGTGAATATATGCTGCAACCCTTCTGCTTTGTGGAGGGGTACACAGGATAACACCCCTCCCAGCAGATGACCACTGAGTGACTCCTAAGCGTCGTCGCAATATGCGTGCAACTGGCGACACACTCTCGCTACAGGAAAGTTTCGACTCTTAATCACCTATTTAATCCTACATTTTACAGTTCCCAATTCTAATTATTTACAATTTTATTACATCTGTTTGTCTCCTTGCACCAGAAATACCCCGACAAATACTCAGTATCGCTACGTGCCATTATGTGAAGGAAAGTAATTATGCCACGATAAATTAATAGTTAGGAAGATAAATATCACCTAATTTAAATGATTAGGAGTGATTAATAATCTAGGGTAAACTCGACATTTAGAACTGCTGGTTTCCCAACGATTCCGTGTGTACAAGGTTAACTGCATACGTGTCACAATTTACCAGTTTCTACAGCCGACCATTGTATTCACTTTGTTCAAACGTAACACAATATGATTTCAATGCGTGTGGTTTGTAAATCCACTGATTATTTCATTGTAAATATTCCTGCCTCCTAACCTTGCAGTCAGTGAGCAACCACCCTCCAGCTGAATACAGCCAATCTTAGGTTGAAGTTCGATTGCAAAATTAATTGGAATTAATACAGGCGGAGGTAGGAAAGTTACAATGTGTCGGATACTTCAGTATTACCGAATACATCTCTGAAATGCTGTTAAAATTCAATACTTTACACTAATTGTCAAAAATATCAAAGAAAGTTTTCTCTCTTACGAATATTTTTTTTTGCTTCTGACTTGATGCCTCGTCCAGGTCGTGGTGATTACAGACGAGAAGGAGTGTTACAAGAATCGGGAGGAACCCAGTAATGGATTTCTTACCCCTGCATGCGGGTGATTTCGGGAAATCCGGATGATATGACGGGGGTTCGAACCCGCGTTCTTGCTCACTACCGCGCTCGGTACGAAAAACGATAAAGCCGAATAGAAGTAGCGCTTTAACTGTCTCCGCATCACTTCAACAAATCACTGCGGGCATGGTATCACCTGAGTCAAGTGGAAGGAAAAAATGAATTACTTGCATTTGCTTTATTTACAGTTCCTATTAAGATTCTATCTAACAAGAAAATCACAGAATTCAGGTTTTCGACGTATCTACGTAGTCTAATAAAATAAATAACTTTTTTCTTCTTTATTGCTTGCTACAAATGGAACTCAGACATAAGATATTAAGCAATGATCATGTAGGAATGGATGGTTACCGTGGTGCGGCGTTTCGATTCTCGCCTGGGATCATCTTCAGAGGAACAGACTGAAAGCGCGGCACATGCGGGAACACCAGTAAGTGTGCTGTGCTGCGGCGCGTAGCGGCCGTTTGTTAATGTTTCAGCCGCTTAACGAGCAAGGTCACCAGAGGTCACGAGCTGCAACATCCAGCGGGAGCAGCCTCACAAGTGCTAAGTCGCTCCAACCGGACGGTACGGCGAGACGAGGAACACACACTACGCGTCGCTCCGAGAACCGTGTCGAGAGATCGAGTTTTTGGTTACGTATTCTATTTTCAGTTATTTCACACGAGCAGCGCATGTTTTACGATGATTAAGGCAGCATGGGAGCTTAAGGAATCAGTAATGCCGGTACGGGTAATTTTGAATGTAGTGCGGTTTTTGGGGTTTAGCAGTCGTCTTCGCCGTATGCAGTCCGTAGAAGACAAGGCTCACACAAGCCTGACTCTGTGTTCAAAGCAACTGAACAGCGGTATAAACACCTGCACACAGTGAACACATACACACTGAACTGTGAGAGCATGGTTAGCGCTCTGGCCTCTCATTCGGGAGGATGCGGATTCAAATCCTCTCCGGGCATCCAGATTACGGGTTTCCATGATTTCTCCAAATCAGTTCACGTAAATGACATAATGGTCCCTTCAAAAGGCTATGGCCGAATTCATTCCCGTTCCTTGACCCCCAGTGGTTCCCCGCCCCTAATGACGTCCGTGTCGACGAGGCATAAAGGTACAAGCAAAACAAAAACAAAACAAAAATAACACATTTTTGAAAGTGCCGTGACAGCTATCGCAGTAGTGGGAAGAGAAGTAACTCCGCTTGGTGTCGCCACAGGAAAGAAACTCTGTCGAGAAGTTTGGCAGTGACTCGTGAGGAGCGGAGCGTTCGAAGGTGGTGTCAGTGTTGCTGGGAGTCTCAAACAGAGAGCGGATCGCGGGACCCACAGCAATGACGTCACCACGCACGGAGCGAACGGCGGCGGCCAGGACTACCACACAAGCGGAGGAACTCAAAAGAAAGAGGACAGTGCAGTGTGGAAGAGAGAGGGCAGCACTGCCGACACGGGACTCGAAGAGGAGACCCCGAGTATAGGGGGCGTCGCCGCCTAGCAGAAAAATAGCAAAATACGAAACACGCTTCGGCGATTTCAGGGGGATAAGTGTCATATTCACAAAAATTCAATTTTCTGATATGAATACCAATTTTGCTAACGAAAATGTGAGCAAAATTTGTTTTTAAACCTAAACACTTCCCAGAGTTAAAATGGAATGAGACACGATAGTAAACAAAACAAATTCGCAAAGGAAACGATTTAAATGTACCGCACTGCTGCGTGTGACTTGAAACACTCGACAAAGCGAGCCTGCTTCGCGTTGCGGGGGTCGACGGTTCGAGCCCGGCCTAGGGCATGGGTGGTTTTAATCGACTTTCGTGTCCGACCTGTGTTGGCCTTTCACTTGCGCTGACCAATAACAACTGTAGATTCTATATGCACAATTGAGGAATAAAAGAAACAAGGTCTTGGGCGAATGGTTAGAAGGCCGAATGCCATTTTAAAATGTAAAAACACTGGACAATACTAAACGCAGACTCTAGAGCCATATTATTGTTAACAGAACAGCTGCACGTGGACTACGCTGCGTATTGTGATCCACCACATTCGGTTCCATCTACGACAGCTCTGGCGCTGCAGGAAAGTACTCGTGGTCGTATCGCATAGTTCAGTGTGACCCACACACAAATTCACGCAATGTATAGTTCAGTCTCCCCCGCACACTGTCAATTGTTACTATATTGCGAAAAACTGTCTTGTGATAGAAGTAGTCAAATAATTATCTAAAAAGTGAATCACTTGTTTCAGAGAAAGCAGAAATCACTGCAGCTGAGAGAGGGGCATAAGTTAATATGATAGACAGAAAAATGTAACTAGATTATGATTTATATAATAATTGCGTTATACAAAACACAACAACATAACCATATGTGTACGTAATTACCAGGAGAACTCGCTGAAGATGCTTCTGCAAAAGAAGTGAAACGCGTTTTGGAGTTCAATAAATGCGCAAACATTCAATTGCTTTTAACGTATCAATATTATCAGCGACTGAGTGCGGTTGAACGCTGCAGTGTGTGGTTGTGACGTGAGTTGCGTGTTGAGGCGTGGCGGCGAGAGAGCAGCAGGCTACAGACTAGGCTGGCTACTCACTGCATGTGTGCGGCGCGGGGCTGCGACGCCGACTGACGCGCGGCGCGACGCGACGCGGCGAGGCGCCGCCAAGGCACGCCCGCGCATGCGCGCCGCCGCCCACGCGGCGCCCGGCCCACCAACCCCCCTCAAACCACCTGCACGTCTTCACCAATCATCGGATTTCACTGAGAAATGTGCGACTCCTAGTCTTCTAGTTCTCGATGATTTTATGTCGCCGCGGAGTAGCTGTGAGGGGCGTCCACTAATTACGTGAGGTCCGCAGCTTGTTTGGTGAGCCAGCCGAGTTAACACTCATCATTCCACCTCACAAACCCACCCCCGCCAGGGGAGCTGACTAGGTAGAGACGCACTCCCCCGAGGGAAGACGCGCCTGTTGCCTCCGGGAGGAGGCACGTGGAGGCGGCACGGGGCAGTAGAGCCCTCTGCCGTGTCATGGAGTCCGGATAGTGCACCGAAAGGCGCAGAGAACAAGTACTGGTGCGGCCGTGCACTACTGAATCCTAGGGTTCTCCAGCAATGTCTTGTTTCGTCTGTTGTTGTCTTGCTTCTTCTTTGTTGGCGCTTCTTCTTCTTTTGTCACCTTCTTCTCTTGTTTTGTTGTTGCTAGCTGGCATCGCTTCTTCTTCTACCATCTTGTGTCTTCTTATCTTCTTTGCTTCTCTTTCGGAGTATCATTCATTCTTCTGTTTGCTGTCTGTGGCCTCTTCTGATGTCCCTTCTTGCAAACACCTCCTTTGCGAAGGTGCAGAGAACCACATAGTTTTCTTCTCTGCTTAGGGCCTCAGCCCTCCAATTGTAGTGATTGATGCTTATTCTGCTGGTTAGTGTTGCCCTGGCATTCTCTTACTACGTGGGCGGGATCTTCTGCTAGTCGCATTCGCTGTTTGCTCTCTCTTCCAGGACGCGTTGATATAAGCTGCTTCTTAGCCCGTGCCTGTCATGAGGCAGGACACTGGGTAAGAGAAGTCAACTTGTTTTCTCCACCCTTCTGCCCACGTTGTCGTAGGTCTCGCGCCCTGATGCCATTCCCTTAAGAGGTCTTGTTCAGACCTTTTTTGTTGGTCCGGACCCACCGTCTTGCCGTCGGCGTCTATTTGATAGCCCGCGGCTATCCCGCCACGGCCCTGTCGTAGTCTGTAGCATGCTGCTGCGTAGATCACCTCTAGATCGAGCCTTTGGCGAGTGCGTCGTTGGAGACGGTGCGGCAGGCTTGTCCCACCATAATTAGGCAGTGACGTTGTATACTTAGAATGAGTCGCTTTACCTGTGAGTGTCTCACTCTTCGTACTCAGAGAGACGCGCTGTATGTGACTACGTTTATACAGATGGCTCTGTACAGCGTGTGCTCTATTTTCTTCTTTAGCCCCTGGTCTCGTCTGGTGACTCTCATGACTGCAGTTTAGAGCTTTTGTTGTGTGTGTCTCAGGTGAGGTAGGAAGCATCGCCTGCTGTCTAAGATGATCCCGAGGTTTTGCAGTTCACGGACGAAATTTATGTTTTTCCTTTCTATCTTTATTCTTGGCGGGCGTCCTTTTCTAAGTTCTCCTTTGGTTTTCTTCTCAGGCACTCTTCGATTTTTCTTATTACTTGGTTCCCGAGAGCCTCCAGCTCCTCTCTTGTTCCCCGTTTATCACGACCAAGATGACGTCAGCGTACGCAATGACGAACCATTCCAGTTCGCTCGGCGAAATCTCACCAAACCTCACCAAGGGGGAGGGGGAGCAGATCCACGGAAATATCACGTGAGATTTTGAAATTCTCGAAGAATAGCAGAGCCAAAAAGCAGAAAAAAGGTCAACTAATGACGCCAGAAAGCCTTTGACACTGTGCCACACAACCGCCTTTTAGCGAAGCTACGAGCGTACGGTATATCGGATCAGCTTTGTGAATGGATAAAGGATTTTCTAACTGGTCGGTAGCAGTATGTCGTCCTTGAAGGAGAAAGTTCTTCTAATCTAGATGTTACATCGGGTGTACCTCAAGGAAGTGTAATAGGACCACTTCTTTTCTTAATTTTTATAAACGATCTCGGAGACAAAGCGAAAAGCCTTTTTAGATTGTTCGCTGATGATGCGTTTATTTATAGGGAAGTAAGGAATTAGGCCGATTGCTTAGAAATTCAGCGTGATCTCGATATTATTTTGGCATGGTGCACTGAGTGGCAACTTACGCTAAATTGTAAAAAGTGCAAGACAATGAGCATAACTAACAAAAAGAATCCAATTGTTCAGAAATACGAGTTAAACAATACAGTTATTGATATGGTCGATTCTATGAAATATTTTGGAGTAACAGTACAAAGGAACATGAAATGGGACATACACATTAATTCGTTAGTAGGTAGAGCTAATTCTAGGCTGCGATTCATAGGTCGAATATTGAAAAATTGTAGTGAACAAACAAAGAAGATAGCGTACAAATCTCTTGTACGTCAACATTTGGACTATTGTTGTGCCATTTGGGATCCGTTTCGTAAGGGGTTGATCGAAAGTATAGAGAAAGTACAGAGAAGAGCCGCTCGATTCGTGACCGCTTGCTACAGTCCTTATGAAAGCGTCACAGAACTGATTAGTAGACTAGGCTGGGAGCCTCTGGTAGATAGACGACACACGTTTCGTTTAAACTTATTGGTAAACATGCGTACTCCCACTTTCACTTTTGAGTGTAGTGAAATACTTCTTCACACCAACCTATTTGAGTCGGAAGGACAGGAAAGATAAAATTAGAGAAATAAGGTGCCGCAATGATTCTTATATAATTCTTTTTTCCCTCGTACCATTAGGGATTGGAATGCACAACAAAGAGATTAGCTTTGGTGCTGAGCACCCTGTGCCACCCAAAATTTTGTGAATTGCAGAGTATATATGTAGATGTTGTGGTGTGACAGCGTCACCCACAATGAATATAATTAAATTATTATTAATTATATTCATAATTCCTTTTTTTTATGTTATATTCAAATTTATTAATTATTTAGTCTTGCAACGTGTAATTAATTGTAAATAATGAGGGTTGTCTGGATAGGTTAAATGTATGTTTAAAACCAGGGCGGCCAAAGGTATATTTTATTGTAAATCAATTTTTCTGTAAACGCATGGCTCAGAAGGGCTGAATATCGAAGGCTAGAAACTGCCATTTCGGCGGTTGAGAGAGGAACAATGGAGCAGGCGAGGCGACTCGATGGCGCCGGGACAGCCCGGCTTGAGTCCCGTCGAAATCGGGCGGTGACCTACCCCTACCCCGCTACTACCCCGAAGGCCACGTAGGAAACGCGCGAAGGAAACGGCGAATGCGACGCATGATATTAAACACGTGACGACGGAAATGTGTAGATAGCCAATCCTGAACATTTATTGGGGTCTACAATACTAATTCCGTGGAGTTCTTTTACATGTGGCGAGCAACTAGCCGAGGAAGAAGAAGGAGCCATTTTTAGACATCACTTCTGTCCAAGACGAGCTGATGAACGGACGTGACTTGGGTCCAAGACGAGCTGGTGAATAGACGTGTCAGCCCGGCACGCTCTCTGATGATCATTGTGGTTGATCATTTCTTGCTTTGGAAAAGCGAGATGTCGAGTGGCATGCTTGCCATTATTTGGAAGTTATGCTAATAACGCGGTCGTAGCCGCTTATTTAGCTTCCATTGCTGCAGTGGCATTGTGTTTGTCGCTCACCATCACGGCGATGATTCTATGGTAATGTACCAGAAACGACGGTCACTATTCAGTGGATTTTAACAGACTTATGTGCCCTTAAGCGACGCCTGGGTTAAGACTCTGCTCCCGTCACTTAAATTCTGAGCTAGCTGAATTTATATTTCGATACAATTTTTTTTTCTTAAGCATCTTGCTGTTTGTTAATTCAATTTTGATGCTTTTCATTCACTTTATACGGCGCCCCCTGGGATTTTCCTTTGTACAGTAAAATGTTAGCTTCAATTTGATGGCCTGTGTTGCCATGTTATTTCAATGTTAACTTTGCTGTTTTTATTACTTGTTTGAGATATTTCATTCAGTTTTGTTTGCTTACTCCGGCGAATTGTAAACGTCGGGTATTGCTTGTTTTTGCTGATCTAATTGTGTTTAACGTAACGTTAATTACTACCCGACCTTGTAAGGCCATAAGACTCAATAAATGAGGTTTTATTTTGTGTCTGAAATTCATGGTTCTAGTTAGTAACCTATTAGATCCCCTTATAGCATCATTATTATATGTAATTTTCATTTTCAGGAATTATTTCAGAGTTAATATTAATTCCCCCCTCCCTTTTTTGGCAACTCACGTTTTCTTAACGGTAGCCAACAAATGCGTTATATTACAATGTAGATGTAGATGAATATCGTCTAAAAGGTCTCAAAAACTAGGAGGTGTATTGGTAGGATAAGGGTAGCCGTCAAAATCTCACATCAACTTAGGGGGAGGGGGGGGGCCGAACAGATCTCACCAAATCTCACCAGACGGGAGGAGAGGGGAGGGGGAGGGGGGTCCGCAACACCTCACGCCCCCTGCAACCAGACCGCTTCGCGCCACCAGCGCAGCACTGCGAGGAGGGGTGTTGGTGGGTCTGCAGGAGACTCGCTCGTGCGTTGCGTGGCAGTGTGGCGCACAGCAAGCGCCACCCAGGTCAACGTGAGCAGCAATACGAGTGAGGATAATCCTGCAATCGCACATAGCTCAAATCATGTCCTGCTACATGATAACATTTTATTTTACTAAAAGTCTCACCATTTTCGAGATATTGATCTTAATATTTTTCGAAACATGTGATTTTGTTCAATTCATTCTGTACCCTGTTTTTTGTTCAAATCTCTAAAAGTAATTGAGTCATCTAAATCAATGGTATTTTTTTTCTTTAAAGGTTAAAAAAAAATTAAAAAATCTTCTGTAAAAAAGTGTATACCTTCTGACCACCAAGATCGCCGGACCTGAATCCGTTGGATTTTTTTTATTGAAGCTGCCTAAAAGATTTAGTCTACGCGACGGAGGTAACTTCGACTACACAGCTGCGTGAGAAAATAAAAACAACTGCGGAGCACATCAACCGCAAAGATTATGCTTGATGAATAAAAAATCAAAAATAAATCATGTATCAAAGAATTTAGGGCACGCATAAGAGCAAATCGCAGCCATATAATCAATTTTTATAATTAACGAAATAAAAAATATTACTTCCATGTATTCTTTCTATTATTTGTATGCTTTTTTTGTTTTAAGAAGATCATTGTTTTAGATGACTCAAATATTTTAAGTAAATTAAAAAAAAAAACAGAGCTCAAATTTGTAGAAATGGCATCGAATAAAGTGAAAAAAAATGTTTCGGAAAAATAATTAAAAAATCAATATATATAAAATGGTGAGACTTTTAGTGAAATAAAATTTTGTCATGTGGTAGGACACCTATCTGCGGTTCCAGGATTATCCATTCATTCCTGGACACGCTGTACATACAGAGAAACCAGACACCAACAAATATCATTACAATCATTCACTTTCCAGGGTACATGATACAATTCCTACATTTTCATTCGGTTCTTTTTTTTATGCCATCAGTCTTTCAGCTAGTGTGATGCAGTCCTCCATCCTTTCCTATCCTGTGCTAACCTCTTCATTTCTACATACCCCTTACAGCCCACGTCCTCAATTATCTGCTTCATATATTCTAATCTCTGTCTTCCTCTACAGTACTTACCTTCGACTGTTCCCTCCACTAACAAATTAACCAATCCAGCCTGTCTCAAAATGTGATCTACCAGCCTGTCTATTCTTTCTGTAAGCTTCTTCCACAAACTTCTTTCTTCACCCATCATTTACAAAACTCATTCATTTCGTACTTTGTCTGCTTACTTAATTTTCGCCATTCTTCTGTAGCACCACATTTCAAATGCTTCAATTTTCTTTCTTTCCGGTATTCATATGTCCATGCTTCGTTACAATAAATTGTTGTGCTCCACACAAAGAGTTTTAGAAAGATTTTTCTAATTCCTAGACCAATGTTTGAAACTAAAATATTTCTCATTTTTCTAGTGCTATTCTGCTTTTAACATCATTCTTGCTTCGGGAAACGGTTTTAATTTTGCTTCCCAAGTAGCAGAATTCACTTCTCCTATTACATCTGATCCTATTTTTATATTTAATCTACTGTGATTGGCAACATTTCTGCTACGTTTCATCACTTTTGTCTTCCTTTGATTTGTATTCAGTCCAAAATCTTCCATAAGTATTTTGTTCGTGCCATTCATTAACTTCTCAATATCATCTGCTTGTTCTGCTAACAAGACAAAGTCATCAGCAAATCGTACCATACTGATTTTTTCTCTCTGTACACTCATGCCACATGAAAATTTTTCTCTTACTTCCTTTATTGCTTCTTCTACATACAAGTTGAATATTAACGGGGATAGACTACAACCTTGTCTCACACCCTTTTTAACTGAAGCGTGTCTCTCATCGTTCTTTTCTTCTAGCCACTTGATTCTTATGTAGTTTATAAAATATTCTTCTATCTCGACATTTTACACATGACTTCGTTAGAATTTAAAACATCTTGTCCCACCTAACATTATCAAAAGCTTTTTCTAAATCAACAAACACCAAACAAGTATTTTTGTTTTCCTTGATCCGCCCTTCAAGTATTAATCTTAAAGCCAGAATTGGTTCCCTCGTACCGCGAGTTTTCCTAAATCCAAACTAATCTTCGCCTACTATCTCTTCTACTGCCCTTTCCATTCTTTTGTATATTATTCTGGTCAGTAATTTTGAAGAATGTAATGTTAGACTAATAGTGCGACATTCTCACATTCTACGGAAGTGTGAAGATGATATTTTTACTAAACACAGTTGGAGTTTCTCCCGTTTCATAACTTTTTGATATCAGCTTGAATAATCATTGGATTCCTTCTTCTCCTAGGGTTTTAAGAACTTCTGCAGGGATATCATTAATTCCAACTGCCTTATTTGCTTTCAAGTCATTCAGAGCTCTATTAAATTCTGTCCTCAAAACAAATCTCCTAAATCATCATCTTCGACATCGCCTTCCTTTCATATTAAGCTGTTGTTCAAGTCGTGCCCATCATACAGTTTCTCAGTGTATTCCTTCCATCGGTTAGCTCTATCGTCTGAACTTAAAACAAGTTTCAATCGGAAACTTTAATGTTTACACCTCTTTTCTTCATTTCTCCAAAATTCTGTTTGATCTTTCTATATGCAACATCTACTTTTATTATGACCATTTCCTTTTCTACTTCTTCACACATATCTTGTAGCCATTTTAATTTTGCTTTTTTGCATTTCCTGTTTATTTGATTTCTAAATTGCCTTTATTGATCTCTTCCTGCTTCATCCTGAGAATTTTTGTGCTTTCTCCTCTGATCTATCAGTTTTAAATTTTCTTCTGTGATCCAAGGTTTTCGAGTAGCTTGTTCCCTAAAGCCTAATGTTTCTTTACCAGCTTTCATTATTTCGGTCTTTAATGCACTCCATTCGTTCTCGGTTGAGCTCATTTCAGAGTTACTTCTTTGACCTAAGTCTACCATTTCCGGAAATTTTTCTCTCGTGCTAGACTGTTTCAGTTAATTTACTTCCAGTCTATTCTGCTTACATTGTTTCCTTATTCGCTTGAATTCCACCAACCTATTTGGGTCGCAATGACCGGAGGGATAAGATTCGAGAAATAAGATGCCGTACTGATGCTTTTATGTATTCTTTCTTTCCTCGTGCTATTCGGGATTGGAATGCGCAGAATTAAGATTAGTGCTTAGCACCCTCTGCCACCCACAATTTTTGTGAATTGCAGAGTATGGATGTAGATGTAGATCTAGAATTTCAGCTTGCACTTCATTACTATCAAATTATGGTCAGAGTCTATGTCTGCTCCTGGGTACGCTTTACAGTCTAGAACTTGATTCCTGAATCGCTGTTTGACCATGATATAATCTAGCTGATATCTTCCTGTATCCCCAGGACGTTTCCAGGTGTATATTCTTCTTGCATGGTTCTTAAATAGTGTGTTTACACCAACTAGCTTATATCATTCACAAAATTCTAACAACCTGCTTCCTCGCTCATTTCTTTCTCCTAGACCAAAACTTCCTACAGTATTCCCCTCTTTTTCTACTCCACTATTGCATTCCAATCGCCCATGATTATTACATTTTCCTCCACCTTTACATATTAGATTGGTTCTTCAATTTCGGCGTATATTTTCTCTATTTCTTTGCCATCCTCCTGTGAAATTGGCATAAAAGCTAGTACTAATGTGGTTGGGGCGGGCTTAGTTTATAATCTCATCAAAATAATCCTGGGTCCTTCCATTTAATCTCACTAATCCAACAACATCTAACTTAACATTTCTCTTTTTATGTTTTCTAACCTACCTGCACTATTCATACTTCTAACATTATACGCTCCGACTGATAGAACGTTTCTATCCATCCTGATGACTCCACCCTGAGTAGTGCCCACCCGGAGATCTGATTGGGGGACTATTTTAACCCCGGAATATTTTACCCAGGAAGAAGCCATCTTAATACATGTAATTTGAGAGAATTACATGTCCTCGGGATACCCTTTGGGTCTTTAATGTAGTGGTTTTAGTTTCCCGTTGCCTTCTGCATCCCCATGCTGTTGTTCATTTCTGATTTATCCGCCTTTAGGGGCCGTTTCCAATCCAAAGAGAAATAAGATGCCCTGGACCGCACCACGTTCTTCTGCCCTCCTTTAGGAGGCCGTTGTCAAGCAGTGGGTGACTCCTTATACCGGGAATCTATCAGTCGCCGGATCCTCGTCCGTGCGAACAGGGTGCACCACGTGAAGGAGAGGTTGACATTTGGTTGGAAAAACCATTACTCTTCGTATTATGAACACTTAATATTTTTTCGATCTTTCCGCAGGTATAGCGCGTCAGTACGAAGCGCCGGAAGATGGAGCCAGAGGCACGCTCCGAAACGTCGCCTCTTACTGACGCGCTATCCCGGTGGAAAGCTCGAGAAAATTTTACCAACTAACTTACCGAGAAAGCCCACATTCTTTCGTATTATGAATGTATTGCGAAAATAGACAGCGTTTGGGATCGACATCGGGTCCACAGATTCGCTCACCCAGCTTGAATGCGATACTCGCGTTCTATTACCGTCAAAGTCACACCTTCACCACAGTCACATAACATCGTTCACATCTCCAAGATCATAGCGACCCCTGTATCAATCAGCGAAATTTTATAATTCGATAAGCATCTATCGATACCATTCGGTTCCAAACGGATCCGATGACATCATTTTCAGCTTCAGTCTTTTCCAAGCCGGATGGCTCCCTAGACAAATGCCGCCACACTGCAACAAAGCGCTTCAAAATCAGTGACCTACACATGTCGAACTCTCCTTGTAACATCTAGCCGCAACATCTAATCGCAACATCTAGCCGCAATGTCTAGTCGCAACATCTAGCCTCAATATCTAGTCGCAACATCTAGCCACAACATCTAATCGTAACACCTAGCCGCAATATCTAGTCGTAACATCTAGCCTCAATATCTAGTCGAAACATCTAGCCGCAATATCTAGTCGCAATATCTAGCCGAAACATGTAGTTGCAATATCTAGTCGCAACACCTAGACGCAATATCTAGTCGTAACATCTAGCCGCAATATCTAGTTGCAACATCTAACCGAAACATCTAGTTGCAATATCTAGTCACAACATCTAGTCGCAACATCTAGTCGCAACATCTAGTTGCAATATCTAGTCGCAACATCTAGTCGCAACATCTAGTCGCAACATCTAGACGCAACATCTAGTCGATGCTGGAAAGTGCGCGTCGGAACCGTCGAAACAAACGGCCAGCGTTCCCTACAGAGAGCTCACCGTGTAGATACTAAACTGAACTCAACAAAAACAACAATAACACCTATAAAAATAAATAAAAATGTTTTGTGCAATTGTCTTTCGACTGACGTTTGTAAATGAAACACAAACAAAAAACTATTGGAAATTTTAAACTGAAATGCAACAGTTTCTGAATGAAATGTAATAAGCAAACACAATTTGTAAACAAAGTGAAATAGTTGTAACTAACATTTAATAACATTATTATTATTACTATTTACAGAAAGATACTGCAGCAGCATCAATCCTGCCACACAACTTGTTTTACAGCATGATGGAGTGAACTGAAACGAGTAGGCCGAAACGAAGTTATTACTATAGCTGCAGTAGACGGATAAAAAGCAAAACAAAATAACTGGAAACCATTATAGCGAAATATTATTGTTGATCTTAAAAACCTTACAAACCTATTTTGACGAAGTATTTATCATGAGATATGTTAAATTTACCGACCATGGTATTTTTCTGAGGTTTATCGCCAAATCCTTCCACAAATCTCGGAAAAAAAAAAACCGAAATTTTTTGAGTTGGCGGGTTGCTAATTTTCAATTGGCACCAATCAAGATTATCAAAACGAAAGCATGGTTCAGCCCACTGTTATTTTTTTGAAGGCTCGGGATTTTCGTGTTATAATCGCGTAATAGTCATTGAGGAATAAAGTAGTGCGCAATAACTAATCTCAGAGGGCGTGACTGACAAACGAGGGCTGACAACAATATAAACAGGGAAACTCTTTTGTTTTGTGTCGTCCATTACGCCACGCGGGAGTAGACTGGCAACAAGAACCAGGAAGTATTTCGGCCACGGAATTCCGAAGGAAAGTTCGCGGTATTCGCCTGGAGTGATTTCGCGAAAACGTGGAAAACCAAAATCAGGAGGGACGGACGAGGAATACGACCCGTTTCCTGCCAAATGATTTGCCAAAATAATAAAGTTTTTACGAACGCAGAAGTAGAAGAATACGATGCTGTAGCTCGTAAGCAGTAGTACAAAATGACGGCCTGAATGCGCTGTTCTAGCAGATCCTATGTGGGGATCATAATGGCGCAATGTGGCACACATCTCACAGTTAACTGTTACAGCGATATTTATGGACAGAGAGTATAAGAAAATATATACATCGGCCGAATATAAATAAACAAGAAGCAGCTGATATCTAATATGTTAGTTCAAACACAGTACCTACATACGAGTAGATTTCTTTTAGTGTTCTGGCATTCCATCTGTCTGTGGTTGCTTAACTGTCTGGACGTGTGTCTAATACTGCTGACGACCTGGATTTTGTAGTAGCGTCCGTGGCCGCTGTAACGATGGCATTACTAATACTCCGAACACAAAGGCCTCCTTGTCACTCGCAATAATCCTTCAGTAGGACACGTAGTCTTACGTTCACGCACGCTTAATTCGAAGGACTATTATATTTTAAGCTTTTGACATTTTTAATAGTTGAATGCAATTTAAAAATATTAAAAATTTCATTAAGATGTATATTTTTTGTAATCTTTTTTATTTTTGTTCTTCTGATATGCTGTTTCCATGGAACATTTATTAATTTCGCTGGTTGCTCTAAACTCGTCTTCGCTACCTATTTTTACGTTTTATATAATTTCGCATTATTAAAAAAGCCACAAAAGATTATTATGATTCTAGCCTGAAATATAACCTCTTTTTCTATTATTGGTGACATAAGGATGTTATAGCTGAAATGATACTGTGTTCCGTTGCGTCTGTTGAATTTTGAAAATTGCCATTCTGAAAAATGAATTTTTACACAAGTTTTGTAGTTTAGTAAAATATGGAAAAAAATATTGTTAGTTAGCCGAAGTATAGTGCTTTATATTTTTCTAACAGTATAAATAACATTAAAGTAAATAGCACCTGTTGATGTTCAGTGTGTGGTGTGTACTTGTCAATCACTACACTGTATGGCGACGGTACGTGTTTCTCCACTGTATCTAATACTGATCAATACGGTCCAAGTCCAACTGTCAGCTGCTGCCATGGAACAGAAACAGCAGACAGTCTCTGCTGTGAGCCCCATGCTTCTCATCTAAAAAGAAGTAAGTAAATTCCGCGTGGTCGTAATGACCTGGTGTCAGGGTTTCTATTGGCTGCGCAATGCGCCCCTACCGTAGCCTAACCCCGTAATCCTACCAGTACAGGGGACCTGCAATCCGAACCACGGAAGAGTTCTGGTGCACTTCACAGTAAGCTGCACCAGAGCTGAAGGTAGGTTTAAAGGTCTCTGAAAATCCCTGCCGAGACAGGGATTTGAACCGGGGACCTTTCCATCTCCAGTCAGACACCTCAACCACTGTGCCAGCAGACCGTTTGTTTCTCCCCTATATATCCGCAGACAAAACAATTCACGCTGAGGTTTCTGCTTGGATTAACAGTCTCATTATTACTGAGATCGGACAGAGACATTATTGCGCTGTTGGATAGTCTGGTAGGACGTGGGTGGCGTCCACGCGGCGACAGTGTGTTCGCCTGGTACACTGTAGTCTGTATGAGAGGGTAACGCCATCCACGCCTTGTAATGATAGCAGGTTGAGCCATATACAATCCACCTGCTTAATCAATCCTGCCAGTGGTAGCCTTACGGAATCCGACTGCTTCTCCAAACAAACTTAATTGCTTTTTTTATCTCTTTTTAATGCTGTTCTAATTCTCAATTTTAATGACGCGTACTATTGTTATAAATGATAACACGGTGAGCCATTTAATTCAATTTATTTTGCAACTTCTTGCAACTAAACAAAACAATAGAATCTTCACAATATACTTTCTTAGATAACCACATCCTCAAATCAAATGCCAAACTATCTCTCATTCTGTCCATTCATATCAGCAGAGGCAAGCAGCCTAACCTCCGTAATTATCCTATCAACTCAAACTATATTACCGCGTACTCTCGCAACGCCTGCGATAGCTAGCTAGCGAGCCCCTTCTCGCTGTACAACAAAAGTCAGTTCCCCGAGCAAGCCAAACAATGCGTTATCATTAAACTGAAGGAAATAATACAGGAGAGCCAAACAAAACTGATTTAGATATAACAAACATTAATGAACTATCAGAATTAATAGGGAATGGGGTGGGCGATCATATGTGGCTTACATGTCACAGCCTAACGTCCGCCTACAACGGACCAGTCGCCCTCAGCTCTGGGGAGAGGCTTAACCCAGGACTCTGGCCAACTCCACCACCAGCGCCCGGTGACCATCGCGACTGCCTGAGCCACTGGGTTGCACCCAGATGCGTACAGTGTGTATCTTCGTCGTGGCCGGCGTCGACGGGTGTCCTTGAGGGAAGAGAAACCGCGCCGGAAACACACGTCGCCGCCACGTGTGGCGCGGCCGCGGCCGACTGACCTCCAGGAGTCGCCGCCACACATACTAACACAGAACGCGGGACCTCTGATCGGGACTCGTGGCAAGTTTCACCATCCCGAGTTATCTCACTCCGGTGTAAACCTTCAAACAGAGGGAGCTCAGCTTGAGACGCACAAGGCGTTCCGCAGCAACCGAAAATCGCGACGGACTCACGGCGTATCGTCACGTATCATAAATCAGATATACCTTCAGTAGAGGATGTTGATGATTGCAGCATGTTGAGATTTTTAGTATTAACGTGACATGTTTTCACTGTTGTTGAACAATAATTTTGTATATAACTCCATCTACAAACAACTGTTTCGGTGAATTTTATTTTATTTTATCCCCGAGACGCGTTTCACCCCTGTGGTGTTGGCGTATATATATATATATATATATGTACACACTGTACTCACAGATATAGTGATAATCCTCACATGGCGGTCTGGAACAGCACCTCATACACTTTCCCAGCACTAATCATTGCGTTCCAAGTGCGGCGTGCAAACAACTACTGATATAATGTTCAACTGGAACTCAATGATTAGTGCTGGGAAAGTGTATGAGATCCTGTTCCAGAACGCCATGTGAGGATTACCACTATAAGACACATTTACAGCCCCTGATGATGCCTTAGATCACAAGGGCGAATACAATAAAATAAAATGAACTAAAACAGTGGTTTCTAGACGGAGTTATTTTATAAAATTATAAGATTTTTAGTGTTATGCATTTGAAGGGTACCATGAAATGATGCTAACACGGAACTTCATAGTGTTTATACAGCTAGAACTGGAGTGCTTAGTGAACGTGTTGTCCAGCGTAACCGAGTCTTGGAAGTGAACGTTTCTGTAGGTATCTGCGGCGCCGTTTTCAGGTGGAAGACCAAGAACCGTCGTCTGAACTGCCTCGCAGATGACGAATAGTTTGGAGGATGCAGAGTGAGGCAGTTGGTGCGCAGGGCAGTGCATAGTGTAGTGGTGTTGGGTGGCTCTCGTTAGCAATACGAGCCGACAGACTGCTTGTTAGCTGCTCATCCACACAGCCGACAGCGAGGCCCAAACAACCCGTCCCCTGCCCTCACAGTCTGCCGCGTGGCTAGCTCACGGCTCTTCTGATTGGCTCTACCATCTAACTTGGTACTATAACCGATGCCGTGTCGATATAAAATGAGGAGTATAAATACAACTTTATCCGTGAAGTTTTGTATGATTTCAGTATAACAATTTTTAAATAGATACATTTATAATTAAAGATAGTCATATAAGGCTTTGCTTTATACCCTTTTCAAACCATTGCTTTATTATCACTTTTGCAAATAAAAGTTTCCAGTCCCGTACGAAAGCATTCATCGTGTATACTCTGTATTTGACAACATAAATACATTAAACTTTATATTCGTTCTAAAATTATTTTGTCACATATAATATTAAATTAATTAACCTTTAAGAACCTTCAGTTGACGCAATTTCAGTTCTTTCAATAACACAACCATCTCTCCTCTTTACTCGCCTTACGTCAACGTGCTAGCTGTGGTGGGTGAGTGGTAACGCTCTCGCCTCGCACTCGCAAGGACGCAGGTTCGAATCCCCGTCCGGGCATCGAGATTTCGGTTTTCCACGGATTCCCCGCATTGCTCCAGGATAGCGGGATGCTACCTTGAAAACGCCATGGCCGAATTCCTTCCAGTTCCCGCCTGTAATGATCTCGACCTCGACGAAGCGTAAAGCCACATGAAAAAAAACATGCCTGCTCAAGCAAGTTATAATAATAATAATAATAATTGATAAAATTGCGATGCAGCGCCCGCTCCGGTGGCAATCTCTCTACACATCCCTCTTTCCTCTTCCAATCTACTTTTAGCCTCAACTAATTTTTACTTTAAATTACTTCAGTGTTTTTGGTAAATTATTGATCACTTCTCTTGGCAATTTATTGCAGTTCCTTACAGCCTTTCCTACGAAAGAAAATTTTCCCACACCCTTATGTCTGAAATCAAGTGCCAGCTTCTGATCATAGTCAACCTTACACTTTCAAGCATCTCTCTTAATTTCCCCACCAATATCATTCCAAGCTTCATCACCAGTATGCGCCTTGTACACTCCCATGACTCTCATCCTGCAATGAATCCCACTCCAGCACTTTTATCATATTAGTTACCCATCGTGTTCAGCAGACACAAGCATTGGGCCGAACCTGCTTCAGTGGTTCGTAAGCTGCGGGCGGTAGTTTTGGTTTTTACTGTTGTAGTACATCAGAGAGACCAGAGCTACCGATGTAGCATTGCGCGTCTGAATGCATTCATTACAGGCCAAATGCGTCAGTGAGGCTTAAGGTACCTACAGAAGCCTTCTGGAGGCGCGAAAAATCAAGTTGAGTGTTCACGTGTCGTGATGTCTGAATCAGGACGCTGTAACAGCCCTCATACCTGAATTTTGAATAGCATTGTACTGTATGAAGGATTTGTAGTGAGCTAAAGTTTGCTTGAAAGTGATTTGATATGTTTGTTTTGTAATTTCTTGTAAATCAGTGTATATAGACTTTGTTTTATGTAAGAAAATTATTTAAAGTCCATTTAATATGTTCAAGAACCGAATGGTGCAAGAGAATTTCTTAAAAGTTTGTAATTCCATGTATTACTGTAAGTTACGATGTCTACAGGATAATTTTCTACCGTTTGAAAGGATTTCTGTAAATAATTTTGTATTTAAGGATCTCTAATTACCATTTCTGATCATTTTGTAATGTTGTTAAGTAATTTTGTATTAATTCCGATTGTTTTTAATATGTTTGATTGTTTGAGTGATTGTTAATGATCTAGAAATATCGGGCGGATGCCTTTGAAGAATTCTCGTAATTTCGATAGAGACTATATAAACAGATCGCCTGGACAGAGAGATTCATTCAGTAAGTAAGGAAGTTAGTTAGCTAGTTGATATCATTCAGTGTTTTACAGAGAGTTTCAGAGATTATCTTTGCAACTATTCAGAAGTGCATCTCTGTATTGTATCTATGCTTGTGGATATCGCTGACTTGTTGATTTGATCAAAATAAACGAACATCAACATAACATTTTTTTGGTGGACTTTTTTTTAAATTAATTAATCTGTAATTTAAACCACCGGAAGGACCTTAATAACGCGTTAGCGACTGCGGCGACGAGGCGCGGACGGACACGCACGCGATGACGAGTGTGTTGCGTGTTGCCTGCCTGGAGGCGGCCACGCACCACCTACCAATACAGCAACACACACGGTCAGAGCTTCTTAATGCGTAAAGTCACACTTTTTATTCTTGGCAGTGATCATTTTCAAAGCGCACACGTTTTAAGTTGTTTGGTGTCACTAGGATTCAGAAATGAGAGGGTATAAATCAGAGCACGAGCTTGTTGGCATGGAAAGATTTTAAAAAACTGAAATTCTCCCTAAGGACACTTTAAAGGAACTAAGAACACTAAGAAGCATAAACGGGATGGCCTGCTGCTTATCACAGGACTGGAAAACCGCTACGTAAAGGAGAGGTGAGAAATAGAATAAAAAATTATAAGCCAATCAGTTTGACTTTTGCTGGGTAGAAGAAATCTTAAATGGTAGAAACCAAAGAACAAAACAGAAGATGCAGTATCAAAAAAGGTGGAAATTAAGATGGGAGTGACACAGGGTAGTGTGTTGGGAACACTGCTGTTCATTATTTTAATGAGTGATTGTGTTGATTGCTTGCAGTTCACATAATGTTAAATAACAATATCAAAACGCGAGAAGAACAGCTGTGGGGTGATCTAGCCGGTTAGGTCAAGATGTAATGAAGACAAATACACAGAAGAGTCAGCTTATTAACTAAAGTTTCATAATCTTGGCATAACATCCGACGATAAACTCAAATGGATAGGATACATTGGTCAGTGTTTAGTTAAAGTATCAGAATAATTCACTTATTGAAGAGGGTGATGAGGGAGTGTACCAGACCAGTGAAAGAATTGGGTTAAAAAACTTTGATCAGACCAATTCATGAACATGGGGGAGTAGTTTGGGACATATATTTTGAATCGAGGAGGTGCTAAGAAGGGCTGCCAGATTCGTCTTTGGAAATTACTACAGAATACAATCAGTAACTAATATGATGTAAGAACTGGAATGCTATTCATTGGAAAACGGGAGCAGGGTGGAGACAGTCGTGGGAGTGTACAGGCCGTACCTTAGTAATGAGGCGTGGAAAGATATTTGTTTAAGAATTAACAGTGGCCCATGGAAGGGAAGAGTGGCCATGACCACAAGCTGACACTCGATTTCAGGCACAAGGGTGAGGGGAGATTTTCCTTCGTCGGTGAGGGAGACAGGGAATGGAATAAGTTACCAAAGGAAGTAATCAATTATTTACAAAACTTCTGAAAGAATTTGAAGCTAAAATTGCTAAAATTTGTGGAGGGCAAAATTATGCGGGTAGAGGAAAGGGTGAAATTGATGTATAGCTGCAGCCAGCCCTAGGCAGTGTCTGTCAAGGAGCAGGGCGAATAATTTGTCTGTCGCATTTATATATATATATATTTATATATAGATATATATCCATTCAGAAAATTATGCTATACAGGACAATGTTGAATATTACAAAACATAACATACGTATTATCGTGGTTGAGTTCAGCCCACTAGGGCCTCTCAGTAACTACAGAACTGCGATACAACAAATAGTTTATTACAATATTGCGAACATAGGTATCAGTATTAAAAGTAGTAAAAACAGTTATCAGTAATAAAACAGTAATCAAAACAGAATGAAATTGGTTTCGAGCGCTGACGAGAATCTGATCTGCAGTTAACAGGCGAAGTGGCAAATAGAAGATGGCTGGCCTGACAGCATTTTTAATTAATTTGCTGGTTCACTTCTTCATGGGAGTCACTGTTTGATAGATAAATATCTTGGCGTATTTTTTGTTTTTGTTTTTTTTTTAGCCTAGTATAGCCCGTTCTTTTCCCTAGAACGTAAAGTTGTACACAAGGTACTACACTGATTCGTTTGATTAAATTTTTGGTTTGTTGCTTTATGAATTCGTTAATGTAAGCGACATTTGATTATCCGTGTAGCTGACTATTGCGTACATACCATAGTGCGTTCACCGCTAATCTGAGTAATTTCTTTCGAAGTATTTGTACTCTGCGTAATTTTCTACGACTAGTACATCCCCCACACGGGACATGCGTATGTTATTAGTGGCTGCAATATCATTTTGTAAATTAACAAGCAGCACTTTGTTTTTGAGCCATTCGGTTAATTGCATTATTGATTCTTAAAGGTATCTGCGTGCGATATGGGTGTCGTTGTGTTAAGTGTATATGACTGTGTCATCAGCGTACTGTGCAATCAAGGTACTGGGAAGGGTTGGTGTACCCGAGGTGTGTGTGTTAAATAGTGTGGGCCCTAATACAGACCCTTGTGGGACTCCTGTTGCTTTTGATTGTGCTGTGGATATTTTTGTGCCCACTCCTTCACTGAAAGTTCGTTTATCTAGAAAGCGTTCTAATATTTTATAAAATGTAGAGGAATTCTTGTGATTTTAAGTTTATGTAGGGGACCGGTGTACCATTCTTTATCAAATGCATGGACTACATCGAGGAAAGCTCCCTGTAATATCTTCAACCAGGCGCAGTATTTGGTGTGAGGTTGAGTGCGTAGGGCTAAAACCAAATTGGTGAGGCGAGATAGTTCCTGTAGCATTAAGGAAGGAAGTTAGTCGCTTCCGTATTATCTTTTCTAGCTGCTTCGATGAAGTAGGGAGGAGCTTATCGGTCTATAGCTAGAGGTCAGAGATACTGGTTTGTTAGGTTTATTGAAAACTATGATATCAGCATGTTTCCACTCCCTTGGGAAGTAACACGGTACAGATAATGCTGTCGAAAAGTGACTCGAGATAGCTTAGTGCCTTTGCGGGTAATGACTTCAGCGCTATGTTGGGTATCTTATTGTGGCCTGGGGATTTTAGTACAGGTAAATTGTTAATTATTTATCGCAGTTCTCTTGGAGTAGTAGCGAATTTGACGTAATTCTCAGCGCCGATAGTCATGCTGATTAGAATTTTCGACTTGTGTTGAACTCATGAACTATTATTGGATTCGATTTAAAGGTATTTTCAAAATAATCTGCTAAAATTTCGGATTTCTACGAATCACTGGATATTTATATATCGTTCCATTTTAAGATTGGTAAGATAGTGGGTTCCCTTACAATGTATTTTGTGGTTTTCCATAGAAACCTGTCTCCAAGTTCCATTCACGATAGATAGTTTTAGCATGTTTCATAACGAAATAAGTTCTCTTTTGACCTGTCTAATTAATTGCTTTAATACTCGGCGTTGGTGTGGGAGTCGCTGATTTTGACTCTGTCAGCGAGTTTGATTTTTATAGTTGATTATATCAATTATTCGTTACGGTATTCATTGATGGAGTTACCTAAACAATCTTGTTTGACGTAGATGCCGATTATATCAATGACTACATTCCAATATGAAGGTACCAATTATATTAGTGACTTCATTCCAATATTTAGGTACCTATTATATCAGTGAGTACATTCAGAGACATAGCTACCTATTATATCAGAGACTACATTCCAAGACGAAGTACATATTATGTCAGTCACTCCATTCCAAGATTTAGGTACCTATTATATCAGTGACTATATTCAAAGACATAGGTACCTATTATATTAGTGCCTACATTCAAAGACGTAGGTGCCGATTATATCAGTAACTACATTCCAAGATGTAGGTACCTACACTGAAGACAGAAAAAAATTGGTTTAGGCATGCGTATGCAAACACAGAGATATGTAAACACTCAGAGTACGGCGCTTCGGTGGGCAACGCCTATATAAGACAACAGGTGTCTGGGGCAGGCGTTACATCTACAAACCAGGTTATCACGATTTAACTGGGTTTGAACGTGGTATTATAGTCGGTACACGAGAGATGGGACACAGCATCTCCGAGGCAGCGATGAGCTGGGGATTTTCCCGTACGAACATTTCCCGAATGCACAGTGAATATCGGGAATCAGGTAAAACATCAAATCTCCGACATCGCTGCGGCCGGAAAAAGACCAACAACGTCTGAAGAGAATCATTCAACGTGACAGAAGTGCAACCCTTCCCCCAATTGCTGCGGATTTCAACGCTGGGCCATCAACAAGTGTCAGCGTGTGAACAATTCAACGAAATATCATCGATATAGGCTTTCGTAGCCGAAGGCCCACTCGTGTAACCTTTCTGGATGCACGACACAAAGCTTTACGCCTCGCCTGCGTCCGTCAACACCGACGTTGGGCTGTTGACGACTGGAAACCTATTGTCTGCTCTGACGAGTCTCGTTTCCAATTATATCGATCGGATGGACGTGTAGGGGTATGGAGACAACCTCATGAATTCATGGACCCTGCATGTCAGCAGGGAACTGTTCAAACTGGTGGAGGCTTTGTAACAGTGTGGGGCGTGTGCAGTTGGAGTGACTTGGGACTCCTGATACCTCTAGATACGACTCTGACAGGTGACCTGGCTGACCACCTACTTCCATTCGTGTCCATTGTTCATTCCGACGGACTTGGGCAATTCTAGCAGAACAATGCGACATCCCACAAGTCGAGATTTGCTACAGAGTGGCTCCAGGAACACTCTTCTGAGTTTAAACACCTCCGCTGGCCACCAAACTACCCAGACATGAACATTATTGAGCATACCTGGGATGCCTTGCAACGTGCTGTTCAGAAGAGATCTCCACCCCCTCGCACTCTTACGGATTTATGGACAGCCCTGCAGGATGCATGGTGTCAATTCCCTCCAGCACTACTTCATACATTAGTCGAGTCAATGCCACGTCGTCTTGCAGCACTTCTGCCTCCTCACGGGGGCCCTACACGATATTAGTGTACCAGTTTCTTTGGCTCTTCAGTATATTATATCAGTGACTACATTCAGAGACGTGGGTACCGATTTTATTATATTATTATTATTACTCCGCGATTCGCTTAAAGTGGGTGGCGGAGTGTGCATTGCACCTATTCGAATGTAATATAGTTTGGAAAGGATATGGCAGGAGGCGCCCTTGGGCTATTTTAAGGAACCATTGCGCCATACGCCTGGAGCGATCTGGGAAAACCATGGAAAACCCAGATCAGTGTGGCCGGAGTGATCTATCCAGAACTACTCCTGTCGGATTAAAAGTTTTCTTGTTCAGTAAATCCTTTCTACTCCATTCCCTAATCGCTCGTGGAAAAATAAGTATAGAAATAAGTAGCTTCTAGCATTGATTTCTCTTATCTTATTTTCTTTGACATTCCTAGATGTGATTGTCGCTGGTAGTAACATTTATTTTCTGTCATTCCGAAATAAGTTTTTTAATTAGCTTCTCTGGAGAGCAACGCCTTCGGTTAGACTGTTCGTGGTTTAATTAATATGATAAATAACTAGTCCACGATACAGTTCAGTTTAAACTTGCTTTTATTTTCATAAACACGACGTCAACGATACTGTTTACATGCATACATACAATCCAGAGATTGCATACAACACTCCTTCCACAGACAATACAGTCCTTCGTCGTCGTATATTGAGTCAGTATAAATTGTTTCTATGTCTCGGATGTTTGTTTTTGATAAGTTTCATCGAAATTTCTACTACACTTCAAAAGATTCCGACAGATATTTCTCGAACTTAAACAATTTAAACATATTAAAAACAATCAGAATTAATACATAATCATTTACAATCATTAGAAAATGGTCAGTAATGGAAATTAAAGATACTTAAACACAAAATTATTCACAGAAATCATTTTAAACTGTAGTAAATTGTCCTTCGTAACTTGCCTTAATACTTGGAATTACAAACATTTAATTCTCTTGCACAATTCTGTCCTTAAACATATTAAATGGCCTCTAAATAATTTCTTTTCATCAAACAAAGTCTATATACATTGATTTACAGGAAACTGCAAAACAAACATACCAGATCACAATCAACAAAACTCTAGCTTACTACAAATGCTGAATAAAATACAATTCCATTTAATTTTTGGTTTGAGGGCTGTTACAAGGTCTTCCCAACCTAACTCCTTCAACATCGCACTTACGCTTTCCCTCCAACTATATATACCTGTCACGAATCGGGCGGCTCTTCTTTGGACCTTCTATAATGCCTCCATTAACCCCTTTCAATGAGGACCCCATACAGAACAGTAATATTCTAACTGAGGACGCACTAGTGCTTTGTATGCAATCGATTTAACTTCCGGTGTGCACTGATTTAAATTACGACCTAGAAATCTTAGCATATGGTTTGCTTTCCCAGGTACTTTTTCGATATGCTCATTCGACGACAATTTCTTACGAATTGTTACCCCTAGGTATTAAGCGGAATCTTTCGTTCTAAGGACAGTGCTATTAATTGTATATTCAGAGCTAAATGGTGTCACCTTTGTCTTACACGCATGACTTGGCACTTTTTAGCGTTTAACTCCAACTGCCTGCATTTACATCACGCGATTATTTTTATAATATCGTCTTGTAACAAAGCGCAATCGTCCTAGGTTTTTATTTCATGATAAATAATAGCATCATCGGCAAATAGTCTTTTTTCCCTTATTGCGTCGCATAAATCATTAGTGTGTGTGAGAAACAACAGAGGCCCCATCACACTCCCCTGGGGAACCACTGACCTCACTTCGGTAAGTGTTGAACGCTTACCGTCGAGAACTACACAGTGTAGATAGATAGATAGATATGTTCACTTTGATCCCATGTGAGAATAATCTCGGGGATGTGGAACAGTATATACACTTATTAGTAATGTCAATATTACTATATAATTGCTAATATTATATATTGACAAGAAGTTAGTTATGACCAATTAGTATAACCAATATCTCCTGAAATCTACAAATACAAGGTAATTAATACTTATTATGTGGAACAGTGTACACACTTGTTACCAGCGTCTAATAACCAGTTATTTTCTTACCAGCCAGTTGCCATGATAAGTTTCACTGTAATTTGGGACTACATATGATATCATGTTAGTTGTTATTTATGTGGAACAGTACACACACCTAATAACAATATCAATTATGTTACCAACAACTCATAAGCTGTCAATTACTTAAAAGCTTGTTAGTATCATAATTTTTCACAGCAGTTTTTGAGTGCATGCTATCCCATGTCAGTTACTGTATATGAGGGAAATTTTGTAAACAGTGTAACTACTTCATTTGTCAAATGTTTCCACAGAAAGAAAAACCATATATCATTTTAGTAATTGTGGACAACTTTGTCACCTTCCCCTTCCATATATACTATTTTATCAGTCATTCTTAGTTACCAAATTCCAATAAGAAAATTCTTTCACAGAGTTAAATGGGTTCTGAAGCAGAAACTCTTTCAGTTTGTACTTAAAGTAGTTGGGTTTTTGTAGATAACATTTAATTTCTGTTGGTAAGACATTGAATAAGGAAGCTCCAGTAAATGTTAACCCTTTCTGTAAAATTGACAGTGATTTGTAATCCTTGTGAATATTATATTTATTTCTAGTATTATGGCTATGTATGTCAGCATTAAGATTGAAGTGTTCAGGATTTTCCGCTACAAATGATAGTACGGAGTATACATACTGTGCTGGCATTGTTAGTACACACAGGTTTTTAAATAGATTTCTTCACGACGTCTGTGGGCTTGCTCCACAAATAGTTCTTATAGCACGCTTTTGCAATTTAAATACCCTCTGTGCTTGTAACGAGTTTCCCCAGAATGAGATCCCATAAGTGAGCAGGGAATGAAAATATGCAAAATATACTAACTTTCTGGTTTCTATATTAGCTATTCTAGATATTACCCTAAGTGAAAATGTTGCAGAATTCAGTTTCTTAAGAAGTTGTTGAATATGCTGTTTTCAGTTCAATTTGTTATCTATACATACACCCAGGAATTTTGTGAAACTGCTTTCATTGATTGCTTTTCCTTCTGATATAACATTATAGCTGTCCTTTGTTTAATTCTATCCTTCAGAAAGTCTGCAACCCAGTCGCATATTTTTCTAGATATGCATAACTATGAAGTTTCTTAAGCAAACCTAGTGTGAGGCACAGTATCGAAAGCTTTTTTAAAATCTAATAGAACTAAGTCAACCTGTCACTGCTCATCTACTATATAATTTCCTAAGCTCACTCACTAAATCACCTCGATAGCTATTGGCTGGATAACGGTGTCACGTGTCAGCCTTCACTCATAAATCAACAGTCAACATAGATATCATATGAAGAAATTCAGGTTAGTCCACAATAACAAGTAAGCAACTGCTACCAAATTAATTGTCACATTTAGTTTGCTTTTCGTAGCATTTCATAGTTAAAAGATATCGATAAATTATATGGCTGAAAAAACGTGGAATCGCTTACAACAACTTTAAAAAACTAAAGTTATTCATGGGCTTTGCTGTATCCACGGATGCCAATTGTCATTCCGGCCTAGCCTAAATTTCAGTTTAATTAAAACTTTCAATAATGTTGTTGCTTGACCAGAGTTTAAACATTACGATTTTTTTATTTTTTTTACGTAATTTACTAATCATTTCCGTCAATGGTCTTTGTTCATGTTCGCTGTACGTGAATTATTAGCTTGTTCAAAGGAGACATGAGACCAAATACGTTACCAAATCGAGTGTTCTGGCAATTCATTTGTTCGCAGTTGTTCAGTTGTCTAAGAATCTGGAATCAGTATTAAGTTGTCGGGCCGTTAAAGACCCTATGACTTAAGATTACATTATGAATGCCCAGTCTCAATTTAAAAAAAGAAAAAAAAAGTGATGCTTTCGAAGCGAAGAGAAATTCTTCAAATTTTGCAGAGTGAACTTTAAGCGTTAAATACAAATCAAGTTTTTATTTCAGCAAGTTCTAGTCTACGACCTTTGAAAAAATTACTATATTAATACCTATTAATATTTCTGAGTTCTTCAAGCTCAAGAGATTTTAATCAACATAAGGATGAAACGCAGATAAGTTCGCATTTGGTCAGATCAGGTCAACCTGTCGTAATCTTTGACTGGAAGTAATCTGTATACGCGACGTGTCGCGGCTTACACTAGTCTATAATACGGCATGAGTCGTGCAAGTTGTATTTCACAGCATCGGCATTTTCTGAATACATGTCGATTTTGGCTTAACAGATCCCCGTCATCCAAAAAATGCATGACATTTGACTAGATGATATGTTCTAAAATGCTGCAAAATATTGAGATTAAGATCAGCTTATAATTTTGAGGATCATTAACATTCCCACTTTTAAACACTGGACTTACGATGGTGGTCTTCCATTCAGCTGATCCAAGGAGACGGTATATAATTTCATCAAATATGGCGCAATTTTCTTTGCGTTCCTTGAGTAGAATCTCGAAAGAATACCGTCTGGTCCTGGAGCCTTATTGGTTTTTACAGTCCTAAGCAGTTTTGTTGTTCCATCGACGTCAAGAACGAGATCTATCATGGTTTTGTTGGTACGATTGTTCAATATTAGAATCTCCTTTACGTTTGCTGTTGTGAAAGCTTTTTAAAATATATTATTCAAAATTTCTGCTTTCTCTACACTAATTTTCGATAGCTCCTCATGTTCCTTAATAATGACGGTATGAACTTATTACTTATATCAGTTACTACATTCTAAGATGTAGGTACCGATTATATTACTGACTACAGTATATTCGACGACGCAGGCGTCTGTTTGGGCTCTGTTTAAACGCGGAACACTTATTTTATACTGTCGTCTGTCTGTTTTTTTTTATGTTCTTCACTTCGAAGATCCTAAACTTGTTAGTAACAACAGCAAGATTATAACATCGTAAAATTAGGGCCAATCAGGAGCTGAGTGAACATATAAGAGGTTCAGTGCGTGCAGTCGCTCCCAAAGGACTCGGATTTTGTTTTATACTCCGCGACTTGGGCGATGTTTCAGCTAAACACAAGAACATAAGCATTGTTTTACTTTAAACTGATGTGTAACTTGCTAATCTTCACAGGAAAACAATTGAGATCTTTCTGTCGTTAGTAGTTTTGGCACAATTTAACAAATTTCAGATTTCAGCAGATATTTTTTGTCGACGATAAACCATATACTGCGGTCATAATAAAAATATTGTTAAAAATGCATTACTAATTTTTTGTTTGAGGCCCAGTATAATTTTTTCATTTGGAATATTTCAGTATTTGATTTATATATACCATTTGACGGACACTTTCACAAAACGAATGATGAAGCCTATTTGAAAATAGCTTTTTACTGATTTTTTTTAAAAATATGTTTACAATTTGTTTAGTGAATAGTATTTAATACACAATTTGTATCCAAACCCTCAAGAAACTGACGTCAACACAGTGACATTAGACTTCGTGATAACTGGGACAGCAGGATCACAACGCACCACTGCTCGGAGAGTTTGAACTGCATTAATGACAGCCAAAGCTCTTTTTTTAATTTAATTGCAATGGAGCACAGGCTCCGGTACCAATTTACCTACACCCCCATCTTCCCCCTATCCTGCACCCACCTACATTTGCCCTCTACAAATTTTATCTTTAAATTCTTTCAAAGTTTTCGGTAAATTATTCATCATTTCTCTTGGTAACTCATTCCAATCCCTGACACCCTTACTTAAAAAAGAGAATCTTCCCACACCGTTGTGCCTGAAATCGAGTGCCAGCTTGTGGTCATGGTCATCTTTTCCCTTCCATGAACTACTTTTCATACCTACTGCAATATCTTTCCATGCCTCATCGCCAGTATACGCCCTGTACACTCCCGTGACCCTCTTTATCCTTGTTGGGTGGTATTTTCTATTTGTATTTACTTAGAAAAAATTTCTTGCTCGGAGGTGCTACGCCGGGTGAAAGCGGAAGCGACAGCGAGTGGGTCGGACTAATGGCGGCGGATCGCTTTCGCGTCTCGCCTTCCCTCTGCGGCGCCGTTCCTTAATTGTCCTCCCCGCGCACTAGACAATAGTTACGGCTTCAAATTACAGAGCGCGCGGGGGACATGCAGATGAGCCTCACCGGAGCGGAGGGAAAGTCGCCTCGAGACACCACACTACCAACTACTGCACTACGACGAACAACACACGCTACATCGACACTCTAGGATAGCTAGTACGGGTGTCCAATTAGAAAGCACATCTATGTAACACATCGGAACCTTACATCGATGTTTTTCCATACATCGCTTAAAAAAATCGATGTGTTTTAACATCGAATACTTTTATGTTTTTCTTACTTCAACAAATACAAACCAACAATATTCATAGCAATTATCATTTCTTTTATGTTTTACCTGTTCCTTTAAAATCGCCAAGAGAAAATATGTCAATAATTTGATATTCGCCATTTCCAGTTGAACGCAGAGAGTTCATTGTCTTTCGTTTGGGTTCTGTGAACCTGGAGTGATACTATGCCAGCAGTGTGGTGCTGTAGCTCTAAAGATGGCTTTACACCTCGTCGACGTTGAGGTCATTAGAAGCGGGAAAAGACTGGGGGCAAGGAACGGGAAGGAATTCGGGCAATTAATTTTGAAGGATGGATCACGGCAGTCAGCTAGAATGGATTAGGAAAACCAGGGAAAACGGAAATCTTTATGCCCGGACGGGGATTCGAACCGGCATATTCCAGAATGCGTTGCCGGAGCGTTAACGTTCACCCAACATTAAAAAATTAATTTTATGATACTGTGTGTTGCTTAAGTAGTGTCGTATGAGTGAGACATACACTACAGATTAACAGAAATATTTTATTAGGATACCAGACCATTGCAATAAAAAGCCAGTAGGAGTGAACCTAAGAAATCTATTTTATTCATTCACTGATAGGGACAGGGCAGCCAACCGCACGAGAAATTCATCTTCGCCATTGTTATGTCCCGCTAGTCACCTGTTAATGACAGTTACTTCAAATTGAAATAATTTAATTTAATCTTGAATAAACTTAATAATCTTAGCATTTATTTCTATTATTTTTGTCATTATTAGCCAGAGTTAATTTTTTAATGATTCAATGTTTTTATTTAAAAAAATCGATGCATCGAATAAAAAAATTCTTTTTCAAAACATCGAATTAATCCGATGTATCGTACGGTAAACATTGAACGGATACGATGCATCGATGTTTAGTGAATATCCCTAACATCTAGTGTCTAGTCTCCTTCGCAAAACGTGTTCATCAGTCACAGAGCTATAGAGTAAATCAGTAAACGATTTCGCAGTATGGTTACCCAGACGCTTTGCTAACGATTATTAACGGTTTCGCACCCGTTAGCAACCCAGGACTTCTCACTTATTACTAACTCAGTTAATTGCTGAGAAAAGTAACGTTCTATTTTTAGTGAAGTAATACATTTTTTTAATATTCGTTAACTACAAAAAAATTATTTTTTAATCAACAAATGTTAGAAAAACCATATGTATTCTTGCTATACTATGCTGAATGATATGTAAAGTGCATTTGGCACTTTTATAAATTATAATCAAGATAAAAGATCTTCTAGCAGTATGGCGCCAACAACGAATGATCTAAAACCGACATCTTTCATAGAGAGGTGTCGCAGAATGTCACCCATTGTACAGATTACGATCAAACAAAAAGTCAGTGTTCCTGTAATGCCTGTGATCGGAAATTATAGAGTAAGTGCTAAACGCGTCGCGGGAAATCAAGCAGCTTGTAATGTATCTTCCAGAGAAAATATATCTCCACGTCACCGGATAATTTACGCGTGATACACAATCAAATATGATCATCACTCTTAATGTCGCTCATCTTCCACAATTTCAATTTATATGAATTGTTTGCCATTTGTATCAAAGCGTACCAGCTTTATCTTTCTCCGCGATGATTTAACAATCCCAAAAAGAACTCAAATCTGTCAGTATACTCAGAAGAAGTTGTCGTTATTGTGTACACGCCCTACTGCACAACAGGATTAATATTACAATTAACAGCTGATTCCGGGCAGTAGGCTAGAATTAAACATAATCGCAGAGACAAAAGGCCTGCTACTGATAGTGCAGATGCTGATATCGTAATAGGCACAGAAAGTTGGTTAAAACCTGATATAAGTTCCGGTGAAATTTTTAATAGTAACATGAACATTTTCCGTAAGGATAGGTTGCACTCCCAAGGAGGTGGTGTATTTATAGCTGTTAGTAAGTACCTCCCATGTAGCGAAATAGATGTCCATACTGTCTGCGAAATCATATGGATCAAGCTCAACGTAGCTAGGACAAAACTTGTGATAGGCTCGTTCTATCGTCCACCCGATGCAAGCGTAAGTATTGCTGAGGCCTTGAGAAATAATGTAAATAATATAGCACGGCAATTTCCGGACCATACAATAATACTAGGAGGTGACTTTAACTTGCCTGATATCGACTGGACTAATTACGTTCACGTTACTGGGGGTAGGGATAAAGCAGCTTGCGAAATCATTCTAGACCTCTTCTCAGATCACCATCTTGAACAGCTCGTAACTGAACCAACGCGGTGCCTCAACGGTAACGAGAATATTTTAGATATAGTTGTTACAAATAGGCCCGAACTATTCACGGATATTTCTACCACCGCAGGAATAAGTGATCACAAAGCTGTAATTGCTACAGTAAAACTAACAACCACGCGCAGAAAGAGAAAAGAGAGGATCGTTTACAGATTCGAAAAGGCTTCAAAAGAGTGTTTTAGAGCGTATTTGAGGCATAATTACCAAACCTTCTTAGTAGCAGGAGGCACCGTTGAAGAGAGGTGGCATCGATTGGGGAAGGTATGAACTTGCATATACCGAAACGGACAATCAGGGAAGAGAACGATCCCCCATGGTACACACGGGAGGTTAAAAGGTTACTCAAGAAGCAAAGGAAGATACATGCACGATCAAAAAGGACGATGCATCGGACTGATTTAGATAAGTTAGAGGAGATAAGGGGACGTGTTAAGAATGCAATGCGTGAGGCATTTAATAACTTTCGTGAAAATTCTCTCTCTAAGAGCCTCACTGAAAACCCTAAGAAATTTTGGTCGTATGTAAAAAAAGTTAGTTGTAGTGGGAACAATAAGCCAGTTCTAATAAAAGATGGACGGGAAATTGAAGACAGCCGCGACAAGGCTACCTTATTTAACGCCGAATTCAAAAATTCATTCACGCAAGAAAACTTGGAAAACGTCCCCACTTTACCACATCGTGTGGAATTAGAGATGGATCCGATAGAAATTGATAGCGTAGGAATTGTAAAGCAATTAAAACTCCTGAAGTGGGGTAAAGCGCCGGGTCCCGATGGTATACCAGTAAGAGTATTTTCTGAATACGCGGAGGATATTGAACCATTTCTGTCAGATATATTCCGTAAATCACTAGAAGAGAGAAAAGTACCTTCTAGCTGGAAAATAGCCCAGGTAATTCCCGTTTTTAAGAAAGGAGATCGGAGTGATCCTAGGAATTATCGACCCATATCTCTAACATCGGTCTGCAGCAGAATTCTGGAACATGTCATATGCTCGAACATAATGAAGTTTCTAGATGAGAACGAGTTACTTACACCATGTCAACACGGATTTCGGAAGAAGCGATCGTGTGAAACACAATTGGCCCTATTTTCCCACGACATAATGAAAGTTATCGTTGCAGGTTCGCAAGTTGATGCGGTTTTTTTTGGATTTTCAGAAAGCTTTTGATTCTGTGCCACACAACCGACTTTTAGCGAAGATTCGAGCTTACGGTATTTCGGCTCAGATTTGCGAGTGGATACGTGATTTTCTAACTGGTCGATCACAATATGTCGTTGTTGACGGGGAAGCCTCTTCTAAGATAAATGTTACTTCGGGCGTTCCTCAGGGAAGTGTAATAGGTCCACTTCTTTTCTTAATATTTATAAACGATCTAGGTGACAACGTCAAATGCTGGTTGCGATTGTTTGCCGACGATGCGGTTATCTATAGGGAAATAAGGTGCTCCGACGACTGCTTGGAAATTCAGCGTGATTTGGATGCTATTTTCGATTTGTGCCGTAAATGGCAGCTTACACTTAATTGCAAAAAGTGCAAGGCAATGCGGATAAGTAACAAGAAGAATCAGGTTGTTCACGAGTACAAAATAAACAATTCACCTGTTGACACGGTTGATTCCGTGAAGTATCTTGGGGTGATAATACAAAGCAACATGAAATGGGACATGCACATAACTTCCGTCGTAGGCAAGGCTAATTCTAAATTACGATTCATAGGTCGTATTTTGAGGAATTGTAATGCTCAAACAAAGGAGATAGCGTATAAAACACTAGTGCGTCCGCATCTGGATTACTGTTGTGGGGTTTGGGATCCGTATCGCAAGGTTCTGATTGACTCAGTTGAGAGGGTGCAGAGGAGAGCCGCTAGATTCGTGACTTGTTGTTACAGCCCTTATGAAAGCGTCACAGAATTGATGCATAGATTGGGCTGGGATAGTTTGGAAGACAGACGACGTAGCTTGCGTTCTAATTTATTGGAGAATATGCGAAAAAATTTAAATTTCGAGTGCAATGAAATACTTCTTCCGCCAACCTATTTAGGTCGCAATGACCGGAGGGATAAGATTAGAGAAATAAGATGCCGTACTGATACTTATATGTATTCCTTCTTTCCTCGCACTATTCGGGATTGGAATGGGCGGGTTTAGGATTGGTGCTTGGCACCCTCTGCCACCCACAATGTTTGTGATTCGCAGAGTATGGATGTAGATGTAGATGTAGATTATTTAATCTTTAAAATTGAATAACTTAACCGCTTGTGTGATCGACAGAACTGCACACTGTAAGGAATTTCACTTCAGTAATGATGTAGCTTTTGTAGCTTTTGAGCCTTTAACAGCCAACTCACAGAAGAGATTAGTGAGAACAGATAATTGGTTTGCCCCGGAACTTCAGAGAGAAAAACTTTGTCGTTTGCTGATTGGCTCGCAGTGTGACCATTAATTAAAGCCTATTCAGTGATCTGTCGTAAGGTGTTTGAAAGGAGTAACAGAAAGGGTCATTACAGTAAAAGAGAGTAAGAAGTTAACATTGACTGAATTAAAGTTAACTTTAATTTAGTTAAACTACAATAAAGCACACTATACAATTTTTTTCTATTATCGCTGACTTTCGTATTTCACAAACTTTTATTTCACATTACTTCAGATGCTTCCAACCGTAATTTGATGCACTCACTAACACCATTTCCTACACGCTTGTGCCTGAAATCGAGTGCCGTGCCGGCTTGAAGTCATGGACAACTCTTCCCTTCTATTCCCCTCTCCTCATTCTTCTATTAGTATCTTTGCATGCCTCATCATCGATACACGCCTTGTGCACTTGCATGACCCTCTTCACCCTCCTCCAGTTCAGCTGGTTTATCATTTCCAAAGCTGTTTTGCTTTGCACCCCCCCCCCCCTCCACTCCTGACTTTGATACTAATGAAGCAGGTTCCAACTACAGCCTCATACACACTAAAGCTTTGTAGCCAGATTCCCTCATTTCTCTTGCACATCCCCTCATCACCATCTCCAATAAATTGATTATTTGGAAATCTCTGTCCACCCCCTTCCAAACGCATCCTGCCCTATCACGTCCTGTACCAAAACTACTCGTTCTTGAGGTGGTTAACAGCAGAGTATGTATCTGTGTTTTGGGTAGGGTGGTATGGTGGGAGACAATAGCAGAGTTCACATTGCTACTGTCCGTTAGTGATTTTGTTAATGGCAGCTTGTTACTTGAATTAATAACGCATCCCTCCAACTGCAGAAATGAATTCAGTGCAATTTGTCAGTTGAGCAGAAAGATGAAAGTTTCTCAAAATTCACCGTCCGCCCTCAGAAAATAAAAAGAAACGATTCTAAAGAAAATTTCTGCCGACTCTAAACACAGGACAAAGAATTTTTCACTTCGTAATGGATATTTTATGTTCCCACCAACTAAATTCGATGGGAATGTATGTGAGTTGTACACAAAAAACAAAGAACATAAAATTATTCAATGTACTAAAGTGAATACACCTATAAGTAAGCTTCGTGTGTCTGCGGGCTTTAAACCGTTATCGCGCAAAAACTACCGCATCTGTTTTGATGGTGTTTTCGAATTTTTAGAGCTAATGATACGGATTAAAATATGCATAAATATCTGATAACTTACATGAACGGTGTGGCGGAGCAAGTTATTAAAATCTTTTCTAGGCGGAAAATTATGGGCCACCGATCACTCTGTATTTCAGATTGGAACTTCTTTAACAAAAAACTGACAAAAGATCGGACTCTGTTTTATTTTTTTACTTTGGTCATTCAGTTTTCTGGACTGCATTACTTTAAAATAAACGAAATACGCAAATGAAACGTAATAAGCGTTGATTGGCCATGGTAACAGGTTGACTATCATGCGAAATGCGTTAGATTATTCATGTAGCAGACGTATATTGTCTCTGCTAGACAGTTTAACAGCCTGTCAATGATGCAACATGTCTGCTGTAATCGCTGAATGCTGTACATTTAAAACTTCTTCCTATAATAAATACCAACAGTTAACAATGCGTATTTCTTCCTTAATAACTCCTGGGGAACAGCCCATATTTCGAACGACTTTACTCATTTAATATATATTTGGTGACCATATTTATTTATTTATTTTTTATCAATCTTGTTCCATGGATCCCTGCTGAGGAAGTACCTCTGGGATGTGAAACATGTCCTTGTTGATACATACACACATAATATGAGTCATATCATAGTAAATATATATATATACATATTTTACAAATACAAGAAATAATAATAAACATACTTTTTTGCAACTGAGTTTTGCAAACGTCATAATGAGTACAATTAATTATTTTCTTCAAATTCTTGAATGGAGTAGAAGAAGTTGCCAATAAGATAATATCTAAGTTTTTGTTTGAATACATCTTTATTATCTGAAAGCTGTTTTATACGATTAGGTAGTTTATTAAACAGATGTATCCCAGAATAATTAACTCCTCTTTGTACTAATGACAGAGATGTTTGTGTTTTATGCAAGTTATTTCTGTTTCTTGTATTGAAACTGTGTACCTGTGAATTAGGTGTAAACAGGTTAAAATTTTCTATGACAAAGCTCATGAGAGAATATATATACTGAGAATACATTGTAAGAATATTGAGTTTCTTAAAGAGTTGTCTGCAAGAAGTTCTTGGTTTTACCCTACACAGAAACCTAATAGCTCTTTTCTGTGCTATGAAAACTTTTTTACTTTGTGAAGAGTTTCCCCAAAAAATTATGCATATGACATTACTGAATGAAAATATGAGGAGTACACCTGTTTCATTAATTCTAGATCTGCTGTTAGAGAAAGTGTTCGTATTGCGAAGGTGGCACTACTTAACTTTGCCAGTAGTGTAGTGATCTGATCATGCCAACAGAGTTTCTGATCTATTTTAATACCAAGAAATTTTATACTCTCTGTTTCTAAGATTGTGTTGTTTTTATAGTTTATACATGTATCTGGCTGTGCATAGTTTTTTGTTTTAAACCTAATATAATGTGTTTTTTTCAAAATTTAATTTTAATGAATTTGCCTTAAACCAATTTGCTACTACTCTAAGTACTTCATTTACATTAAATTCTATAGTACTGTTTGGTGTTTTACGCACAGTCAGGTTAGTGTCAACTTCAAATAAAACACTCTTAACTTTGTCGGACAAATTTCCAGGAAGGTCATTGATATATAACAGAAAGAGGAGGGGACCTAAGACAGAGCCTTGTGGAATTCCATGTTTTATTTTCTCCCAGTCTGATGAAGCATCTTTACTTATTTTAAAATCAAAAATTGAAACTTTTTGCATTCGGCTTTCAATGTATGATTTAAACCATTTACCTGCGGTCCCAAAAATACCATAGTATTCCATTTTTTTCAAAAGTATTTCATGATTTACACAGTCAAATGCTTTTGCAAGATCACAAAATATTCCTACAGGATTCATTTTATTATTCAGTTCCTCAAATGTGTTATTTAAAAATGAATATATAGCCATTTCTATGGATGATCCTTTTTTGAACCCAAATTGTGAATTAGTGAGGATATTATAGTGTGTAACTTGTTTTATTACTCTTCTATACATGACTTTTTCAAAAACCTTTGAGAATGTTGAAAGTAATGAAATGGGACGATAGTTGTCTACACATGTTACTTCTCCTTTTTTAAATAATGGTTTTACAACAGCATATTTTAGTCTATCGGGAAAAACACCTTGTATTAAGGATTCAGTACAAATGTGAGCAAGTACATGACTGATACAGTCTGAACATCTTTTCAGTAATTTACTTGAAATATTGTCATAGCTGCAAGAATTTTTAGGTTTTAATTGTTTAATGAGTTTATTTATTTCTGAGACTGTTACTGGTGGCAATTTCATCTCCACAAAGCTATTTGGGAAAGCAGTCTCAAGAAGCCTTAGAGCACTATGTGGGGATTGCTTTTCTATGCCTAATTTATCTACTACTGACGTAAAATGTTTGTTAAATATTTCACAAACTTCCCCTACTTCGCTATACACATATCCATTTTGTTCTATTTTTATGTCTTTAGAGTGATTTACACTTTTTCCTGTTTCAGTCTTTATTATATTCCATATTGTTCTCATTTTATTGTCTGAACTTTCCATTTTCGCCGATATGTACCTGTTCTTGGCCTTCCTTATTACATTTCTTAGTATTTTAGAATATAGTTTATAGTGAACTTTCAGCGCATAGTTATCTGATTCTCTCATTTTTAAATAAAGGTCCCTCTTCGTTTTACTAGAGATTCTAATACCCTTTGTTATCCATCCCATGCCCAGTTCATTGTTTGTAGTGTTGAGAATTTTCCTTTTTTTGAAACTACCTTCAAAAAGTGTTAGAAATATATTCAGAAAGGAATCAAATTTCGCATTAACACCCTGCGCATTATATACTTCTAACCAGTTTTCATTGTTTAAGGTATCTATGAAGTGTTTTATATTATTTTCACTAATATTTCTTCTATAAACCCAGCTTTTCTTTATCTGTTTAACAGTGTTCCTGGACTCGATACATAATAGCTGAGCATCATGATCTGAGATACCATTTATTACTGGAAGTATGCTATAATTACTGCACTGAGAAATATCCATAAAAAAATTATCAATTGCAGTCCTGCTATTATTTTGTATTCTCGTAGGAAAATTTACAAGTGCTGTTAAGTTAAAAGACAACATCAAGGCTTCCATATCTAATCTATCATTGCTGTGATTCAGAAAGTCAACATTGAAATCTCCACATAATACTATTTGTTTGCTATTTGTAAAACTTAGTAGCAAAGACTCTAAATGAGACAAAAACAGTCTGAAATTACCTGAGGGGGCCCTGTAAATTGCTATCACTATCAGCTCTTCCTTATCATATTCTAATTTAGTAACACAACATTCAAAGTGTTGTTCTATACAATACTTACTTACAACTACACTACTGCATTCAATATTATTTTTTAAAAAAATGGCAACTCCCCCTTTCTCCATTTTACATCTGCAGAAATGAGAGCTTAATTTATAATTTGGGATGGACAGCTGAGATATTCCTGTATCAGACAAATGATGCTCAGATATACACAAAACGTCTACATTAAAATTTCTGGAATTTTTAATCTCTTCTAGGCTTAAGGTAATGTCATCAGTTTTACTAAATATTCCTCTTATATTTTGGTGGAAAATACTGGTCTGAACACTTTGACGCAATGACTTTGAATTGTTTATTTTATTATTACATACTGGTATATCAGTTGGAATTTTTAATTTCAACAAATTATGATCATCAGAGACATTAATTTCCTTTAGACATCTTAATAAATCTATTTTATTTACCCTAAAAAAGGCCGCGAATTAACACCATTTATCACAGTAATACCTCTTTCACTCACCTGGAATCCTCTGACCTCATCAGCAATAAGAAGCGAAAGCTTCCTCTTACCTCTGACATTCAGATGGAGTCCATGGCGAGTATAACTGTCCCTACCAATGCAGGCCACATCAATCAAACCAATGTGTGAATTAGCCGGCTGCCAGAGAACCCTTTCCAAGGATGCATTTGTACGCCTGATGTTATGCCACATCCAGGGTTTATCATAACGCTCAAGCAAACCAACAAATCTCACACTTGTCTGACGTGTGTTCCTGGAAATGTGGGCAATGTCTCCCTCAATTGAATAATTGAGGTCTTTATCAAGGCTATTTCCTGGTCCCCCAACAATTACAACACAATCCTCATCTGAAAAATCTTTAACTAAGTCTTTCACATTTGCTACCACACTTCCAAGATCTGCATTTGGTTTGAAAATACTGCAGACTTCATATTCTGGCACCAAGTCAGACTGAACCATCTCACTGATTTCCCTCCCGTGACTGCTCCCAAGTAACAGTACCTTCCTGCGTTTACTTTTAGATACACCCTGAAAACTTTTCCCTTTTACTTTGCAAGAACCCAGATCGTTCAGTCCAACCTGACGGTCCTCAGAGTCACCATCTAGATCCTCCAATGGCCGAAACACATTGGATGTCTCCAGCTGGAAACCATCAGACAGACAGCGTCGCCTACCTCTCCTGCCAGAGCTGACTTCCTCCCATTCACTGTTCCGCCTATGCCTAAGACAGAGTTTTCTGCCTTCAGGGCCTTTAAATCCCTCTCTGCAGATGCCAAATCTGACTGGAGTTTCAGAATCCGCTGCTCCTGATCACTAATTCTGCAGGAGTGACAGTTCCAGGAAATACTGACACAAGAGTCACTGTTAGATACATCGCTGCACCCCCAGTGAAACCAGCGCCCGCAGTCCCGGCATGTCACTCCTTCTTTTACTATCCTTCGGCAGTTTCCACACTTTGTATCCATTGTGATACTTTCAAAACAACTTAAGAATTTACAAGCAAAGGAACTTTAAAAACTTTTATTTTTTAATAAACTACTTGTGTGTCAAATGCCAAAGAAATGCAAAGGTAGCCTTCTCCAAAAAATGTTAAAAACCTATGTATATCACTCGAAACTTTTCCTAAAAGTGAATTAGAACACCTGTCAACTACAAGATTTACAATAAAACAGCACAAATGCAAACAAAAGAACTTTTTAAACAATTACTATGAAATTTGATACCCTAGAACACTGAATCACAACTAACCTCAAATGTAAACAAGTAAAAAACTGCGTTTACACTCTACTGATTATGTATTAAATAAAACGGTTCACTATCACTTGAGAACTTGCCAATCTACTTTGAAACAAAACTAATGCTATTAAATCTTACTTACAATGAACTGCTGCTACGCTATAACAATAATCTTATATATATAAAAAAAAATAGACGTGTTTTTTCCTATATTTCACTTTTAAGCCACCTACCTAGCACACATCACTGATGTTTGTGAGTGGAGGTAGCATGGAGTTTCCTGTCGTGCACAACGTTGGCCGAATGCCGATAGCTGTGGGGATGTGGGAGATATAATGATTAAAGTTGGTCAGTGCAGGGCGTTTTCATATTTCGACCACAAAGTCGTATCTCCGTATACTTTTCTTTCCTGCCACAACTACATAACATAGACATTTGGTGTTTGTGTGTGGTAGTAGAATCGTATCTCATGTAGTGCACTATGGTTGTTAGATGTCGGTAGCTATGGGGGTGTGGGAGAAATGGGGGCTGAAAGTGATCGACCTGCAGCAATTTCATAATTCTGCCAAAGACAAAAGTGTCATGGTGTATCACTTTTCAGCGAAAACTATAGATCACAGATAACTGGCGTTTGTGTGTAGTAGTAGCACAGAGTCACATTTCGATCACAACAGCGGCCGAATTTCAGAAACTGTGGTACTGTGGTAGATATGGTGGTTGTAAGTGGCCGACCAAGGATATTTTCGTATTTCGACTGACTCCGCATATGTCACTTTTCTGCCGCAACTACAAAGCATAGAGCATTGGTGTTTGTGTTTGGTAGTAGAATCGTATCTCATGTAGTGCACTATGGTTGTTAGATGTCGGTAGCTATGGGGGTGTGGGAGATATGAGTGTTGAAAGTGATCGACCTGTGGCGGTTTCATACTTCTGCCAAAGACAAAAGTGTCATGGTGTATCACTTTTCAGCGAAAACTATAGATCACAGATAACTGGCGTTTGTGTGTAGTAATAGCACAGAGTCACTTTTCGATCACAACAGCGGCCGAATTTCAGAGACTGTGGTACTGTGGTAGATATGGTGGTTGTAAGTGGCCGACCAAGGATATTTTCGTATTTCGACTGTCTCCGCATATGTCACTTTTCTGCCACAACTACATAGCATAGAGCATTGGTGTTTGTGTTTGGTAGTAGAATCGTATCTCATGTAGTGCACTATGGTTGTTAGATGTCGGTAGCTATGGGGGTGTGGGAGAAATGGGGGTTGAAAGTGGTCGACATGTGGCAATTTCATACTTCTGCCAAAGACAAAAGTGTCATGGTGTATCACTTTTCAGCGAAAACTATAGATCACAGATAACTGGCGTTTGTGTGTAGTAGTAGCACAGATTCACATTTCGATCACAACAGCGGCCGAATTTCAGAAACTGTGGTACTGTGGTAGATATGGTGGTTGTAAGTGGCCGACCAAGGATATTTTCGTATTTCGACTGACTCCGCATATGTCACTTTTCTGCCACAACTACATATCATAGAGCATTGGTGTTTGTGTTTGGTAGTAGAATCGTATCTCATGTAGTGCACTATGGTTGTTAGATGTCGGTAGCTATGGGGGTGTGGGAGATATGAGTGTTGAAAGTGATCGACCTGTGGCAGTTTCATACTTCTGCCAAAGACAAAAGTGTCATGGTGTATCACTTTTCAGCGAAAACTATAGATCACAGATAACTGGCGTTTGTGTGTAGTAATAGCACAGAGTCACTTTTCGATCACAACAGCGGCCGAATTTCAGAAACTGTGGTACTGTGGTAGATATGGTGGTTATAAGTGGCCGACCAAGGATATTTTCGTATTTCGACTGTCTCCGCATATGTCACTTTTCTGCCACAACTACATAGTATAGAGCATTGGTGTTTGTGTTTGGCAGTAGAATCGTATCTCATGTAGTGCACCATGGTTGTTAGATGTCGGTAGCTATGGGGGTGTGGGAGAAATGGGGGTTGAAAGTGGTCGACCTGCGGCAATTTCATATTTCTGCCAAAGACGCTTGTGTCACGGTGTATCACTTTTAAGTGAAAACTATCAATCGCAGATCACTGGCGTTTGTGTGTGGTAGTAACACAGTCTCCCATCGATCACAACGTTGGCCGAAATTCGGTAACTGTGGGAGTGTGTGAGATATGGTGTTTGAAATTGGTCGATCATGAATATTTTCGTATTTCATCCAAAGACTTGTGTGTATCCGTAAATTTTACTTTGCTGCCGGAACTACATAGCGCAGAAGACTGGTATTTGTGTGTGGTAATAGTATCGAGTCTCCCATCGTGCACTATGGTGGTTAGATGTCTATAGCTGTCAATATGAATTCTTTACAATCACGAACGAAGTCGTGGGTACCAGCTAGTACTAATACTAAACGTTAATACCGGATGTAAACAAAGCACGAAACACTGAATTTACAATTTACGGAGTTATACTGAATAAGACGTACCACTAACACTCACACTACTAGAAAATGATATTATTCAACGAATTAACTACCTTACGAGACATAATTTAACTTTTTAACTACAATAACACAAATTATTAGCACTCGACACGCACTAAAGCGCGCGGCAGACGAATTCCAAAGATGATCGTTTCAGATCTTTGTGAAATATTCAGTTGATGAATTCCATTTAATAGCGAGAAAATTTATACAACTGATAAACAAATAATTCTGGAGTAGCAAAAACAAATCCGTTCTAACTTTAATTTTTTGAGTCGTATCTAAGGAAAAATTAAAATGGTGATTATATGTCAACTATCTTCGAAGTCCGTCAGATATGAAGGATTGAAAGCAGTGCTGTGGCAATTTATTTTCCGCAGTTGCTTAATTAAATGCCGCTCATACGAGCCCTGATTTTGCAATGTATGTTTTCGGTCGTAATTTATGTCGTCATAAAGTTGGAACGTCTTACATGCTATTGAGTTAATGACGACAGAAATATGGGACCAATGAAATTAAAAATTAACTATGAATCCTAAAACCTCATGGTACAAGTTAGTCATTTATCATTCTGATCCAGGCTACATTTTAACCTAATCGTAACCTCCGTTATTGCTGGTCAAAAACCATAGCTTCTTTCACCTACGCCACATTACTGTTTTCATTATTTCAGTACAAATTTTCGTATCAAAAGAACATTTCGTTCAGAGGTCGTTATACATATTAATATGCATAAATTCACAATGGTCCAATAATGGTATCGAATATCAAAAATCAGTTATAGTTATAGTTTTGTAACGTTTTTCTTCAGGTACAGGCCGTTTTTCAGGATAAACACAACCGTTAGGAAGAAAACAAAACACGTATTGTGCATGTTCAACGTGTAGTTCCTTGTGGCTTTAGAGAATATTTTTCTGCTCCAGGCTTCATCTCAAACTAATCGCCAAAGTTTTGAAATACAATATCTCCAGAAATAAACGAGATATCGAAAAATTTTATTCTTAACTTTTGAATTATGTAGTCAAGGTACGTAGAAATGTATCAACAAATTGTGGCACCATGGTTATCGTACAATCCCCAGTAAATTTCGAGTGGTATAAAATATAAGGTACTTTTTATTTTGCTTTGATACTAACTTTTCCTCTAAAGGTATGTCCTCAGGAAGAGGAAAATTTCTGGCCAAAGGGACAGTTGATTTTTAGTACCCCCTTATAGTGCCGAGAATAATTTTTCACATAGCTTTAATTTCTTATGTTTCCTATGTCATATTGGTTTAAAATGTAAGTTAAACACACAAAAATAATCCAAAAAATCGCACAACTTTATGAACAGAACCAAAGGCAATAACTAAAAGAAGGGAAAGTTTTTAGAAGAAATTTATATTTTTTTGCTTCCCCACATTAATGTTTGGTACTAAAATAAAAACGTAAGCCACTTCTACAGGGTTCAACGCGCGGAGTGGTGGAAAAATAAACTTAGTGACTAACTGTGTATTGGGGAGGTCCTAAACAAATATACAGAAAATAAAAACTGCATTTCTGTAAGTCTCTCCCCTCTATTTCTTTTCATTTCTGGATAGTAAGTAATGTAAAAATTTCAGAAAAATTACTCATCAATAACCTTTGCCCCAAGGGGAGTAAAATCGCAAAAAATATGGTAATTCGAAAATTTCACAATTTGTTATTCGTTTTAAATTATAAATATTTTTAAACATAGGAACAGTTGGAATAAGGCTTAGAACAGCAAAAGCACTTTAAGAAGTTTTTATTGCCTACAGTTAAATTGGCATACAAGAAAATTTTAATATTTTTTTTTGATAACGATTGCTTGAAAACGGCCCAGATAGGCTGTTACTACATGCAACAGGTACTGCTCTTGCTCTTCATCTTATGTTAAGTTTCACACTCCTCTCTGCTCTATCATTAACCATTGAGAGTTTCCAGCTACTGCAAATCGATGATGATAATCGTGAAGTGAATTCCAGATCGCAGGATCATAAGCAACAAAATAAATGAGATTTTTATATCGCTCAAAAAATTGGTCCTTCTTTTTGACACAAACTCATGTAACTCTTTGCGTGAAACTTCTGTTATTTCATCACCGTCCATATTTAAACGCAAGGAGAGACAAATTATTCGATTCTTTTTCTTGAAGTGGTTTGGCCATTTTTAATAATTCTTCAGCAGAAAGTGTATCATCAAAAATTTCCAAAGCCACTGTTTCATCAGTAATGTACCACAACTTTGCTTGAGAAGAATTTTTAATAATTTCTTTGTAAAATTAAAAGTAGACTCCAGCTGCCATTCTGTCTGTGCAAGTTTTAAACGGCTGCTTATTTAATGCCGCATATACCTGATAAAAAGCGGACACTCATTGACGAAAAGATTTATTTCATATAAATGTGAGAAGAGTTTGAACATTTAAACACAGAACGGAATATAGCTTTAAACAAAAAAAAAAAAAAAAAAAAGGTAACCTGCCCATTTCACCGTGTGATTTTTATCTTTCACCAAAGAACGCACTAAGCTCGTTATAGGTACTGTTCAATGACGGGTAGTTTCTAAATCGTCGATCAAGTCTTTACTGTAATTTATTCCTTGGAAACACTCAGAGAAACCTACGCAAACGAGGCATCTGACTTGTTCCGAGTATTTAAAGAGTATCAGTAGAAGTTGTAGAAAAACAATTAGAACAGACACAAAAATTACGTGGAACAACGAAGAAACACTTTCAAATGAAAACGGAAAATATTCACAAGCACTTTAACTTCAAACCGAGAAAACCATACAATCCCAAACATTCAAAATCTCCTTCAAGACATTATGGCTCAAACAACATTATTGAAAACAATTTTCTAATCAATATTTAAGGCACCTTACTGGTTTTTTATTTAAATCACAGTTCATTTAATACGATTTCCATCCATTGAAACATTCTACTTTCATAGCAAAAATACGCAAATTTACAATTAAACTATGCGTGTTTCTCCACACACAAATTTAAATAATTTAAATGATTGTAATTAGTAGAAAACTGGATCGCAGGGGTGATAAAACACTCATGCATGTTTTAGTGGAATCAGACTTCAAGCATTTGGCATACGTAACTTAAAAAACAACGTTGGAACCCTTAGAAAGAAGTTAATATTACGTGATACCTCCTAATCTTAACTTGCTAATTTTTAATTGTAATATGTTACGATAATAGCTCCGGCAAAATCATCTTTGTGAATCAATTTTATCAGTGTGACGTTTACCTGTTAGTAATACAACAAGTTTTACTAAACAAAATTGAATTTGCTAATGTGGAATTAGATTAAGAGAGCTTGTGATAAAGTATCTGTACGGCAGCGACGTTCGCGGCAGAATTGGTTACTACGACCTGTTACTACATACGTGGCTGCTAGATGGCAGTAGTGTCTGTGAGAGAGCGTGAAGAGAATACACCCGGAGCGGCGGCAATTCAACAGCTGAAAACAAAGGTAAAATGGCTACCGAAGGAATCAGACACAACTACGGCATCGCCTGAGTCCGAAAACGGAGCTGGTGGCTCTGTACCATCGTTGGTTCCGCAGTGTATCATGTGAATCAAGCGCCAAGAAGTATTTCGAACAGAAACTGGTTGTGGTAGTAAAGGAAAAACAAAACTTAATCTCTGAAGTCCATTCTAAACTGCTATAAAAACCATGTATTAAGCCATCTAATCATTATTTTGTTTCACTATTTCATCTAAATCTTCCGTCGTTATATTAACCAGAAAACAGATAGAACTCAATGTGATCAAAATAGTTAGGTTAAGGAACTACTCCTTTTCAGTGAAATCTAACGTAAGATTCCTGGGATTGTTGATGGATGCCAAACTTAGTTGGAAACCGCACATTAATCAAATAATTAACTCTTGTAATCAAGCGCAGAACATTATTCGATCTTTGACCCGCGTTTGGTGGGGTGCAAATCCCTGTATACTTTTGATGATCTACAGAGCGCTAATTAGATCCAAAATTGACTATGGATGCATTCTGTACAGCAGTGCAAGCTCCGGAATCCTGACCAGGTTAGACAAGCTTCAATATAGTTGTATTCGCACCAGTCTTGAGGTCATGCCATCAACTCCTGGGAGATGCCTCTGCACATTAGAAGACAGTGGCTGTCGGACAAATTCATTGTTGAGATGCAAGCATACCGGAACCACCCAACTATTTTTAAATGTAAAGAGCTGAGTAGCTTGTGGAATAATAGAGGAAGATCGCGACTCTCGGAGATCTATTACAGCTACACGGAGTGGGAAGAACAAACGGACAGAATAATTCCAATAAAGCTATTTCCACCATGCGAACACCATTCCATCTTCAGTATGATTCAACTTCTGGTATTTTATATCACTCTTGAGGATAAGCAATACCCAAACCTCAGTCTTTAGTAAATAGGTATCTTACGTAAAATTCGAGTAACGCCGTGCATATCTATACGGATGGATCTAAAGCTGCCTGAGGAGGCGACGTAGGATGTCCCTTTTTCTGCCCCCGCACTAAGTATCAAGGAATGTATAAACTTCCATCAACTACATGTATATACACTGCAGAAGCATTAGCTATTTTAGAGGTAGTCAAGTATTGCTCAACACTAACAGAGACGAAGTTTCTCATCATCTCAGATTCTAAGAGCGTGTTGAACTCTATTCAAACCAAATATTAGGTCAAGAGAACTAATCAGATTATAGTAAATATAGTTCAACAGGTGGTAGAATGCTCAAGAAGAAACAGAGCAATCAATTTCCTCTGGGTGAAGGCGCATGCAGGGGTGGTCTTTAACGAAAAAGTAGATGAGTTGACAAAGAAAACAGCTAGAATAGGCGTCGCCCTCAAAACACGGTTGCCGTATACGGACTATCTACCACAAATAAAAATCAAGGTAATGAACAAATGGCAGAGTGAATGGAACATCAGTAAAAAAACAAGGGGACAGTACTATGGCAATATCCAGCCCCGAATTCCTACCCGTCCCTGGTTTTCAAGCTCCTTGGAACCTAGAGGGGTTATCACCACGATAGTTAGAATACGTTTTAGTCACAGTATATTCGCACAGCACCTACATCGTCTAACCATCATAAATTCAGATATATGTGAATATTGCAATTCCGAAGTAGCTGATACAAACCATATATTTTTCGCTTGTCCAAGATATAAAGACCACAGACCTAAATTCTTGAAAGATCTATAAAGCTTTGGTATACCCTTTCCAACAAGTATCTCTTGTCTGTTGCATGGCAACAATGTGATTATATATAAATTGTTAGCCAATTTTATAAAAACAATAAACATTAAGATTTAGGCAAATGAGTCCTTTTTATAATGTTTTAATTTCTGTATGAGTATATAATAATCGCTTAATGCGTAGATAACAATCTCCTTTATATTTTAATTATGCGGTAATTATTGTTTGTGCACGGAGAGCCCTGTACCCCCCACTGTTGGTACAGAGTACTCTAATTACTTGTTTTCATAATCCTTGATTTTGTAAACATGTATGTATTTATTTGAGAAATATTCCAGCTAATGTAAAATTCGTGGTTTATTTATAATTATCCTGTAAATTTGTTTATCTGAACAATGCTTTACTAATTTGTACCAAGCCAATTATCTGTATAAATAGCTGATGGCTGTATAGTGCCATTTGGCGCTTGAGCCCAAATAAAATGAAATGAAACAACGGCTAATAATGTCAGTTATCGTATTTGCGATTATACTTTACAAAGTTCACCAAGACAGCACTCTTCATCTTTTAAATACACAAGTTCAGTGGGCTGTAGTGCACATATCCTGCATTCCTTCCTGTACCGTGGTAATTTCAAACGCAGTATTACTGGTGTTAAAAAACATTCAGTCAACGGCGAACGTACTACACAGATTTAATTTAATAGCTACGAAGTACACGTTCAAGTGGCAATTTCCCTAAACAACCATTTTCCAAGTTTCCTTTTCCACCTTATTTGCCCTGTACTAATCTTCATTTTACATCCATTCATCGTGTTTAGTAAATTATTCAACATTTCTCTTGATAACTTATTCCAATTCCTGACATCCTTACCTAAAAAAGAGAATCTCCCCATACCCTTGTGCCTGAAATCGAATACCAGCTTATAGTAATTGTCATCTTTTCTCTTCCGTGCGATACTTTTAATTCTTTCACCAATATCTTTCCACGCCTCATCAACAGTACCATATATAGCTTGTACAGTGGCGTAGCTAGGTTAACAAGGGCCGCGGTGCCAAAAAACATATTGGACCCCCACGCCACGTGGGCGACCAGAACCTAGGCTGCGCTAGGGGGGCCCTGCGCTGCGCTAGGGGGGCCCTGCGCTGCGCTAGGGGGCCCCCGTGCACGGCACCGCCTAGCCGTCCCTTAGCTACTCCCCTGGCCTTGTTCACTGCCACGACCCTCTTCACCCTCCTCCTGTCTTCCGATGAATTCCATTCCAGTTCCTTTATCATACCAGTTGCTAGTTGTGTTCTGCGGTAATTTCCAGAGAAAACCTCTAGCTAGCAACTCTTCTTTGCGCCCTCTCCAACCCAAAATGTGGATCCCATCCTACAGTACCATTATCAAGCAATGGTCTGAACAAAGTATTGTAAGCCAGTTCCCTGACTTCTCTGGTGCATCCTCTCAAGGGTTTTGAAACCTTTTCCTTCTACCTGTACAGTGTGTGCTGCCCAGTTATTTCCTATATTAGCAACGACAGAGTCACCTGTTTTCAGCGTTCAGAGACAAAGTGTAAATAAAGTAAAGGCGTTTTATTGCGTTTTGGGAACGTACCGAACATAATATGTCAAGTCAGTATGGAAAATGTGTAAATTGTGCGAACTGATGCCACGTTTTTACTTGGTGCTTCAGCTATTAATTCCAAAAATCTTAACAATAAAACGGGCGTCAATTCGAAATACAAAATTAAATCGTAGGTAATAAGCATAAATAACATAAAGCTCGCGTCCATACCCTACCTCTTAAAATACTGGCTTCGTCACAAAACATTCTAAGTCGTTTACATCAAATTCGCAGGTACCCAATTTAGAAACAACAACACAAATTACTCAAACACCATTATCAACATCAAAATGAAGTGTTGATTAGTGGGAAATTCATGTATTTAATTAGCTTCCCAAAAGTATAAAATAGTTTGCTGATAATAAATATGCCTTTTATGAAAAAGAGAAGTGTTAGTACATTCGCATCCAGTTATTTAAAGACAACACGTAATTTCATCTCATGTGATTAGTATAAAATTAAATTGTTGAGTTTAACGCGTAAAATACGTAGTTTTGTAATATATACTGAACAATTTTCATTACGATTGCCATGTAATATCTTTTGCCTTAAGTATTCACTTTAATAAAATGCGTTGATCCTGGAGACTGCGCACCTTTGGCTAGTCTCGATGATGACCGAAGTGTTGGTTACACTGCCTGACTGCCACAACAGCGCTGCTTGGACTCAGGTGAATAACTGTATTCACTTCAGTTTCGTTTATAGTGTTCAAACGAAGTATAAATTTCAAGTAAACAGTTGAATTCGATTTTATACGCACTTGCATTGTTAAAAGAAAATATAATTGTGATTTCAGCTAAGGGTAATTATCTGTTACTTAGCAAAGATAAAAATTACAATGCGAGGCGCAGATATAAAAAAGATTAATGTGACATTCGTTTAAATTCAGTGTTCCTCTGTAGCATGTGAAGACATAACCTAAGTACTCTTTGACAGAAGATAACAAACAGGGAAGATAAAAATACAGAGAGATGCTAAGAGGAAACGTAGACTCTACTCACGAAACATATCACTCAAATAAATGATGGTTAATAGTTATTGAAATTACACATTACTTACAAAAAAAATTTTATAACAACTTAAATTTCCGTCAAATAAAATCAGATGGAATTATTTAAAAACATACTAGCCAAATCAGAATGGATAGAAACATTCTACGAGTCGGAGCGTGGAATGTTAGAAGTCTGAATAGGGCAGGTAGGTTAGAAAACTTAAAAAGGGAGATGGAACAACTTAAGTTAGATGTTGTTGGGATTAGTGAGATTAAATGGAAGGACGCGCAGGATTTCTGGTCTGGGGAACACAGGATAATTAGCACACAAGCTGTCAATGGAGTCACTGGTGTAGGATTTGTAATGAACAAGAAAGTAGGGAAACGGGTGAGTTATTATGAACAATTTAGTGACAGGATTATTTTGATGAGGTTAGAAACTAAGCCCGTCCCAACGACATTAGTACAAGTATATATGCCAACGTCACAGGAAGATGACGAAGAAATAGAAAAAATATACGCTGAAATTGAAGAATTAATCCAATATGTGAAAGGGGAGGAAAATCTAATAATCATGGGTGATTGGAATGCAATAGTGGGAGAAGGAAAAGAGGGGAATACTGTAGGAAGTTTTGGTCTAGGAGAAAGAAATGAGCGAGGAAGCAGGTTGCTAGAATTTTGTGAAAGATATAAGCTAGTAGTGGCGAACACACTGTTTAAGAACCATGCAAGAAGAATATACACCTGGAAACGTCCTGGGGATACAGGCAGATATCAGCTAGATTATATCATGGTCAAACAGAGATTCAGGAATCAAGTTCTAGACTGTAAAGCGTACTCAGGAGCAGACATAGACTCGGACCATAATTTGATAGTAATGAAGTGCAGGCTGAAATTCAAGCGAATAAGAAAGCAGTATAAGCAGAACAGACTGGAAGTGAATAAACTGAAACAATCTAGCACAAGAGAAAAATTTGCAGATATGGTAAACATAGGTCTAAGAAGTAACTCTGAAAGGAGCTCAACCGAGGACGAATGGAATGCATTAAAGATTGAGATAATAAAAGCTGGCAAAGAAACATTAGGCTTCAGGGAACAAGCTGCCCGAAAACCTTGGATCACAGAAGAAATTTTGGAGCTGATGGATCAGAGGAGAAGGTACAAACATGCTCAGGATGAAGCAGGAAGAGAGCAGTACAGGCAATTTAGAAATCAAATAAATAGGAAATGCAAAATAGCAAAAGAAAAATGGCTACAAGAAAAGTGTGAAGAAGTAGAAAAGGAAATGGTCATAGGAAAAGTAGATGTTGCATATAGAAAGATCAAACAGAATTTTGGAAAAATGAAGAAAAGAGGTATGAACATTAAAACTGCCGATGGGAAACCTCTTTTAAGCTCAGAAGATAGAGCTAACCGATGGAAGGAATACATTGAGAAACTGTATGATGGGGACGACTTGAACAATAGTGTATTGGAAAAGGAAGGCGATGTCGACATTGATTTAGGAGATCCTGTTTTGAGGACAGAATTTAATAAAGCACTGAATGACTTGAAAGCAAATAAGGCAGTTGGAATTGATGAGATCCCTGCAGAACTTCTTAAATCTCTAGGAGAGGAAGGAATCGAAAGATTATTCAAGCTGATATCAAAAAGTTATGAAACAGGAGAAATTCCAACTGATTTTAATAAAAATATCATCTTCACACTTCCAAAGAAAGCACAAGCCGACAAATGTGAGAATTATCGCACCATTAGTCTAACATCACATGCTTCAAAATTACTGACCAGAATAATATACAGAAGGATGGAAAGGGTAGTAGAAGAGATAGTAGGTGAAGATCAGTTTGGGTTTAGGAAAAATCGCGGTACAAGGGAAGCAATTCTGTCTTTACGATTAATACTTGAAGGACGGATCAAGAAAAACAAAGATACTTTTATGGCATTTGTTGATTTAGAAAAAGCTTTTGATAATGTTTGGTGGGACAAGATGTTCAAAATTTTAAAGAAGTCAGGTCTAAAGTATCGAGATAGAAGAATACTCTATAAACTATATAAGAATCAAGTGGCTGTAATAAAAGTAGAGAATCACGAGAGACATGCATCAGTTAAAAAGGGTGTGAGACAAGGTTGTAGTCTATCCCCGTTAATATTCAACTTGTATGTAGAAGAAGCAATGAAGAAAGTCAAAGAAAAATTTCCATGTGGCATAAGTTTTCAGGGAGATAAAATCAGTATGCTACGATTTGCTGACGACATTGTCTTATTAGCAGAGAGGGCTGAGGATATTGAGAAGTTATTGAATGGCATGAACAAAATACTGAAGGAAGATTTTGGACTGAATATAAATCAAAGTAAAACAAAAGTGATGAAATGTAGCAGAAATGACACCAATACTAGCAGATTAAATATAAAAATAGGATCTGATGCAATAGGAGAAGTGAGTGAGTTCTGTTACTTGGGAAGCAAAATTACAACCGACGGCCGAAGCAGGAATGATGTTAAAAGCAGAATAGCACTAGCAAAAAGAGCCTTCATGAAAAAGAGAAACCTTTTAGTTTCAAATATTGATCTAGGAATTAGAAAGAACTTCTTAAAAATCTATGTGTGGAGCACAGCACTTTACGGTAGTGAAACATGGACTTTAGGAATACCGGAAAGAAAGAAACTAGAAGCATTTGAAATGTGGTGCTACAGAAGAATGCTGAAAATTAGGTGGACAGACAAAGTAAGAAATGAACGAGTTTTGGAAATGATGTGTGAGAAAAGAAGTTTATGGAAGAAGCTTACAGGAAGAAGAGACAGGCTGGTAGGTCATATTTTGAGACATGCTGGATTGGTTAATTTGTTAGTGGAGGGAACAGTTGATGGTAAGAACTGTAGAGGTAGACAGAGATTAGATTATATGAAGCAGATAATTGAGGACGTGGGTTGTAAGGGGTATGTAGAAATGAAGAGGTTAGCACAGGATAGGAAGGGATGGAGGATTGCATCAAACCAGTCTAAAGACTGACGACAGCAAAAAAAAAAAGCCAAATAACCCAGAAAATCTAACCAGAGAAAGTTTACTAACATAACGAAAAATATGAATGGAAAAGATAATAATTAATCGTTATTCGTTTATCCTTAGGAACTTTCCAGAACAAATTCCTACTATCAGCATAGACGATGCCGTCATTTGCGACGGGCGTTTGGACTAGCACTTGATAGTTTCCATTACGATGACTACATAATGTCATTTGTCATGTTATGTGGCTACCGAGTTGGAGCTGTACTGTTTATTGTCTTTTGTGATCACCGTGGTTGCAAATCTTTGACTCCAGTGTATGACGAGGCTATGCGGAGCTGCGTCACTGATATGTGTGGATCATTTCATTCTGCAACTTGCACACGGCATGTGCTACGTACTAAAGATGTAACGGAAGTCATCTTTGCGGGTATATTTGAGGATTTTTACTGCTTGATATCCACGGATGCTGATGTTTTGCAGATACGGATGTTTTGCGGAAGCGGATGTTTTGCTGATGCGGATGTTTTGCGGAAGCGGGAGTTTACGGAAGCGGATGTTTTGTGGAAGTGGATGGAGAGGTGGAAAAAAAAAGATTTATAATTATTTAGATTTTACTATTTTATCGAAAATAAACTTAAAATTAAAATAAGTATATTTTTAGCCCAAATTGTACATTTAAAAATAAGCAAAGTTATACTCCCAAACTGATTTCTTTTTTTCCTCGTCTTTCAACAACAGAAAACGCGTGATGATTTACATAACTACGCACGCGTCAAAAAACAATCTTTGTTATATGAACTTTGCAGAGTTCGTGGCTCTACTAATTGAAGCGTCAAGGACAAAGCCACGTCACCGCACATCTCCGTGCCCGCCCTCCGCGGCCCAGTCACAATCCAACCTGTAGGACTTGCGGTGATCCGAGTTTCCTATGAAGTGCTCTTATTCGTCCACGAAAGGCGTCACAGGACGACACGAAGGACGTGTTGGATGCTGTTGGACTGTAACGCAACCACGGATCCTTGTTGTCCAACATCATGATTCGAGGAATCAACCTACGAGTGTGCGATAAGGATACTGGTGTGCTGCAAGGAAGTACGAGTGGAAAGCCTCGCTCGGATAAGGACACTGGTGTGCTGCAAGGAAGTACGAGTGGAAAGCCTCGCTCGGATAAGGACACTGGTGTGCTGCAAGGAAGTACGAGTGGAAAGCCTCGCTCGGATAAGGACACTGGTGTGCTGCAAGGAAGTACGAGTGGAAAGCCTCGCTCGGATAAGGACACTGGTGTGCTGCAAGGAAGTACGAGTGGAAAGCCTCGCTCGGATAAGGATACTGGTGTGCTGCAAGGAAGTACGAGTGGAAAGCCTCGCTCGGATAAGGATACTGGTGTGCTGCAAGGAAGTACGAGTGGAAAGCCTCGCTCGGATAATTTCGTGGGACCCCTTAGTAGCGTGAATGGATAAGCGCATACTATGGTTGTTCAATATGGATGTCCTATAAGTTGGACCGTGAATAAGCCGCTATACTTTATACACAAGATCAAACTTGTAAACTCGTCGCTTAGATAATAACACCATTCAGTTCATTGTTACTATTCTTGCAAGATCGTAAGAAAAAAACAACATTGTTATAACTAGCGACAATAGGCTGAATCTCTTATAAAGAGAAAAGATTAATATATATTGCAAAACATCTACTATACATTCGCATTAAAAATTGCGGATGTGGAAGCGGAGGTAGTATTTCGCGCGAAAGTTCCGCACTTGCAGATGCGAATATCCGTTACATCCCTACTACAGACTGGACACATCTAAATTTACAAGTCACCCAGCAAAGACGTACCAACGTAACGACCAAATTAATTGGTAAGAGCTTTGTTCAAGTCAGATACTAGTGATGTTTCTGCAAAGGGAAAAGTTTTGAAGTGAGGAATAAGTACATTGCACAGAACCACAAGGATGGGTTTAGAATCGGTGGATAACGATCGGAGCGTCGGGGGAACTACAGCCAGTCTCGATGCTATCGACGAACTATGGTGCCAACGACCCGATAGCGGCTCTGAGTAGATTTCTTATTTCGGCGACGACTATACCGGATTTTAGAGCTTGTAGAGGTTCAGAATTAATATCTGATGACACCCAACAATTCAGAGAGTAATTACGAACATTCATTTCGGGCTCTGTGGCTTCACATTTAAATTGGAGTCTATGATGAGAACTTGTAGGAACATAATCTCTGAACCTGCGCATTATTCGTTTCCGGGTGTGGCATTCGTGAATGATGTGAGCTTTTACGTGCACCAACATTGAAATATAGACTATTAAATCAATCCTTTCGTTTGAAAATAGTAATAATAATAAACCTCATGCAGCAGCTTCTATAAGAATAGTGTACTACACACGTGGTTACCCAGCATGGTACCCGGCAGCAGACACTCAGGTCGTGAGAGTTGGTACTCACTGGCGTACGCGTTGCCCACCTCGAGCCGCAGGTACTCCTCGTAGTTGTCGTCGGGGTACTTCTCCAGGTCGTACACGCCGTACGAGACGTTGTTGGTCTTGAGGAAGGACACGAACGTCTGCATGCACAGGTTGCACGTGTTCTCCCCCGACACAGCCTCGTAGCCGTTGTTCTCGTACACCAGCATCACCTTGTTCCAGCCGTACCTGCAACACGAAGAAACAGTGCACACAACAACTTCGAACTTTCCTCTGTGTGTCCGCGCATCACACGAAATCTAATGAAAGGGACAGCACACACTTAGAGCATACGTCACTGATTAACATACGCAATTCATTTATCACGATCAGTAACATTTGATTTCGTAATATAGCGGCCAAATTTGTAAATTTTGGAATATTCTGCTGTCGCAGAAAATAATGAGTGTATTTCAGCGAAATTGCACATAGTGGTAGCTTACGTCATTAATTATTCAGCGGGCTGGTTTTCTTTATGTCGATTCATACCATGTATCCCAAAGCTATAAAACCCAAAACCGTAAATCTGAGGTTTTAGTATGTCTGTGCAGCGATCAAGCAAAAATCAATGAACACGTTTCAACGAAACGTCACGACAGTGATAGCTATATTTATATTTTGATGTGACTTCATCAAAAAGAATTTTTTTAAAAACATTAAAAAGTTGTTCGCAAATTTGATTGTTTCATTGTAGAACCAATCCCTCTAATACTGTATTACAGTAGTCTTCTCGCAGTCGAAATACATTCCGCCAGAGGCCGTATCACTCATCAAGACCAAACGACGACTCTACAGACAACTCAAACGAGATTCCAACCCCTTGCTCCGGACTGAATGGAATCGACTCAACGCGAAAATTCGTAAGACAATCACCCTCCACCGACAACGACAATCAACACACCTGGGAGTCGCTTGACTACAAGAGTGGGAGTCTGTACTGGAAGAAAATTAAGGTTCTGACAGGGCAGTACTCTCACTCATCACATCTATTGACCATCAATAATAAAACTTCCACCTGCGACGACGAAAAAGCCACCATGTTCGCGGACGAGCTTCGTGAGGTCTACTGACCACCGACCGACCCACTGTTCGACGACAACTTCAGACAGACAGTAGAATCATCCATACCTTCAATTCTCACTTCTCCATCGGCACCCACATCATTACAACATGCACTTACAGAAGAAATCACTGATCTGGAAATAAAACCTGCCCTCCTCTCTGGCCGAAACTCGTCTCCCGGCCACGACAAAATCACCCGATTCCTTCTCCGAAAAGCTCCTGAACACGTAATCGTACCTCTCTTCCACCAACTCTTCAACGCCTGCCTACAATTATCATACTCCCCATCCCTCTGCAAACAAGCAGAAGTCATTATGATACCCAAACCAAACAAACCTCCCTCTTCCCCTTCATCATATCACCCAATCTCTCTCCTACCTGTTCCCGGTAATCTCTTTGGAAAATTCCTCCAAACTCGTATTATCCATTTCACTGAAACCCTAACATTAATCCCTTCCATTCAATACGCTTTCCATCCCCATCATTCCACCAATGACCCACTCCCCCGCCTCACATCTGTAATAGTACCATCCCTCAACACCGGCCATTGCACACTAGCAATATTCTTTGACATTGAACGAGCCTTTGATAAAGTCTGGCACCCTAGTCTCATATACAAACTCCACAAACTCGGCTTCCCTCCCCCATTCCTCCATTCATCCATAGTTTCCTTACCAACCGCACATGTTCCATCAAAGTAGGTAATGCCCATTCACCACCCTTCTTGCCGCAGGCGGGTGTCCCGCAAGGTGCTGTGCTCTCTCCTCTCCTGTTCTCCCTATACGTCTCCGACATCCCAACTCCTTCACTCACCTCCGAAGCAATAGCACTCTACGCCGATGACATAGCCTACTGGACCTCGCATAAAAACACCAAGTATATCAATAGCAAAGCAACCAGATTCCTCAACAACCTCCAATCCTACTTCCAGAAATTGCGCATCAAGCCGAAACCGACAAAAACACAGGCAGTGCTCTTCCAACACAAACACAAAACCTCCACATTTGCCCAAGCTGAAAATAACATACAAATCCAAATTTGGGACACACCCCTTCGCTTCTGTCCCAGTGCTAAATACCTTGGAGTCCACCTTGACAAAACCCCGAATTTCGGCCAACACATTCACCATCTCAGACAAAAACTGTTATCTAGACTAAATCTAATCAAGCTGCTCCAACGAAAGCTGTCTGCCCCCTCCTGCTCAACTTTAATCCACACCTACAAAACCTTCATGCGCCCCCTGTTAGAATACGCCACCCCAATCACATTCACCATCTCAACACCCAACTTCAACAAACTGGTCACAACTGAAAGAAGAATTCTCCGTAACATCTTAGGCATCCACCCACGCACCCCCTCAGACGCCGTTTAACCCTTAGCCAACATCCCTCCCCATCAAAACAGATTGTTCAAACTCCGGCAAAAGTTTGCCAGCCGACTAGTCCTGCACCGCCCTGACCTTCTCCCCTTGTTGAAACGTAAACTACTTCATCACCGTCATCCTAAACAAAAATATGTGTATCCCCCCACATTCTTGTTCACTCCATATTAAAAGATGCCACAATAGACTCACAAAAATTAGAAAAACTATCAACGGTAAACATAATGGCTATACCCGAGCCTTGCAGCCCGTTGGGTGTTCCGTGATGAGGCCGAAACAAAACAATAAAAGACTGCGACAATTCCACAACTCCACACAACCAATAACTGCAACGCCGTAATCAACAATTAACATCAGCGCATCTTCCAATCACACAATAACATATTATTGTCAAACAATATTTCTCATACCATATCAACAATATTGGCAATGTATGGAATTTAATGTCACCACGCAACCAGCGCCAACACCAGCTCATCTAGCACTCAAAACAACTCAATTATTGTCTGTTTATATCTACTGTACCATTTTTTTTATCGTATGATTATTTACGAGGTACACAATAGGAAATGTACATACCACAAGCTTGTAAAATTTCATATCTCGAGATCTAATGTTTTAATCCAGTCAACTGCACTGATCGACGCATCATGGATTTCCGCCATTGTTACTGTACCATAATACGTTACGTCATTCTTCACATCCAGCCGCAGCAGAGTCATCGCCACGAGAAGAATGCAGGAAGCCTGGGCCACGAGGTGGCGGATGACTACAAACCCCGTCAAAACGAAAGCGATTTTGCTGATACAACGCCTGGGACGTCGGGGACGGCAACTACGACACCCGCAACTGCAGCTCAGAGGTAAAACCATCCCCTGGGCACCAACGACTCGCTACCTCGGTGTGACGCTCACTGTAAGTTGACATGGCGAATCTCACATCCAGGAAGTCCCTTCACCCTAAGTGAAACAGGAAAGCTCATTGACGCCACATCTAGGAATTGCCATTTATTGCTCCTTCATTAGGTCGATAATTGAGTGTGTTTGTCCTGTCTGGGGGTACACTGTCACCTGGGAAAGTTCCTAGTGCTGCAGAACAGAGCAGTGAAGTGGGCACTGCATCTGCCCGACCATTTCCCCACCGTCGCAGTCCTCGAGGCATCGGGAACAGGCAGGCTCATCGAAACATGCCTACAGTGCAGCACATCGCTCTGCCAATCCACTAGCAAGTTGTCTCGGCGAATATGAAACTGCCGCTGACAATCACAACAGACCATTAGTGCTGACGGAGCGAAAATAATAATCAATACTACGCCAACAAGACGAACAACCAAACATCAAGAGATGAGAATACGAGAGAAGACTGAGGGAGCAACCCCCAAAACGTCCAGCTCTAAATCAGAGGCTAGCGAAGATGGAGATCAAGTGAGTAATGCTGGCTTATGCGACAACCAATTAAAGATTAAAATCCACGACGTATGCGTGCAGATTACTTACATTCGGCTCTCAAGCACTGTTTATTTATGACACTAATCGTGCCAAATGATAGAAAATTAATGATATTATTTTTTTGAAGACGACGAACGTCCCCGTGGACAACGCCCGGGAAAAATGTATATTGTATATGAGTTACAAAGTCAAAGTGAAATTGAAATTTTAGGTTACAACTTATAAGGAAAAAAAACAAAACATATGATTGAGTTGGTACCACTGCTGGATGTCTGGGAACTGATATTAAGCAACTTAGTCATTTCTATAAGCCGACTGTAGCATAAATTGTTCTGCTCATGTGTGTAAAAGAACAAAAGAATTAACTGGAGTCAAATTTCTTACAATATAAACAAAGTAATAATAAAATAACAGCTCAGAAGCTAGTGTGGGACAGCTGTGAGGTTCATAGCTTTAGCCTCTTTCTGCACAGAAGAACATTTCGATTACATCGAGAAATTTTTCATCAAAGAAGAAGCAGAATGTTGTAAACTCATTGAAGAGAGAGTAATTTATATCGCTTACACGTTTACGCCATGTCGACATCTAGGTCAATAAAGGTAAGAAACAACTGCAGGTAAGGAACTTGGGAAGGAATTTTGAAGGAAACTTCTGGGCATCTGGTGGAGTGATTTGTGGAAATGATGGAATACGAATTCTGTATGACTCGGCGGGGATTCGAACCCGCGTCCACAGCTCACTCGGCAGGACCCGCCTCGGTTTCGAATTGCCATTTCGGTTTTTTTTTTTTTTTTTTTTTTTTTTTTTTTTTTTTTTTTTTTTTTTTTTTTTTGCTTATTCATTAAATCTGTTATGTAATAACCATGGAATCTTTAAGATGAGCTGGAAGCAGATAGGATTCTTGTAAAACTAGTGAATCTCTGACGAGAAGATACCATCTGAACCGGAAGAACAGGCGCAAGAGCGCGTTGGGGGAACGGACACAACGCGACGTTCCTTCCGCACTGTTTATCGCTATCCTGGAACAGCTGTGAGTTGTGCTTATCAGGCTCGCTACGAGTCTGCTGTATCTTCGGTTTAGGAGTACGGAAATGAAAATGTCGTCGTTGCCGCTCAGGCAGGAGGACAGCGATGAAGTGCGTTCGCAGTGGGAGGCTGACGTGGCACTGAGATTGTCCAGTGGAGAGGCGCACACTGCGGACTCACTTGGCGAGGACGGCGATGATGGCGGCGGACAGGTCCCTGAACGAGATGACGCTGGTCCGCACCAGCATGTAGTACTCGTCGTTGCAGTCCCGCTTCGTCTCCGTGTAGTCGAACGTCATGCCACCCGCCGTCAGCAGAGGCACGTTCCAGAACTTCACCATGCGCGCCACCGGAGCTGCAACAACCACCAACATCGCAGCTTATACACAACACCAACAACCATGACTCGCTCTCAACAACAATAGCCAACAGCTTATACACAACACCAACAACCATGACTCGCTCTCAACAACAACAGCCAACAGCTTATACACAACACCAACAACCATGACTCACTCTCAACAACAACAGCCAACAGCTTATACACAACACCAACAACCATGACTCGCTCTCAACAACAACAGCCAACAGCTTATACACAATACCAACAACCATGACTCGCTCTCACAACAACAGCCAACAGCTTATACACAACACCAACAACCATGACTCGCTCTCAACAACAACAGCCAACAGCTTATACACAACGCCAACAACCACTAATCGCTCTCAACAACAACAGCCAACAGCTTATACACAACACCAAAAACCACGACTCGCTCTCAACAACAATAGCTGACAGCTTACACACAACGCCAAGAACCACGACTCGGTCACAACAACCACATCCTACAGCTTATACAAAACACCAGCAACCACGACTCGCTCTCAACAACCACAGCCAATAGCTTATACACAACGCCAACAACCACGACTCGCTCTCAACAACAACAGCCAACAGCTTATACACAACACCAGCAACCACGACTCGCTCTCAACAACAATAGCTGACAGCTTATACACAACAAAAGCATCCACGATTCGCTCAGAACAACAACAGCCGACAACAACAACAGTTTTTGCGGATGACTTCAGTTACGGCTGTTCTACGACGATTCCGGACAAGTGACGGGGAGGAGGGAAGTGGAGATCGCTGCAACAACAACACATATCTGCAGATAATCGTATGAAACGATTATAAAAATAAAACCTCGTGCTATTACGTCTCTCAATCCAGCCATTGTGCCACATAGTCCATAGCTACAACTAGAAATGTAGCTGTGGTGGTCGGTGTGTGCTGCTAGTACACTCGACAGTATTTCCTGAGCACTCCTGTTGCTAGTTACCGCCGCGGCTCCTCGCGTGTCCTTGTGCTATTCAGAGCTTCACCCGCTCTGGACATTGTTTGCTGCCGACGAGCTGCAGGAAACAAGCGCAGACACCGTGCAATCGCCACTACACAGTAAAACGAAATGCCGTGTGTGGTGGGTCGCGCCACGTGTGTTGGTCTATGTGGCGGGGAAGCCATTTCAGTCGCAGGATGCTTATTGCAAGTTATCAGGGACAGATAGATGAATGCCCCCGCCGAGTGTTTGTAGGGTTTATTGAGCTCTATAATTAATGCACATGTGGTATTATTATATCTTCAGCCATTTTTGTAGAAAACGCGCTTCACTAAACTCGTTACTTCTGAGCTGTGTTAGGTAATATTCAGTGCACATAAGCCACCGAGACGGGTACTGCGTAACGGTGTGAGCCGCGTCGGAGTCCTCGATGTTTTGTTCCTGCCTAGCGCAGCAGAGGAAGAGGGGAGTAACTCGGCCGTGGCCGCTTCAAGGAACCATCTCAGCACTGCGTCGAGTGATTCGAACTCGAGCCCTCCCTGGCGCGAGGACAGGCTCCCCCTCCAGCCTCGGCGTAGATTCGAGACTCTCATCCAGATACTGTGTGACGTGTGCTTTCTCAAGTGAAAGATGCAACACTTTCAAACTAAAGGTACCACTCCACAACCAGTAACACAACAGACTGACAACAGCGCTCCGTGGAATATCAACTGCGTTTGTAATTTAAACCAAAGCGTAGAAAAACAATCATAACAGAAGAAACACAAATTACCAAATAAAACGGCTTGAATAATTATTTATATTGATTATGTATAAGCTTTCGGAGGTATCGTTGGTCGTGGTTAATGAGCCTGCTGTAAGCTCCTGAGCGTGTCACGTGTTACTACCAGCCTCTCCTCCGAACATCAACTGGGCTAACGTTTTAAAACAGAGAGCATTAATGCTGTTGAGAGACCGTCTACATCAAATATGATGTCCAATCACTATTTTGTGAAAGTAAACTCTGAAGCATTCTGGCGCCCTTTATTCCACACTTGTTTAATCAATGGAATGTAACGTCATTTAGTAACGATCATTCTCTGTTGATGATAATATGTCACTTCAATTAATAGTTGAAAGCATATCTATTATTTTCAGTAAATAATTTCTCGTCAATGTGTCGTACTCTTTTAGATACTTTTTCATTTGCCGGCTCAGTATAGACACGGCATTGCTCAGTTGAATTGTTGATAATTTTTTGTACTGACATTAGCTGCAAATGGGCGTCAGTCTGCAATCCTAATCAGTAACCAATAAATGTCAAGTTATCGCAGTTTCATCAGAAAAAGCAATGATCGCAATTCACCCTTTTTCCTTCGATATAATAATTTTACAATTCATGCTTGCTATAAATATTAGGTATGCAAATTGCAATTTTATTCATTTCGTAATCAGTAATGGCAGAACGGTGAACAAAATTTATTAAATTCTTAATGAATAACTATAAAAATAACAACCGCAGGACTAACGACACGCACTTAGATTATTTACAAACTGTGGAACGCTGGTTCGCCAGTATACACAACAGCAAACTACTAGTTTTACGATGCACACTCTGCGTATAACTTCATGTTATAAGGTTCCACTGGCATACTACAATGTATATTTATATTTTAAAAAAAATGGCGAAATTTGTGTCACTGTTCACTGAACTGACGGGCAGCTTAACATCTGCACAGAGATGTTAGTCAATTTTGATTTAAAATGTAGGAAGCAAAATTATCATCCTAAATTGATCATTACATAGGCCTACTGTCTTTTTTCATTACATAATGAAAATTAGGTCCAAAACTAATTATAAGATTTAAAGGCCAGTTAAACGGTGTGTTTAAGCACTATACAAAATGAATTTATTGATGAGAACGTATTTACAATACTTGTTCATAAATTACATTTGATGCCACAATATAATCATCTTAAAAAATGTCACTTCAGATAATTGACGCAAAAATATTGTTTGTGTAAGAATGGAATGATTTCGGCGCCCGGTAACCCCTGCAGCTATCACTGCCCAAGCGAGTGCCTTGAGCTGCGTGTTGCGTCTGGTGAAGTGCCGGCCGCGCAAGCACCCGCCGGCTGATCACTTAAACTTTAAGAGAAAGTAAGCCTGCGATGGCAGAACTTGGAAGAACTGCTGTCCAGTGCTAGTTTATTCATCGTTGGTATTAGTTGGTGAAAAAAATATAGAGGGTTTGAGTACATTAACAATATGTGAGGATGGAAAAATAAATAAGGAAGAGAGTATTACAGTTCCAACAGAAAATGTTTCGCAAGTGCACAGCGTTCAAGTGGTTTTTCTCTAACCCACTAGTGAATGGCGTAACTAAAAATATAATAAAACTTTAACCGGAAGGAAATCTGCACATTTATTATAAAAAATTGAATATTACGCGCTGTTGATGGTTTATGGAAAAGTAGTTGGTGACGTTGGTTACGCTTTTCTCTCTATCTGATGTGGTGTCGAGTGATGCTCAGCCCGTGGCCTGGCCGGCTGCTATGGTTGCGTCTGCTCTTCTCAGCGCGCCGTCGAACTCGAGAGCTTGCCCCAGCGGCGGCCTATGACACGCACGCACTAGCACGTCGAGACCCCTCCCTACAGCGACGGGACGCAGCAACGCTCTAATTACAACACAAAATCAAATACATAGACGGGTCCACGGCGCTGTCACAGCCGTCTCACGGTTGTTCGTCATTTCGCATCTACGTCAACGACGAGGGAACTGTCTCTATTGTTTTGATGTACTTCTTCACTGCGTCTCGTTGTCTGAGGTACTTATTGCTGCAGTCTGTTGGTGAAAGCAAGACGTGGGGTGCACAGAAACCTCGTGCGAGGTACAGAACAGTCGGCTGTGTGACGGAGGGACATCAGTTCCGAGAACTCGCCGCGGAGCGTGACGACACGCAATGGCGCATGCGCAGTGGGTCTGCCGGCTGACACTCACGACACACCCGGAGCAGCCCTGGAGACAGGCGCCGTGTTAAGCCGATTTCGCTAAATTTTTGCTTTGTGTGCAAAATTTATTCATTTTCTGTATCTGAAGGTGTCCTGTCATTTACGATCCAGCTAAAACGTATTTTGGATACGCCTTATTTTTGTCTACGAGAAGTATGTGTACCTTGAAGTCGATTTGCACTCAGTAAACGGGACAACCTCATGAAGGACTGAAAGTAATTAATATAACTGTAAATGTATTGTCAAAGATAAAAGATGTCAGACATAATTAATAATGAATTATCTTGAAGGAGTTGTGCTGATTTAGACAGCATTTAGGAGGCTGATGCAGATGGAGTAAATTAAATACCAGGAGATTAAAGAAAATTCTAACTTACAAGACAAATCGTGATAAAGATGTGTCTGGCTGGAATGAAAGTAAGTTGTGTTCAGATTTACCAAAGTTGTTCAATGTATCTGTTGATAAAAATGTATTTGAAAGTTGATTGATGAAGTAATCACTTATAATCAGGAGACAAAGTGGAATTAGATAAGTGAAACAAAGGTTGAGTATATCTGTTTCAAGTGGAAGAGGATAAAATATACCAAACATAAGGGCCAGTCTATATTCGGCATCAAAATTGCACCACATATGACGAATAACGTGACAGCGTGAGAAAAGAAGAAATGCTACAGTAAAGAAAAACTAAAATATGTTTATTATTGTTTACAACTTGACGAGAAGGATGTAAAAGCGAAAGCTACGGTAAAAAAAATAAAGTTTAAAATCAGCCGGCACCCTGATGACGGACGGCATTCATTGCGCAGCGTGACACTCAGCTGTCGGTGATGATTGCTCGCCTGCTTTCCCTCTCCTTTCTCTTCCTTCGCTCTGGTTTTCCTCGTGGCTCTCGTATCGTGAGAGTGGGTTATCCCAGCAGGCTGGCGGGGGAAGGCAGCAAGCAATGCAATTAACAAGGCTCGCCCGTAATTAAAGACGGCGCATATCTGCACGAGCCAAGAGCACCGCTCACCAAACATAACTCACTTCGCCGTTCATTAAACACGTAATTTACAACGTTCATTCATCAGCTAACTAGCAAACACAAATCGATACATTTACGCAAAGTTTACAATAATAATAATAATAAAAAATATTTTTTCACAATGTCGTTTCCCTTCGCTTATCCTTCCTTCAGCTGACTAATTCAATCTATAATATAAACCAAATCATTGATTCATTCATGTGAGATGGCACTGGTATGTTAATGGAGGGTATATTGTGTAGTAAATTACTCGTTTCTGGGAAAACATTAAGTTTCGGAGAAAGAACGTTTTGAAGAGAATGTGCCACAACCATATAATAGCTAAACACGAAACAGTTCACGACACATGGGTGCAACAGAATAGACCACTCTTTGTGCATCAACATTTAACTATTTATCTTCCGACAGTAAACTACAATCTTATGTAACACTCCATGCTGTAGTAGCACACGGAAGTACAGAACATCTTTCTCTGAACAAAGGTGATTTTGCGAGAGCCATTTTGCTTTTGACGTCACCCTGTTTTGTTACTTTTATGTTTTAAATTATATTCTCTTACTCCATCAGCTGGTGTTCTCTTATACACAGTCTGAACTGCAGATTAATCGTGCGTCATGTTTGCGCGAAGCACGTCCTTTCGTGTGGTGTGGTTGAGCCAGTGTCTCCACTGCACTCGCTTCAGTAGGACGCGACTTGCAGGCACCTGCCATAGTTTGTTTTGCTTGTATTATTTAGTTGCGATTAGGGATTGCAATCCAGCAAAGCGGGATCCCGCAATCCCGCGGGATCCCGCATCATTAGACAGTCTGGCGGATCCCGCACAAAATTAAGCGGATCCGCAATCCGCAAAATCCAGCGGATAAAACGCGTTTCAGTGCGTGACTCGCTGCTCCACTCGGTCTCTGTCGGATGTTTTGCACTGTTTGCCTGTACCAGAGCAGTTGGCATTTGGCGCCTGTGAATAAACGTTTGTTTTTGTCAACCTTCGTCATTCGTAAGTAAATAGATATACTTTTACGTATTCATTTTCGAGTACACATTTCTGTAATTTGAGTTATGTTGCGTATTTAGTACGATTATCTAACTATATAATTATTGTTTATGTGTTGCAAACGTTATCTGAACTACAAAGTTACAACTTTTTATTCACGGTTTTATTATTCCCATTTTCTGTATTGGCAGATAAAGTTATTGTGACAATTTCCTTTTTTGCGGCTGAAAATTTAATTATTCGTTGATAGGAAACTAATGTTATCGTAATTTTAATCGCATACCTATTTATTTAGCAGCTATCAAAAGGAAATTGCACATCCTTTGACTTATTGTTGTTTTGGCCGCTGCCTCAATGCCTTTTGTTTGACGAAAGCCGCCTGTTTACATGTGTCGCTCAGGCTAGAGATTAATACCTCTTCTCATTGTTATTATTTGGACTAAAGGCAAAATAAGTTATAATGAAGTTTCCACGGGTGTATCGACGAATTGTGTTGTAGGAACACCATACTTCGACGGCTGCCTCCGCCGTCTCCCTCACGTGTGAAATCTCGTGTTTTTACAATGAAATCCGGAGATGCAACCTATGAAAACTTCGCTGCAATCATTCGCCGAGAAAGTCTCCTTTCTTACTAAAAAGTAATAATTTCCACTCTTAACACGTCGTTACGCCACATATGTAAAATTGAAATACTTGACAGTTTAAGTGTTGGTGAGTAGTTTCCTTAAATAACATTGAATCAAGTGTAAGATCAATCAAGGAATCAGGAGATATAATAATCAATCCCACAAAAACAATTTTTGTAAACAAAAAAAGCCAAGTCTCGTGCTTGTGCAGTGAAAAAAAGTTATGAGATCTTGTTCTGAGCCAAGTCTACACTTTACAGAGTATATTCACATCACTTTGAGAAATGGAAAGCTTTCTCCTGGTGTTATGGAACGTTTATTTAGAATTTTTATAAAAACTCTGTTAACTTGGCCACTAAGCAAACCATGTTTTTAAATTCATGTGATGTATTGTAAGGCACATAATATGACCTAACACTGAATATTTTACATTTTTTATTTAAAAATTGGTTTAGATTAAAAAACAAAAATGTAAAACCTCGAAATGTACTTAAGAGATGAAAAAAAGTTTTGATATAATTTTGCCAATTAAAATATTGTTAACTATTAATTTTTATCATTTAATATTAGAATTGATTTATTAATTTAATTATTATTTAATTTATTAACGTTTTAAGTAATTGTGTTTTAAATATAAGCGTTAAAAAACTGTTTGCGCCAATCCTGCACGGATCCCGTGGGATTGAAAACACTGCGGGATTGCAAGGGCGAGCCAACAGGCCAAATGTCCTCGCGCCGATCCAAAACTCGTCGTGTGTGTGGGAGCTCTGACGGATTGGCGTGGCTCGGCAGGCCGTGCTGGATTTTCGACCGGTCGAAAATCCGCCGAGCCGTGGCAGGTAGCAAAGCGTCAGGTAGGCTATCCCCACCCCGACTGGAGTGGGATAACCCGTGCAAACGAAAAGTGGGTACTAATTTGCAGACACTTTTAACTTTAATTTCTCAGCTTCCCAACTTCATATCAAAATGAAATATACCCTATTTTACTCGCGGGACCACGTGTTGGACATTAAACGAAACAATCAACATCTGACCAATATTTTTTGCGAGAATCCTGTTCAGAATTTTCAGACAGACACAAATTAAAAAGAAAAATACAGTCAATTGCTTCTCTGTAGCGTGTTTATAGTAAATGAACTCATTTTTTTAAGTATCTTATACATACAGACTTTCCTGGTTATAGTTTTAACACATCTGTAGTTTACATTCAACAGTTAGTTTAGAATGAATTCATAGAATTCCATCTGTCCCTCGTTTTCACCCTAGTTCTTTCCGTTTTGTGCTCGGAGTTTTAAAAAATCAGTGTTAGTAGTAAGTAAGTGTAAGGCCAAAAAAAATTATCAAACCTTGAAAACATGAGGTTTGATCCAGGCTTTAAACAAAGATTACGAAATTTTGATCTCACACAGATAGGTTTTCATTCAACGTTTTTGGAAAATTATTCATCATTTCTCTTGGTAACTTATTCTAATCCCGGACACCCTTACCTAAAAACGAGAATCTTCCTACACCCTTGTGCCCGAAATCGAGTGCCAGCTTGTGGTCATGGTCATCTTTTCTCTTCCATGTATTACTTCCAATTCTTACACCAATATATTTCCGTGCCTCATCACCAATATACGCCTTGTACACTCGCATGACCCTCTTCACCCTCCTTCTGTCTTCCAATGAGTCCCATTCCAGCTCTTTTATCATATCTGTTACTGATTGCGTTCTGCGATAATTTCCAGAAACAAATCTTGCACCTTCTCCAACTCCTGTATTTGATACTCAAAATGTGGGTCTAAAAATAGACACTGAAACCACATTTAGATAAATCAGTCCCTCAATTTCTTGGTAAAAAATGTGAAGCAATCACACTTTCACTCAACTTCCAACAGGAGGAACTGAAAATTCTAAAGGTCAACGAAAAACCTGCTTTTTTTATCAGCAATGTGATGTAAGTCAGACTTAAATCATTGTTTGTAAACGCATTCTCCATGCTGACAGATTCCGCACTTCTACATAGGATATCTAAAGAAATAATGGACTCTGAAGAAATAATTGAAGATACATTAGGAAACCTCACATTAAATATGATTTAATTACAAATACACTGTTGTAGATCATGCACAGTGGTGTAATTCGCTCACTTTTTTTTAATAAACACTGGTTTAAGTAATATTTTTCAACAGTGAAATGTAACCATTGTACAAATTTCATTCGATTCAGGCCTCTGTATAAAATTCGATTCAAGCGACATCATTAGAATGATAAAAATACAACATTTATGTTCCAGAATTTATTACAATATCTTTTGCATTATATTAATTTCTAGAAAATAAGGAAAAGTGACCTACACCACTGCGTTTTAACCCTTCCATATGTTTCTGAATATCCCAGGCTTTTGTACTTTATATATTCTTAATAATTTTTATTATTTAAGATAACTGTTTTTAAGAATTCATGTAAGAGGCGTATAACCTTTTACCGTCTGTAAAATAAAATTACGTGCGAAAAAAAATAGTTTTAAATGACTGCTGTATTAGGCTTCTTTCATATAATTTTGGGACACATTTGAAGACAGTAAAACACTAAAATAAAACCAATCAGGCCCCAGGGCGGACTCGGGCGGGTGACCCTTAAAATGCCGGGCCAGCGTGCTACCCCCTACACTGCTAGAGCCGGACTGGCGAAAGTTGTAGGCACGCAGTGACCTGGCTCGGCGCGGCTCTGTCGTGTGTGACCCCCTGTTTTGGACTGAGTCTAAATGGAATGGTGCGAATTGGCCTAGCGCCAGATGGACTGCTCGTGTGTGGCGAGTTGCGATGCAGCACTAGCCCTGATGGCATTGCCTCCCACACCTACTACCGCATTTCCTAATCTTAAATTAATTCCGTGCTATTTCATCGCCCATCTATTTTCACCCTTACACATTTTAATAATACATTATTTCTTGTCATTTTTTGAGTATTTACCTTGTGTTTCTCACTCGCTTACGTAACAGCTACCCTGTGCATGAAGTCAAGTGCCAGTTTGTGTTCAGCGCCATCTCTTCTCACTCGTCACGCACCGTCACCAACACCCTCTCACCCTCTTCACCCTCTTCACCTTCCTCCTGTAATTCAATGACTCCCAATCCAGCTCCTGTATCATATCAGTTACTGACTGGGTCCTGCGATAATTTCCACAAACAAATCTAGCTGCTGTTCTTTCCACGTCTCCAACTCCTGTATTTGATAACCAAAATGTGGCTCCCAAACTACACCACCTTATTCAACCAATGGTCTGACCAAAGCTTTAGCTCCCATTTCCCTCATCACTCTCTCCAACAAGCGAAGGGTTTTAAAATCATTCTGTAATACCTGACAGTTTTTTTATCACTTGTTATGACTAGATATTTACACTTCTTGTTCAACTAGCAGGTTTTCCCGCACCCTACAACAACAAAAATCTTTCATTTTTTATCCGACTTGAAAAAGGAGGAGGATCTCAATTCGATTCTGCTATTTTTTTATTTTTTTAATGTTATTTATTGCAGCTATATCAATCCTTATTTCAGGATGTAACCTCTTTAAGTCTAATGAGCTATATATTAGAATTTAATTCTGCATAGTTTTGTTGTATTTCTTTCCAGGCTGATCGATCTTGAGCCACCCTCTTCCAGTTCACGCCTGTAACTCAACGTATTTCCTTATCCCAGCGATTGGGGGGAGGGGGGTCTTCCTTTTGCTCTTTTCAGGTGCCTTGGTATCCAATACAGTACTGCCGTAGTCCATCTTTCATCTCTTTTGCGAGCAATATGGCCAGCCCATTGTCATTTTTGGGTCATTACTCCTTTTAAGATGTTTGTCAATTTAGTTATTGAACGAATTGCACTGCCCTTTTCCTGTCTCTTTTTTTAATATACATTCAGCGATATCTTCACCAGTTGTGAACCGATTTTAATGAAATTTATTTTATTTCAAAATGATCCCATATAAATTTCATTGCGATACTATTAAAAAAAGCTTTTGTGGCCACTCAATTCCGACTTTTTGTGTATCCCTTTAATATTGTCTGGCGGAGCTTTCTCGTAGTCCTAATTTCATACCACGATAAGTCCTATATATCCAGCGATGTGTTCGAATTTGCTATTTTATTACGGAACTTAAATCACAGTTTATATACATAAAAATAAAGCAATAAAATTGAGTTTCCATATATATATATTGACCACTCAGTTTCCGACATGAAGTATCAGAAAAATCCCGGAACTCCGTATCCCTGTTGTGATGGTTTCGTGTTAATATTTAGCGACTTGGAATTTGACGGTATTTTGTTGAGATCTTTCTACCACATCACGCCATCTTCCGTCGGTTTTGGAATCTCAGCGCACCAGTAATATAAACACTGCTTACTGGACAGGTAACGCATCATAGTCACTTCTGTGAGAGCTTTCTCTTCGTGTGGACTATTTCATGACTTATCAAGCCAAGCCGGTGAGCGCGATTGTTTTCTGTCTTTTCATTACGTTGGTTTTTGTTTTTATTTTACTTGTGGCTTTACGCCTCGACGACGTTGAGGTCATTAGAGGCGGATCAGATTGGGGACTAGGAACGGGAAGGAATTCGGCCATGGCCTTTTAAAGGAAGCGTCGTGGCATTTGCCTTCAGTGATTTGGGGAAACCATGGAAAACCCAACTCTGGAAGCCCGGACGGGGATTCGAACCGGCGTCCTCCGGAATACGAGGCCAGACATTACGTTGGATAATTTTTTTTGCATACGGTGCTCATCAGTCTCTTCTGAAATATTGGTTGCATTTGGTTTCCCTGTTTCTTCTCAGAGAGTCATCTTTTAAGTCACTGCTTTCATCTAAATGGCGTTGTCTCATTCAAGCAGAGAGTTTAGAATGACTGCCCATATTTAAAAGACAAAACAAACTGTAGTACCACTAAAATAAAATAATAAAAAACTGTATTAAAAATTTAAAATAAGTTTATACCTTGCTTAGAAGAAATTAAATCTAAGTGGACAATATTTTACATTACTATTATTGAAATTTCAACATTAATCAGTTATTTTTACATCGGTGCCAGCGAAAACAAGGAAAACAAAAAATCACAACAACAACTAACAAGGCCGAGCCACAGAGTGAAATATCATCCAATGTCTTTGATTAAACTCTCTACCGCAACAACTATCTGCGCCTGAGTGTGCTGCGAGGTATTGGTCCCTACTCCCGTCTCGCCTCGAACAGCAAATAAAGAGCAGTGATCCGCTCCTCGCGATGGGACAGAACTGAGTAATACCAAAATTTCAATAATAGTGATGGCAAATATTGTCCGTTATATAGATTTTCTTCTAAGCACGGTATAAACTTATTTGAAAAATTTTAGTGTATTTTTTAAAAAGTATGTTTTTGTATACATTTTTTTATTCCTCTTTGCAGCTAATAAGCAGACTGTTATTTGGATTCGTCTTCATTCAGTGTTGACCCACCCAGCTGCATATACTGTAAATATCATCCTGCAGCTGTCGACAGGTTTATTTTCCATTTTAATCCTATTAGCCTACACACCATTACGTCATGTGCAAATAACGTAAATTCTGACAAAAGTCAAGAGTGGGAAAACAAGAGGACAAAACAACACTAAAACAATAATCACCGGGATTATAGTACATGCGAACATACATCTAAAGCATAATAATGAATAAATACGCAGTCTAATCGAGAAGTTGGTGATGTTATGAGCTGGTTAGAAATGAGTTGCTTGAGTATTTAAGCGACGCTGCGACCTGAGTTGATATCTGCTCGTCGACGTGTCGCACGGGAAGCTGATCAAACAAACACGTCAGGAACAGTCGCCGCTGTCTGCATGCTGCAAGGCCTTTAACCCGCTCTGACAAAGCCGGCTTTGTGTACGTGAATCTCTACGTCCAGACTCTGGTTTTCCATGTTTTCCAGAAACATCTCCAAGCGAATGCCGGGAACCGAAGGCCTGTTCCGTCCCCGTAGTCTTTTCTCGCCTCTAATGACCAACACGTCGACGAGGATGAAGCCATAACCAAACAGTGTGCGTGAATTACGCCAGAGCGCCACGAGGCTTACGTTAAACTCTACCCGGTAGGACTACCGCGTTCGGCAACACTCTGTCGCCGACTGGGTGTTTCGCCCCTGTAATGCATTGTGAGAGGCTGTTAATCTGACAACACGAGCGGAATAAGCAACGGAGTAGAGCACCAGACGGCCTGCTCATTCTGCTGCTTACTTCAAACCAGTTGAAAAGTGTTTATCGTTGGAAAACTGTATTGTATCACTCCTCCTCAAGAACATTTGTTACAAAAAAGTATTTTCTCTGTTTGAAAAAATCAAATTTATCGATACAGATCAATAAGGCCGTTATTTTTCAACGCGTTTAACGAGTTTTGCGCAAAGAAAACATCTTTTATTTTATACTCAAATTGAAGAGGAAATATCGAAAAATTATTCAGATCGGAAGAGGCATGCTGGGTACCCCAAAGTTTCGATTTTTCTAACAAACACAAAAATCCATAACATTTTTTTTTAACTAATACCTATCACATGTGTCTACAGAGTTTTCTATTACAATTTACAGTTATTTTTAAAATGGAGGAGAAAAGGGTTTCACGTACTCGGTGACAGTTGAGAAAGCTCTGTTTTACATTCTCTGTCATTGCTCATGTTTTGCAATTTGTTTTTGAAAAATTCATTTTTTTTTTTTTTTTTCCTATGGCAAACGACGAAATTTTGGCTTTTCACAAAACTGTCACGCCGTGAATGTTTTTATCGTACGTACACTGGTGGAAATTAAAAGTGCAACATCCACACGAACTTGTGAAGAATGAATTAAATTTCACCCCAAGTATCCCCATATGAAGAGTGTTAAATCATTAAATATTAAAACTTTTTCTTTTAGTAGTATGAGAATTAAGTGGCTATTTACTATGCAAAATAGCTATGTTTTTAATTGAAAAAAGAGAAGAGATTATTAGACAGCAACGCCGTTTGACCGATCACCATGAAAGTTGGCACATTTATGTATTTTATCAAGGAAAAGGAGTTTAACCAAAAAATTCAAAACCACCCGCTCCCTCCTTTACAACCCTTAATTTTATACACACCTTTGTACACACATACTTTAAAATAAAAACAAAAAACGACCATCTTTTGTTTGTAAAAGCCCTATCCCTCTAACCCTTTCCACACCTTTTTAATTTTTGTCAATGTTCTATATACAAAGTTACAGTCTACAGCGTTTTATTGATCACCACGAAAGTTGGCACATAAATGTAATTTTTCATGGAGAAGATTTCTGACCAAAAACAAAACAAAAACCAACCTCTCTGCCCCCTGATACCCGTTAATTTTTATACAAATCCACATTTTAATCCTATTTCAATGGATCTTTGCACACGTGTACTTTAAAATAAAAGAAAAAATACTGTTAACATTTGGTTTGCAGAAACCCATCCCTCTCTCCCTTTTTACCCCCATAAGTTTTGTCAATGATTTTTTACACATAGTCGACACCGTTTGACCGATCACCTTGAGAGTTGGCACAATATGTATTTTTTTCGTGGAGAAGGATTCTTACCAAAACAAAACCAAAACCCTCGATCCCCTCCCCTTTCACACTCCTTAATTTTTATACAAACCAACAGTTTTCATCCGATTTCGATGTAACTTTGCACGCGTATACTTTAAAACAACAAGAAAGACAAAAATACTGTCCACATTAGTTTAAAAAAAACTCAATTCCTGTTCCCCTTTCCACCCCCTTAATTATTCTTAATGTTCTTTATATGAAGCTATAATTTCAAACTGATTTTGAATGAGGTATGCATACGTATACTTTAAATCAAACAGAAAAATACTGTCAAAATTTGATTTTTTAAAGACCAACCCCTCTCCCCTTCTCCCCCCACCATTCTTAATTTCCAATGTTCTTTATAGGCGCCCACAGTTTTATCAAATTTCGATGGAACACTGCACACGTTTATTTTGAAACAAAGAGAATCTTATTGCATATATTCTGTTTAAACAACGCAACCCCTCGCCCCATTTACCCCATTTAATTTATTGCGAATGTTCTTTAAACAAAATTACAGCTATCATCGATTTCAACAGAACTTTGCACCAGTATACTTTAAAACAAAGAGAAAAATACTTTCATATTTGGTTTACAAAAACCCAATCCCTCTTCCCCTTCATCCCTACCCCTTTTAATATTCAATGTTCTTTATAGAAACCCCCACTTTTATATGCCATTAAAATAAATTCAGCTGTTTTCAGTTATGCCTTAATATCCACAAAATATATGTGACCTAAATGTCTCAAACTAGTACGTCAAATTTTAACTTGGACCTCAAGTTTTCACCTTGTGAAAACCAATTTTCTGCGTGATGCTGGAACAAACAGATATATTACAGATAGTGATGTATGTATGTGGTATGTATTAATGCCCGGATGGCACATGTTTCGATTAACTAGCAGCAACCTTAACAGATGTTGTGATTATGGCGGACCAAAATGTAAACTGACCTTCCGTATCACACCATTCAATTCACCCAATTTTTGGAATTGTTGGGTTATATCAATGTTTAGTTTACTTCTGAAATGACTGGCGCCAAATTAATAAAACATGGGTCACAAGGTTACTGATCGGAAATATAAAAATAGTGTATGTGTAAATGAATCCCAATTTGATATGGAACATGGTGGGGGAGCGGTAACGCTCTGGCCTCGCATTCGGGAGGAAATGAGTTCGAGTCCCCGTCCGGGCAGAAAGATTTGGGTTTTCTATGGTTTCCGCAAATGACTCCAGGTGCTTCCTTGCCCCCGGTCCTTTGCCGTATCTAATGACGTCGACGTGGCGTAAAGCCATAAGCCAAAAAATGCCCAATTTGACCGGACAACGATGAGTACTCTGACTGGTATGCATGTTACATCTACATCTACATCTACATATCTACATATATACTCTGCAATTCACAAAATTGTGGGTGGCAGAGGGTGCGCAGCACCAAAGCTAATCTCTTTGTTGTGCATTCCAGTCCCTAATGGTACGAGGGAAAAAAGAATTCATATAAGAATCAGTGCAGCACCTTATTTCTCTAACCTTATCTATCCTGTCATTCCGGCTCAAATAGGTTGGTGGAAGAAGTATTTCACTACACTCGTATGTGAAAGTGGGAGTACGCATGTTTACCAATAAGTTTAAACGAAACGTGCGTCGTCTATCTACCAGAGACTCCCAACCTAGTCTACTAATCTGTTCTGTGACGCTTTCATAAGGACTGTAGCAAGCGGTCACGAATCGAGCAGCTCTTCTCTGTACTTTCTCTATACTTTGGATCAACCCCTTACGAAACGGATCCCAAATGGCACAACAATAGTCCAAATGTGGACGCACAAGAGATTTGTACGCTATCTCCTTTGTTTGTTCCATTGCAATTTTTCAATATTCGACCTATGAATCGCAGCCTAGAATTAGCTCTACCTGCTAACGAATTAATGTGTATGTCCCATTTCATGTTCCTTTGTACTGTTACTCCCAAATATTTCATAGAATCAACCATATCAATAACTGAATTGTTTAACTCGTATTTCTGAACAATTGGATTCTTTTTGTTAGTTATGCTCATTGTCTTGCACTTTTTACAATTTAGCGTAAGTTGCCACTCAGCGCACCATGCCAAAATAATATCCAGATCACGCTGAATTTCTAAGCAATCGGCCAAATTCCTTACTTCCCTATAAATATCCGCATCATCAGCAAACAATCTAAAAAGGCTTTTAAGTTTGTCTCCGAGATCGTTTATAAAAATTAAGAAAGACCGAAAACGCTCACTGAGCGAAAAAGTCCACAGCGCATTCTGGTTTCTTGAAAACGGCCACACGTTGTGGCTCTTACCAAACAGCCAAAACGCGTGGCGGCTAACTCAAAAGGGCCACTTCGCGGAATTCGCAAATCACTTACGGTTTTTTTTAACTGCTTAACGTCTCTCAACAGCGAGGTCTTTAGAGACGGGAAAGGATGGGGGAAAGGAGTGGGAAGGAATTCGGCACACTGCTACACACTCACATTCTTTTCCTGTATCCTTAGTTTTCCTGAGTGCTGATGCATATTGGCTGAATGTTATTATATTTTCTTGTGTTGTTGTCTGTGTTACACAGTTAACAACTCTGAATTGTATGATTGGAAATTTGTGATAGCAGAACTGGGAGAATTGTGATACTTATGTTTTGAGTTCAACAGCAGCAATTAAATGAAACACGTAATAGAAATCGGATTAATACTAGCAAAGAGAGCTCGCAGCAGTATTTTGTTTGTCCTTTGGCTATCCTCTGTGACGATTATTGTTTTGATAAATTGTTCTTGCTTTACGTGTTTTTTTTTTATTTTATGCCGCGAGCCTCTATGTTTTGCGCAATTGAGTCTGTAATAGTTAATGAATTGAGCGTTCGTTTCCATCAAGAATTGTGCGTTTAAGAATTTGTCGAATGTTCACGCGGATTTACCATCATAAATATTGAATTGTGGGAGGATAAGTGTAGCGACATTTTTGTTTTCAAGTTTCTAAATTTTTGGGTGCTTTTGAGTGGATGAAACTGAGGTCCGGAAAATCTACCGAGATGGCACAAAGTCATAGTCCGTCAGAGCCAAAAGATCAGGAATCCGCAATGGAGGGAAATCGTGGTCATTTAATTGATAGCGCCGTGGTTGGAAATGTTGATCGAAGCATTCAGGAGACGGCCACTGGGGAAGGCACTGCTAGTTATCTTCCGATTCCAGAAACTAACGATCATTTCGTGCCGCTGTCGCAAAACCAGACTAGCGAAATTATGATGCCTCAGAATATCTTGCAGTTTATGCAACAGCTGATGGGGCCCATTAACGAAAGGTTAACATCCCTAACTGAAAGTTTGAGCTTGATTGGTGAACAACAGAGAAACACAAATGAACAACATAGGAAAACCAATGAACAATTGTCGGCGCTCAGGGAGGAATTGACGGTTGCGATGGAAAAAGGGTAGGCGAAATTAAGGAGTCGGTGCAATCGCTGCAAATGGCGCAGAAAACGTTAAGCAGTGCTGTTGACCGCACTAAGGAGCAAGTGTTAGATGGACAAAGACGCGCGTCGGAAATGGGGCAGGAGACGGAAGGACGGAGCAACATGCTGGAAACAAGTGTCGTGGAAATTGAGGGGAGCCACAGTGCGGATTTGACCCAACTTGGAGATGAGGTGATTCAGATTCGCGTTGCAAAAATGAAAGTAGAGCGCTACGGTCTCGGTGAAACGCATAAGAGCTTTTCTATGAAAGAGTCCCATAAACAGTGGGACATCGGGGTATCGGCGTGTTCGGAATCGGTACGAACGGACAGACGGACCAAACCACCGAGAATGCCAACTGTCGGACGCGAAAGACGAGACCTGCGATATTTGTGCATATTTGGACAGACGGAAACAAATGCGGAACCTCTGTTCAAGGCCGACGGCCTCTCAAGGGTGTATAGACGCGAGCGATGTTTTTTCCAGGTCTCAAGAGGGGACGTTTTTTTGTTCGCTCGGGCTCGCTCGTAAGCTGACTGTGGAGGATTGCAAAAACAGAGACGTTTGCGGACGCCGCCCAGACATGTTTCGAGGAGAAATTAGTGCTAACTTCATGCACAGTCAATCAGTGTACTTGGCTGAGAGGAAAGAATTTGCTGAGAATTTCCGAAACACAAACGCCAGCGATAAGTATGAGTTTTGGATGTGCGTAGTACACGGAAGGCTCAAAACGGGAGCTAACTAGGCTTCCCCCCCCCCCCCCTTAAAAAAGGATTCTTGGTTTGGACCTTAGACATACCCAAGGATATGAAGTGGAGAATAATTATGATAATAAATAAGTTTAATGCTAGTGTCATATAGTAGATAGTTCGCAGAAGTGAGTTTGCGAAGGAAGAAAAAATGCGGTTCTCCCTAATGGACGGAAGGTAAATTCTGGTAGCATCTGAGAGTTGCGAGAAGAGGGAATTTTGGTTGTAATTGAAGATTACGTGAGCCATAAAAACAGTTGAATTGCTTTGGTACAGGGTATGGAATTGAAGAACAGTCACTGCGTGCGGAGAATGATACGATGCGGTGATTAATGTCAGGCGAGAAGAAAATAGTTTTTAACGATTGTGGGAGTGATTATGAGATGGTATGTCATTTTTCTGGGCTAAACTTCTCTGGCTGCTCTTGTGAGGAAGTTGCTGAATACTTGGTGGACCTAATTTTCCAGACATTTGAAAGTTGTTGGTGGAAGTTTTGACATTGGTCGAGTTAAAATAAAAGAAAATAAAGGAAGGTATTTTTGAAAGTTAGTTGTAGCCAGAGCGGCACTGATGTAGGGAGAGCACTCAGACTGGAGTAACGGAGTCAGTGGATGAGTTCCAAGTTGCATTTTCTATTTCCTCGTGTGAAGGACTAGGTTTTAAGGTGAAGAGACAACGGACGTGCATGAATTGGGAGGTTTCAGACGTTCATTTTTGGCAACGGATAGAAGGCCAAGAACGCATAAGCATAAGCAGTCCGGTTGTCGTTTAATTAATATGGTGGTAGTAGGTCGTGGGAGTTTCATATGAGGGACAAGGTCATTATTCCCTGGGGCTCCGTTAATTTGTGCTTGAGGTGGTTGAAGTGTGCCGAGTCTGGTATAACAATGTTTTGTACACTCTGCATTTTTTTTCATAATAGCGGTAAGCGGGAATAATGTGGTTCCACCAAGTCAAACCAGCATCATGCTTCTCAGAGCGTATCATTCCCTGACATCACTACTTGGGTTTCTTTTTGGAGTCGTCTGTTAGAAAAATAACTGTGGAGTTCGCCGGTGAAAATTCATGACAGGTGTGAGTATTTGAAAGTGCTAATCCCTGATGGAGATTGTCATTGAGCACGGCATAGTAGTGAAGGTTTTCTTGCTGGATTCTCCAAGCGAAGTTACTTCTTTTGACTTGAGATAACGGATGAATTTAGATTTTCCAAATTGGGTTGCTTTTGTTGGCGTAAGACAAGACGCAAAAATTTCGGCAAGGGAGTAAGCGCATTTCGATTAGAGTTATTACCTACAGCGTTAGAGAAGACGAAAGAAAATTTGATAGGGTTATGTGAGCGTTGCTGTACAATCCTTGGGAGTAATTTTACACGGTTCTGTGTATACTTAGGTAGTTTTTTTGTTAGGTGTGTACTTAGGTGGTCTGTCGGCACTTTGTCGGAAAGTTTGAGCTGTTCTCTATGCTAGATAAATAAGGTTGTAAGTTTTTAGCATTGTTTGTATTAGTGGTAGTTTCATTTTCAATCCTCTGTCAGGACAAATGAACAATATCGTGGCATTCCAAGGGTTGAATTGATAGACGTGGGAAGCGCTAACTTAGCCGATTGTTCGGTCGTGTTTTGAAGCCGAAGCTGCGTGGCCAATATAGAGCTGGGTTTGGGGAGGCGCTTGGCCTTGGGAGTGCAGGATCTTTGTGTGTGTGTGACTGACTCCAGAACCGCGGGAAGTAGGGCGTTCACCCAGCCACCCCCCGGCGCCAGGCATTTCTGCCTGCTGTGTTGTTTACTCACACCAGATGGTCGGCCAGCGGAACGCATGACACACGACGTAGGGTGCTGTGGCGGTCAATAATAGGATAGTGCATTCAGTAGGTACAAACTAAGAAATGGTTGGCTGAGAAGGCTAGTGGATAAGGGGTGTACACGATGTGGTAAAGAGGGCACTGGATTGTCTGTCACCACTTGTAAGAAATAATAATAATAATAATTTTTTTAAAAAAAACTGTAGAAAGGTAATAATGAAATGATGTAAGCATTAGCGTTTAGTATACCATTTGAATTTGTGTCTTAGTAAGAATTGTATTAGTGTTCAATGCAAACATTGTTAGCTATGTATTGTTTATTTCCTAAATATGGAAATAAGGAGGGATTAAAATTTTAGTATCTCTGATCAGTTTTTGCCCGAGAGCTGGAGAAGCAGTTTTAAAAAGGAACATGGTAATATTGTTGTGCAGAAAGCATTGTGTACTAAGATTTAATAACAATAAGAAAATAGAAGGTTTTTTTAAAAAAAAGTTTGATTAATTGGTAGCATTAGTGTTTATATTTCCAATTACTATTTGGGGTAAAAATTACCTCACGGAGATGCTCCCGTCACAGGGAGTTTAGCTTCAGTTTGATACTTGTTCTTGAAGGCACGAATAGTGTTTTGGAAGTTTCATTGTCAAGTGCCTCAATTGATGAGTAGGATTGTCAGTGTAAACAGTTGTGGAGATGTCACATTGTGTGATGATGTCTTACGCTATGTTCGTGATAGAAATATATACATATTGTAATATCAAACTGAAAGTTGACTAGGTTAGATTTCTAAGACTTGTGCATATAAAAAAATGTTTCTGGATGTATGCTGGCTCTGTTTGTTGTGTGTCCACAAAATTTTAAATAATAGAAAGCGTTCCTCGTAAGTCAAGCTTTGGCTAAGTAGCATTTGTGGAGGTTGTTTGAAGACAGAGTAATGGTTGTAAATTAAATTAAAGATTAAATGGTCAGTAAAAACAGTGTGTAGTAACAGGCCATAAACGGGTGGATGAAGGAGCAAGGATTTCAAATCATTCCAAAGAACGATTTGAAATCACGGGGAGAAGGGGTAGTTGTAATGTCCTGAACGTCCTGTGAGGCAGGAAGCCGGGCATATGGTCTGTGTTGTTTTTGGCGAGACCCCTGGGGGCAGCTTCTGTGGGGTGAGATGTGTTGTGCTCCAACAGAAAACGGGAGGAGACCAAGGAAAAAAACGTGGGTGTGGACCTACGCAAGAAACTGCCAGCACATGTGACGACACATGTGATCTGATTTTCGTCTTGTTTTATTTGTTTATTGCGAGGGCGCCCACCAATCGGCGAGTGGCTGAGAGTTTTTTGGCTCCGATTGGCTGGAGAGATGGAGAAGGTGCGGGTGTGGAGGACCGACGCAGGGACAGGGGATTACGACTGACGACTTCGGGCAAGAAGGACCGAGGGTGAGCGAAGACTAGCCGCCGCGCCGCAGCTATCACCGCCGTCGCCGCCGCTGCCACCGCCGTCGCCGCAGCCGCCGCTGACACGCGGCCCACCTCCGTCATCACGCAGTCCCGGGTAAATACACACCAAGAAAGGAAGAGACATTTGCAAACCCGTTCAGCCCAGAAAACCCCTGAGACAAGTCTCATGCTGAAACTTTTTAAATCCACAAAACGTTGTTGTATGTGCCTTAATATACACTGACCACTTTGTGAGTAAAAGCAATTCAAATGTTCTATTGTAAACTCTGTTTTTTTTTCAATCACCCTCCATCCCTAAGTCATTTAATAAATTATAGCTTGTAGTGTGGAATCTGTGGTCAGCTTTTGTTTTCGGTTTCGACAGGCGCTTTCCTTTAATATAGGAAACTCTGTCGAAAACCTGGCGCCCACCCTGACTGGTTTTTAGACCACAGAAACCGCCCAGTAATGTCCGGACAAACAATATTTTATGAACGGAAAAGCTAGACATTACAAGCGAAAAAAGGAAAAAGAAAATGTTGGGAGGCTGAGGAGAGTGGGCTATAAAAAGACGCTGGAGACTGATTGGTTCGATAAGATAAGAAGGGAACGATTGCTGGGAATTGTTCGAGGAGAGGATGAAGCGGTGAGTGCGAGATTAGATAGCACTAGGCGTGCGTGCTGGCGGAGGGCAGGGCTCCAAGGGACGAATAAGCACAGAGACGAGTCCAATTAGTCTCCGGGCAGCCCCACACGTATCTCGCACGATCATGTAATTCATACGAGGTTTGTGAGAAAAGCTATGACACTTATTTTGTACTTGGCAAACTTTTCATTTTTCAAACAACAATATTATCCCCTTCAAAGTAGTTCCCTTGGGCAGCTATACACCGGCGGAGTTGTTGTTTCCACTCTTGGTAGCAGCGCTGGAAGGGTTCAACTGGTAGGGCTGTTAACTGGACGGTCACAGTCTCTTGAATGTTATCCACACTTCCAAAATGACTTCCTTTGAAGATATGTTCCACTTTTTTTACTGACGGGTTTATGCCTCGTCGACGTCGAGGTCATTAGAGGTGGGATGGTACTGGGGACAAGGAACGGGAGTGAATTCAACCAAGGGCTTTTGAAAGAAGCATCGTGGCATTTGCCTGGAGTGATTTGAGGAAACCATGGAAAACCCAAATCTCGATGCCCGGACGAGGATTCGAACCGGCGTCCTCCCGAATGCGAGGCCAGAGCTTTAACCACTCACCCACCACGCTCGGTGAGATGTTTCAACTGCGGGAAAAGGAAAAGGTGAATAGGGGGGTTGAGGAACAACAGGAATGCGTTTTGAGGTCAAAAATTCACTGATCGAAAAAGCCGTGTGACACGGGGCATTGTCTTGATGAATCATCCGCTTGTCTGCAATGTCTGGTCTCACACGGATCACTCTCTTCCTGAGCCTTTCAAGGACACCTTTGTAAAACACTTGGTTGACAGTTTTTCCTGGAGGAACAAATCTTTAAGCACGATACCTCTACTGTCAAACGCTCAGCGGTTTCGTCAGTTTCTAAAGTAGGACTCCCTGGGCGAGGTTGATCTTCAACGTGTTCTCGGCCTTCCAAAAATGATTTGTGGTAGCGGGAAACTTGTGCTCTTGATAAGCAATGTTCCCTACAGTCCTGTTTCAACTTTTCAAAGTTCACACTCTCGGATTCACCAATTTATCACAAAACTTAATTGCACAAAGTTGCTTTAAATTCTGATGCTCCATTTTCGTATCACACAGCAAAACCACAACTGATAGCGATGTTGAAAATAATGTGTTGGATGAACGGAGTTGAAACTCGGACTGAGCATGTGAAAGGGTTGAACAAACCGGTCTAGCACAGACCGGTGTACACAGCGTTGCCAGATCGCTCGCAGTGTTGCCAATCTCATTACTTTCCTCACACACGTCGTGTATGGAGGCTATGGAGCGTACACAGGGACACGAGCGCAGTCACGACACGGACGTTGTTGTGTTTGGCAAAATCACTTGGTGGAGGAATTTCTGTAGTATACGGAGGAAGATTACTATAATTCGATAGATATTATTGGTAATTGTGACTCAGCCTATGGTTGCGTGGCTGTTTTGCCTCGCGCTGGTTGTTGGTGTGTCGCTGATTGTCGTGTCTATTCTGTTCAGTGGCCACGGCATTCCCTTGAGCCTGGAAGCGACTGCCAGCTCGTGGTCGTCTCCGCTCTTCCCTGCACTGTTCCTGATTCCTCGACCAGTATCTTTTCAGTGCTCATCATCGGTATTCGCCCTGTACACTCCCAGCACCCTCCTCCTGTCTTACAGTGACTACTTATCCAGTTCCTTTGTTATATCAGTTACTGATTGCGTCCGGTTGTAATTTTCACCGACAATCTAGTTGCTCTTCTTTGCTCGCCCTCCGACTCCTGTATGTGATACCCACACTTGGGGGTCCCACATTACACCGCCATAATGAAGTTCAACGCTTTGAGGCCCATGAATCCTGTCCAGTGGAATATTACAGACGCATTTCTATATTTACAGTTAACTGAGTGTGTTACGTGTGCATATGCATGTAGGCGGCGTTTTGCCAGTTTTCGGACTGACGTCATGCGAGAGGAGAGCGGAGTAGAAGCGACTCGGGCCGACAGGCCGAGGCTCGTCTTATTCTGACTGCTTCTCGCCATTTCTACGATGAACACGAAAAAAAAAAAAGATTAGCGCGTATGTGGGAAATTGTGTTTTACACTCATGAAAAGGGCTCGTGGAAACTATGAGATAATTGCGGAAGGTTTCAGAGATGCAAGATTTCGAGTGGTTTTCCCGTATTATGCTGTCCTAACTGCGCCAAAAAAAAAAAATGACGGTTTCCCAAACACCTTCGAGCTGACGCAGTTTCCTAATCTTAAGATTGATTCGTGAAGACCATCTTCTGGCAACTGACAGCGACGCTGGAAAACTGTGTATGGGACATGGTCGCTTATTTAAAGAGAAGATATGGCCACGCTGCTCTGGAGCCCAGCAAGTGCCGACTGGAGAGCAGCGCGGGCTGTCCATTGGAACCGCATTCGTCAGAGTATCGTCCGATTTGACGGCCAAGCAGTTCGCCCGATCAACCTCGTCCACTGCGGCCGAATGACTTATATAGCCGATCCGGGGTGTTTTTATAAAATGTACAGTGACTTACATTTCGTAATAGTGGGCTTTACCTTGCCCTCGCGGAATATTACAAGAGTCAGGGCCGTGTTTAGGATGTGTAGACCCTTGGGCTGAACCTTTAATGCACGTCCTGCCCCGCAATTATTTTGAAATTCAACCTCAACTTTTATAGTTATTTTCTAATCAAAGTTCTAAAATAAACATTTGACATTAATTATTTAACTGTACAACATTTTAGTATGTCTTGTCTAGAAGAATGTAGTATTGTTGATATAAAAGGAAAACAACTGAAAACCATTATAATATTCAATACAATTTATTGACACCGCTCTGAAAATTATAGAAGAAAAGGAATGCGTAGTTGAGAAATTTCGCAAAACTTAGTATTTCAATTTAAAAATAAATGAACCTACAAGAAAAAAAAAAGGTACAAAAAGAAGAATTGTAAGAAACTAACAAATTTTGTTTTTGTGATGTGGCCTACATAGCCTATACCTAAATGCGGTCCCGAAAAGAGTGATAACTCATAATCGTTTGAGAATATTCCAGTAAGAAATTCAATAATTTACTATACAAATTGTTAGTAAAATATTTATTATAACTGCGTAGATGCACTTACATTAACGGTGCTTTCCGTAGATATTTTTATTAAAATATTTAAAGTGACTGCGTACCACAACAATTTATGATATAATTTAAAAAATACAAATGAAGATCAATTAAAAGATGAAAATTTATTAGGAACGCAATATGCGTTTGATATACGGCTGATTACATTCGACTTATCCCATTTCAATGGGATTGGTCCGTCGCTCGGCCGTATTCGGCTGTATTCGGCTGAACAGGTCGTGTCCATTGGATGCCTGGCAATGCCTTCACCTGCCTAGGGATTAGACGGTCATATTCGGCCGAATTCAGTCGGTCGGACGAATTCGCTGCCAGTGGTCGTCCGGCCTGAGAGTGAGCTTTGCTTGCTCGTCGCGGCAGAGCGCGGTTAGTTCTGCGCGCGACAGTGTCCTCAACAGAATCCCGCGAGCGTCGTCTCCCACCGCGCTTGTGCGTTTGAAGCTGGATGGTCGCCGGTTCGATGCGGTAGAGGGGAAACATTAGAGCTGTATCAAACGTAAGTATTCCTTACTGAGTGACGAGTACATCGACTGACTCCAAGTACCGAAACGGTACTCGCATAGTCACTTCGTTACTCGCATTTGTCGCATGGCTGTCAGTTTGATTGGATAAACGAACAGATACGACGCATCGTGCGGGAACTGGAACGGTTCGCGCAGCGACTAAATGAATCTGGACGAGAGAAACAACATTTCAACATCGTGCGTCACGTATTTCTTAGATTTTGTAGTTGAAATTCGTTTCGTTACGAACGAAGATGTGCAAGTGCAAACACATTGCGCGTACATTATGTTAGTATAATACAATATTAATATAAATTGTTGTTATTTTGAAAAGATAAAGAATTATTTTGTAGCTATGTTTTTCTTTTACATTTGAATTTGCGAGACACAATTTCTAAAAAGAAAACTTGGATAGATAACATAACATGGTTATTGCTTTTTTGTTGATCATACCTTAGCTAGATTTTATTAATTCCAAACATTTATGAACTACATTTATTCTAAGATGCGGTCTTCTAACTTCTATTTCATATTTTACCTAAACGTACTTTACTAAATGAACACTTTATTTAAACTTTACAACGTACGACTGAACTCGCTCGTAACCCGTACGCGGCGTGACTGGATGCGATGCTTCGTGCTAGCGCTCGATTGCACCACAAGTAACGAGCAACGAACGATTCGATGGTAACGAATACACGAGGGTGCATAACAACAGCGGAAGACTCGGCACTACAACTGTTCGACGGTGCTACATTCGTCGGGGTTGGTGTATTGGGGCGCGGGGACTACTTTGAAATGTAAAGGTAAGTATTTCAGATTTTTCAGCGTCACTCCTGGCTAGCTAGCTAGGAAGCCATTCTCTGCCATAAATTTTTGGTAGTGTATTACGGAGTGTGTTGTCTCTCGACATTTACTCCACCGTAGTAAGATGTGGTATGACGTATCTTTAGGTTTGTCTTCGCTTGTGGCGTTATCTGTTCATATTGCGGACATTTCGACACTGTTGTCGAGATTGGTTAGTCTTCCGATGAGTTTCGTCAGCAAGTCAACGATAACCGTCAGTTTGGGGCCCCATTTATCTGCGGCCGGCCGTGAGCTTCCCCGAGCGGAGCCCCTGCTGGCTGCCTCGTGTCTTGCAGAGGCTGGACGAGGCGTGTTGTCTGCGTCTCGGCAGGTGAGATGGCGGTCATGGTGGACTGCAGTCTTGCCCTCTGTGCACGGTTCAGCCCCAATCAGGTCTTCCTGCTGGGCGGTCGGTCTGATGCGTCGTCGCGCTGCTTGTCTGCGGGAGTTTCTCAGGCGCTGCTGTTCTGGACACCCCCGAAAGCAGGCTGCATGGGGCCCACCACAGTTGCAGCAGGTGGTCTCATGCTTCTGTATTGTACAGTGTTGTTGTAAATGATCTCCACCCCAACGGACGCACCTAGGCTTGGCGGTGCATTGCCGCGCGTCATGATGAACCCTTTGGCACCTGTAACATTGCACAGGTCTTGGAGTAGGCTTCTTCCTTTCCGTGTTGGTTGCCGTGTTTCTTGAGGTTTGGGCAACGAGGTGTCCTGCTGCAGCAGGCATAGCAGGAGTACCCAGTTACGCTGGCATGCAACTAGTAGTGGTGGCACAGGCCCCTGTTCCTAGGCAAAGACCTGTACTTCCATCGAACTGTCCGCTTCCATCAGTCCCGGATCCACAGGGCCCGGGCGAACTGGAATAACCGCTCGCGTTGCCGGAATTTCTGCGGGTAGCTGCTGAATAGTCGTACGCGACGGTGCATCCTCTGGAGCGACGCGCTGGCCTCCGCCGTAGTAGTTCTTAGCGGTCTCCTAGATGTCTTCTTCGCCTTTCCCATGGTTGCGATAGATGGCGCTCTGCGCTGATGACTCGAATACGTCTTGACGCAGTCCGCTTCAACTAGGAAGTGTGCCTCGACTGCGTCACTCCTGGATCCCGCCCATATAGACCTCTGTAACTTATTAGTTTATTTTTCGCCACCAAAGTGTGGTATTGTTCGCTTCCGGTTGACCACAGTGTGTTTGTTTTCATTAGCGATGCAGTCTGAGTTCAATAATTTAACAGTTAAAAAGCTGAAGTAATTATTTTTTAAACCCGGAACACGTAATCTGTGGAAGTATACTAAGCTAAAATTGATTAACAGGTAAGGATTAACAGCATCACGGCAAATTAAACCTTCAATTCGCCGTTTAATTTTGGCCTGTTGCCGGCGTTTTACTCCTCGTTTCGAACTGCTTGAAATCATTTTAAAATTATAATTGTCTTCATTTTAGGCCAAACTTTTTTACTTATTGTTTTTAGAATAGTTTTTGCATTTTATTTACAGGTAATATACTAGATAAGAACTCCTGAACATCTGTCAAACACTCTTTGAAGTTGAACTTGTCCAACTGTATGGGGCGCTAATGACCCCGATGTCGACGCGCCCTAAAGCAACAACAACTGTATGTTAATTTCGCAAAGATTGGTTTAACGAGTTTCGTGCCGACACTGAAAATAAATTTTTGATCTTCCACGAAGTTTCGTAATATTAGCCATAAGTTTTTTATTCCCTTTTATGAGTTTTAAAGATCGGTCCTTGCTGGTCGTCCGCAAAATGTGCGTCAATTAAAGGCATATTTAATTTTAGAACCGTTTCACCGGTTTTAACTAGTGGTTGTTTTTTACCTTCCTGTAAAATGCTGTTCATATTATGAATTGTTCAACATACAAGAAAAATTTTAATTGCAACTTATTTTTCTCATCTCCTACATATTAAAAAAAATCGCATGAATATGATTGCATTGGCCAAACTACGAGAGTGAGTGAAATGAAAACCTTAAATATTTTTTTAAATATTATTTATTGTGCAGAAGTGGTACAAAGCTGTATCACTTTTCAACATTATCTCTCCCACGCTCAATGCAAGTCCTCCAACGCTTACAAAGTGCATAAATTCCTTTAGAAAGAAATTATTTTGGTAGTCCGCGCAACCACTCATGCACCGCGTGGCGTACCTCTTCATCAGACCGGAACTTCTTTCCTCCCATTGCTTCTTTGAGTGGTCCAAATATATGGAAATCACTTGGGGCAAGGTCTGGTGAGTATGGTGGATGTGTAAGACACTCAAAATGCAGGTCTGTGATTGTTGCAACAGTAACGATTCTTGCAATTAAGCCATCACCTTCTCGTTCAAAGAGCCGAAGAAGTTCTTCACAATCATCAACACGTCGTTCTCTCATTTCAGGAGTCAGCTGCCGTGGCACCCATCTTGCAGACACTTTGTGAAACTGGAGCACATCATGCACAATGTGGCGTGCTGAACCATGACTAATCTTTATACATGCTGCAATGTCATTCAGTGTCACTCGGCGGTTTTCCATCACTATGGCTTCAACTGCTGCAATGTTCTGTGGAGTCACAACTCGTTGTGCCTGACCTGGACGAGGAGCATCTTCCACTGGAGTCACACCATTTGCGAACTTCCTACTCCATTCGTAGACTTGCTGCTGTGACAAACATGCATCACCGTACTGAACCTTCATTCTTCGATGAATTTCAATAGGTTTCACACCTTCACTAGTCAAAAATCTAATAACAGAACGCTATTCTTCCCTGGTGCAAGTCTCAAGTGGGGCAGCCATCTTTATACTGATACTGCGACGGTATTTGTGCATCTGCACAATGCTGCCAGTTACAGGCCAATCTGCACGCTGCTTGTAGCACGCTTACCAACTTACAGGATAACGGCGCGAAATTTCGATTTTTTTATTACAAATTTAAGGTTTTCATTTGACTCACCCTCGTATTTTATACTTTTTTGTCACTTATATATATTTTCAGTTGACCTAGACTATTTTCAAAGTTAATTTTCTCATAAAATGTAGCAGAAAAATGTAAACAATCCACAGCAAATGAAGGCTATGTTGTCGTAATATAACCACAACTACAATCCGTTTTAGCAAAATGACAATTACGCACTCGGGTCGACTTGGATGGAGTTTTTCCATGCCGCAGTTGTATAACCCACCGCTTTCACCGGTCTTTATCTTCGGAAAAAACTGAGACGCTTATTTTTCACCGAAATCGCCAAACCACCTTAGATGCAACGAATGACCGACGTAATTTTAATAAACCTCGCAGCGACGACAGTACATGTAAACACAGTGCTAGAGCGCACGACGTTTCGGTGGTCATGTTTTTTTTTTTTTTTTTAAATGGCATTTGGCTACTGGGCCATACAGCCAGCTCAATGTGATTTGTTGCTATCAAGTATTGACACAAGGACACTACAACACAACACTAAACACCCATGCCCTCGGGCGCTACGCTACCGAGGCCGGCGGTGGTCATGTTGAAGTATACTGCCAACGCGGTGATTACGAACTGCCGCGTGCAGGGGAGCTCACGATGCTCAACAGTGTCAGCGTTCTACAAACAATAAATTCTTTACCTGGAAGACTGCACAATGTTGAGATGTGAAAGCGTAATGTTAAAAAGGAAGGCGTTACATGACAAGAGTTGTCAGTCACAGGAGCGAAGTAAAAAGCAAGTGGCGAATGAGAGGCAGTCGAACCAATGAAATGTCCATGCACGTCTTAACATGATATGTGTCAGCATGCGAAAGTTATTTACAGCTTATGTTTACTAGAGAAGAAGGAAATTACAGACGCTATTTCTAACAACACCAGCTCGGAGTTTCGTGACGTCAGCGAACGAAATAAACAAACAAAACACGATATAATTTACACAACCTGCTTCGAATGTGTCTGGGGTTTCATTTAAGAGAGAACGACGTTACTCTCTAAGTTTTCTGTTAACTGACTGTACGTTATATGGGTTACTAGCAACATACTCAGTGAGTCTTCGAAATACTGCCCAGAGCAAAGAAAGAGACGGAAAGCCTAATTTTTTTCTTCCACCGAATACCGCCAGCTGCTGTTTTTTCGTAAGACAGCAAACAATGTATGTTTAGATTATTTTGTTATTATGAATAATTTCCCAACATTGTGAATAAATCTTGAGGATTGTATTCCTTGAGAACACAGCTGTTCGGTCACTAAGTAAAAACTGATCAAAAGGTATTTCAAAATACTTTATTTACTTTATTCGTCAAAAATAAATAGCAATTTTTTTTATCCAGTTTCAGCAATGAAAATGAATAAAAGGTAACATCGCTTTAAATAGTAAGCGCATTATTGTTTGCCAACACTGCAATATTATCCAGAAGTCGAACAACTGATTAATTACAAAAAATATATTTTTGTTTTTGCGTTACCCCTTAGGTATTTCAAAATGCATTTCGTGCGGTGGAGTGTGCATGGAACATTCTTTTCACAATCTCAACTACTAGAATAGTCTGAAGCTTCGACAGCGAAGCCGATGCATATGGTAGAGCGCAGTCTGGAACGTTCCGACTCCCTGCGTTTCCATCGGTCCGCTGTTGTATTGATGTTCCCTGTCTGCGCCTCATGCCACAAGGTGATTACATGTTCATCCCACTCAAATACTGAATATATAAATCTAACGTTCGCAGCTCTATCTTTTTTTCAATAGCATTATTAACTGTTCCCCAAAATAATTTCGGGTGATAGTTTGATTAATTATGATTGAGCCAAAGACAGTAAAATATTAATCAACAAAATGTGACACGGAAAGCCTACGGTTTCTTACTACCTACATGTTGTCGGTACCACCATCTTCTGGAAGAGGCTCAACGATAATGTTTTGCAGCTACTCGTGGCTTGGATTGTAGTTGGAACTCTGTACTGCTCGACTGGGCTGGTTGCTCGCTCTGGGAAGACGGATGCCGCGTGGAGTGTTGTGCTAGTCCTGTTTGTTTTAACTGGAAGGTAACGGAGCTCCGGCGATTCATCCCGACGCTCGCGGCGTTCCTAACAGACCACTTCATCTCACCGCAGCCTGCAGAATATCATCCCAAGTTCCCAGATCAACATCCTACGCACCCTCAAATAATATTTCAGGATATCATTAATCTAAACTAACAGTTTGTGATTCTATTTTTTAATTAAACCGATAAAACTGCGAGACAATGTTTCAGTTTCAAATGGGGACTGTGCAAAGCATCCACTGTTTCAAGGAAGTTAGCAAATTCGTGAATCTCACACTTACAAGGTACGGGCCATCTGCCACCATAACGTAACTCTGGTTTCCAGTGACGAAACTTACTTTTTTAATTTATGGCTTTACGCCTCGTCGACGTCGAGGTCATTAGAGGCGGCATGGGACTGGAGACAAGGAACGGGAAGGAATTCGGCCATGGCATTTTGAATGAAGCATACCGGCATTCGCCTGGAGTGACTTGGGGAAACCGCGGAAAACCGAAATCTGTGTACCCGGGCGGGGATTCGAGCCGGCGTCCTCGAGAATGCGAGGCCAGAGCGCCAACCAGACACCCACCACGGGAACACGTGGGTTCAGGAATTAGGTGTTGAGTTGTTCTCCTTACTATGTGGAACAATGCGAGGCCAGAGCGCCAACCAGTCACCCACCACGGGAACACGTGGGTTCAGGAATTAGGTGTTGAGTGGTTCTCCTTACTATGTGGAACAACGCGTTGATGGGCACTACGTGTGAGGGCTGTATCACCGAAGAGGGTGTTTAAAACCAAAAAACTAATAAGTCGGTCGTAGTATAGAAATCGCCTTAGTTTTGTCTTAGCAAATGCTGACGCCCACACACTTTTTTTCCGTGATCGATATCGAACCATTAAATCAAAAAATACTAAACAAATATATAGACGCCTGATGGCCGTGATGGTTATCAGAGGCGGAACAGGAACTCTGGCATGGCATTTTGGAGGAACCAGCCCCGGAATTTATGTCTAGTGATTTCGGGAAACCATGGAAAACGGAAAGGAAGTTGACCGGACGAGGATTCGAACCCGGGTCCTCCCGAATGCCAAGCCCGAGCGATAACCAAGCGCAACATAAGGAAGACGCGGACGGCGTCGTATTTTTAGCATTTTTTGTTTCGCTTGAACTCGTGAGTGAAGCAGCGGGCAGCAGACAGTCAGTTGGATGTTGATCGTAACCTTGTCGTGTACTTCTCAGCTTGCGGAGCCATAGTTTATTGCGAACATAGCGTAGAATCGATTCGTCTCGCTGCCCTTCTATCGGCGGCTGTTGGCTAATCTTACGATGTTGTGTCGTCCGGTATTTAAGATCAACTGGCGAAGTGTCTGAGATAACACGCCAAGATAACAGCATGGTACGGCAGCAGTTTATTGCAGTTAAAAACCTCCATCAGCTCTATTGAATAAATTGCACTTAGCGCCCTAAAAAACTGAAAAAATGTCGAAATTCTTGTATAGCAGCAAGTACCGACATGTTCTTCAGAACCAGAAGTGAACAAGAAACAGCGTACGACTGTGAAGTTCTTGGCAGCACTATACATGAAACAAACATTTTTTGTCGTTTGATAGAATATGTAATGGAAATCACTCGAAAGATAAAGTAAACTTGTTGTGTTTAATGTTGTGATTTCTTTCTCTGAACTGTTCCACTGGTCGTATTTCAGTCATCAGCGTCAGTCTTATTAGTTATTACTCACTCGAGTTCATGTAACTTGGCAGGCGTGGCAACCAAGCTCCGTCTGGCTCTAGGATTCCATCACATTGCCCCACACTCTACCTTACCACCACCTCAGACTGTATCACATCCACCACACACGTCACTCCCCCGCCAACAGAAAATCACACACAACCTCAACACTGCCAATTTATGTTCGATTCGCCTTTCCACACTTTCTGATCAGCCGGTTTGTATTATAAAACTAGCTGACCCCGCAGACGCTGCGTGTCAAAATCTCAATAAATTTGTTTCTCATCGTTTTGTGAATTTGTAGAAAACTATTGATATGTGTAAACAAGGTTACAATGAGAAAAAAACGTTTTTATGAGTAATCATTATATTTAATAACGGTTGTGTCCACAGATATTCAGCTTCAGGAGGAGTACATTCAGAAGTACGCCAATGGAAAATTTTACTTTTGTGATTAATTCTATCGACAGTACACCGATGAAATGTGTGATGTCGTCGAATGTGATCGACTTGGAACCATGTGGTTTCGTTCAAAAATTTAATTCGCAATTGAGTTAAGATAGAATTTGATACTAACCAAATTATTTATATTGTTATATTAAATTTAGAATCTCAATTAATATCGAGGTGTTTGATTTACATTTCAATCATGGTACCACCAAACCGGTTTTGATTGTTTCGTAGATCTTCCATCGTTCGATCTAATACCTCCAAGAACTTTTTATGTTCCACCGTACATTAATTCCAAACGATCAATTTGAATTGCTGCAAAAAACTTCGTCGCACAGTTCTTCGAAAGGTTGCACGCTGGAGTTTCATTGATTTGCACATTCAACGTCAGCTTGGATGCTGAATGAGCTGTTTGACCCGCTTCCAACAATGTAGCTGCAATTCGTAATGAAGCAAGTGCAAGTGCAATTTCATTCTGCGAGCAAATCGTTGCCAAAATCAGTGAAATCAAAAAAGTTTTTCCAGCTTCGCCAGGAGCGTCCAAGAAGAAATCCCTCTCCTTCCATCGTTCACAACTTCCATGACAGCGTCGTGCGCATACGTTGGCTGCCGATTCAACAGCGGAACTGAATCTCGCAGTGCGTCACAATCATTGTTTATCGCGTTTCGACTCTTGGCAAAATGCATCGAGCATTGAACGACTGGGCGCTGTCATTGAGGTAATACCTTGTTCGATATCATCAAGCCCATGTCCTCAATTATTACCAATGGAACAGAAATAAAAAAATAAAAAATTTGTTTTCACAGATCACGAAACATTGCAAAAATAAAATAAAAGGTAATTTTAATTAAGGCTGAAATACGTTTTTCCAGATTTTTCTCCAGATCTACAAGTATTTCTTTAAATAGAAAACATTCAATTGAGTTATTTCCATCCCGAGAGCATAACGAACAAAACAAAAAAAAAGATATGCATCGTTCGAGTCGTGAGTTGTGCTATTGAGTTCTTACAAAATTTCCATCGTGAAATGCACTTTCAGTTTTACACGAATTTTTGGTGCAGCTTTTCAAATTTTTCTGTCTCAAAAACCTAATTCGGACTATTACGAACATTTAAAAGAAAATTGTCCAAATCTGTACCATATAAAAAGTAATTTCAGTTTTTTGGGGAATTTATCATTTTTCTCGGCAAATTTTCCAATTTTTGTTTCTCTGGATATCTTATTCGCACTATCGCGAATATTTTATTAAAAAATAGGCAGATCAGCTCATAGAAAAGTACTTTCAGTTTTCCAGAATTTTCCCATTTTCATGGCAAGTTTCCCAATTTTTCTTTTTTTGAAAACCTTATTCGGACTGGTACGAACATTTAAAAAAATATATCCAAATCGTTCTAGCCGTTCTCAAGTGATGGGCTTAAAAACGATCAGCATTTCATTTTTACTTATATGGATTATTTGAAATGCCGGTATTGCCTGTGCTAGTAGTAACAACTTGTTCTGGAAAAGTTTCTAAGGAAAACAAATAACGTTTAATTATTATCTTTTTAACTGATATTTTTCGTGATGTGGTTAAACTTTCTCTGCTTAGATTCTTGAAGTATTTACCAAAGGTACTTTTTAATTAAATAAATATGATTTTCAAATCATAGAAACTTCTATTGTTATGAAAATGTTTATAACTAAAGTATAATTTGATATATTTCGTGATTCTTTACGTTTCATGTCAATTTTCTTTGTCTTCAATAAACTTTGCTACTTCTGTGAAATTTTTTTTTAGGTTATGTTGTCAATTGGTTCCAATAACCGTTGAAGAGAATACAGCGTGAATATCGGACGTTGTTCGGCATATTTGAATTTCTGCGTCTAGTCGTTGTAAATAAACGAAACGCAATGTGTCAATTCAAACGGAAGTCGCATTATAATTTTTTATATCTCTGTTTATATCTTTGTCTGTTACACAATATAAAATTGTATTTCAGTTGGCGCCGCTGGTGCGCTTGCTTTTAGCAGTGTACGTGTAAATAAAATCAGGTGCAGTTGCTTACTTCAGATGTATAGTTCCTTTTAACAATGAAGACGCAAATGAAATGAACGCAGTGTTTTACTTGAAGCTTCCTGCTCAGCCAAGCGAGGGTTCGAGCCTCACGTGGCTGCTCAGTGCACACGTCAATGCAATACACTGCAAGCTCAAAACAAAGTCTATTACACGTAACCGGTGTTTGTTGTAACTGTTTTTGTATGCCTTAACGCCGTACGCGTTTCGCCTCTCATTGAGGCATCATCAGCGACGAATCTATTTTAAAATTTTACATTGAGTTTACAAACTTATTATATGATGTTTGACATAGATTCAACATCATATAATAAGTTTGTAAACTCAATGTAAAATTTTAAAATAGATTCGTCGCTGATGATGCCTCGATGAGAGGCGAAACGCGTGGGGCATTAAAGCACACAAAAACAGTTGCATTGGCGTTATCATTTAATTTATTGAGCAACTGCGGAAAAATGGCGCACAACAACACTGCATTGAGTTTATGTTTGTCCTACTCTCGAAGAACTAATATCCCCACACTCAGAGTCAGGGAACAAAGTGTTTAGTTGCTGTTTGTTTGTGTGATGTAACCCTCCTAGAACGTAATTTACAAACTCAGAAAACACATATCGCTCTCTGATGTGGAGTGTGTTTGGCTGAGAGGCTGCCGCGTGTATTGTTCTCCCCCAGTGAGTCGCCGTCAATTAGATCAGCGGCTACCCGTCACTGCGCAGCACGTCGTAAACAGGGATCCCCCTGCTAAGCTTCCACGTACTTTACTGGTCCGCATACAAATACCGCACTCTACCACAATATACAAGGACGCTTGTTTCGGCTACGGAATTAGAAGCTGTTTGCGTGTAGTCTTGCCGATGCACCTAGGCCAGACAACACAATCGCACAGCAGGGTTGGCAGGTCGCTTGAAGAAGATCATAGTAGAGATGGGTAGGTCCGGATGGATGCAGTTCCGCGGACCCGTATCACTTGCGCTAGGGATGGATGTACATCCGAGAGCTTGTCGGATCTGCTTCCAGCCGGACCTGTAACAGCGCCACAGTTCTCGCGTGGCCGAAGGTTGAACCACGGCCGGACCTGCAACGCGGAGCTGGAACGCAATTTTTCATTACAGTTCCGATTTGAAATCTATGTTCTGAAGAGTTTAATGTCATTTACTGTACGATTCGATTACAGTTCTGTTTAAAGATAAGATTATAAATGAAAAACTATTTCTTAATGGCTGACTACTAGTAGATAATTACAATAACTATTAAATGTCAATGGGTAGTTAAAACCTGGTAGTATTTTCTTATTGCTCAGGTTCATGCTTGTAAGGTGAGGAGTGTTTTACGTGCTAAATAAGAATGGACTTATAATTTAACTTGTGATTTTAATCCGTTGCAGTCTTATTAAACTTTTAACGTTCAGTTTGATTAATCACAAAGTCTCTAGAATTTTTAACTTTCTCAATTCTGATGGCTTAAGGAAAAATTAGATAATACATTTAACATCTCTTTATTGCAGAAACACGGTTCGTATGGTTTCCAAGGAACATTATACATATCTATACTAATATTATAAATGCGAAATTAACTCTGTCTGTCTTTATGTCTGTTTGTTACATTTCTTGTGCTAAACGGATATTCCGATCATGATGAAATTTGACATGGAGATGCTGTTTGACATTAGGATCGAGATGGGATACTATATTATGTATAGATAAGAACATATTGTCATTAAATTATGAAGACTATCTAACTGTGAAAGACAAATGCATAATATCTAAGTGTATTTGTAATGCGCATCTGTGTGTGGCCTTGATAGGATAGCGTAGTGGTATCGCGATTGCTTTTTAAAGAAAACTTCAGCGTGGCTTTGGGTTCAAATCCCACTGGCTGCATATATTTTTATGAATTGTTTTTCATAGTTTGAGCCAAGCCTAGGATTTTAAAGTAAGGATACCATGTTCTGGCAAGCCTTTGGCGGTAAAATAGTGCCCTAAGCGTTTACTTTATTTACGGTATACTGGTTCCACAGTTAGTTTTTGCGTGATCTAAACTAATAATATCGTATATGCGAAAGTGAGTTTCCATATTTTTTTTGCGTTTTGACGACTATATGTGTATACCGGTGACAAGGAAATACTTTGTATATTTAGGAACGAAATAGGATACTTTTTTTTCCGATATGAGTAAGTTTTAGTCATGAGGCAGGTTCGAAGGTAGAATGGTATATCGATGGTGTTCCCGTTATATTATGCCGACTCAGTGTTGTTTGGGACATCTTAGATAATTTTCAGCTTTATATATCCAATTCTAGCAATCAAATCCTAAATCCACGCGTACAATGTCGCGGGTAACAGCTAGTAATGTATATATAAATATGATTATGTGGCATTATTGCGAGCGACTCTGCTGACCGCTTTTACAGCAATATTTTATAATCCAACATTGGAAAAAAAAAAAACCTTCACATCCAGCCGTTTCTAGAACGTCTAACAATGGCTCAAACAATTGGTTATTATTACTAAGAATTAAATCTTGCTTAAAAATACTTTAAACTAAATTGGAAATAAAATTGCTAAGAAATTAAAAGTTTTTGAAATTGCACAAAATAGAATAAAGATTTTGAAAGCACCAAAAACACGTTACGGTAGCTGGCAAAACTTAAATATTACTGATTAATTAAAATGCATTGTATCGCACTCGATTTAGCACTCACGACAATGTTTTATTCATTCAATCAAAACAGTTTCAGAAAGTATAAAGAGGAAAACACTATACATAATATAAGAACAAATCTCACGTAATTTCTCGCTCACAATTTAAAATAAGTTATACTTGCAATTTTGTTTTTTGTTCATTTATAATACACTGTTTCTTATGTTGGTATATTGTGGAAAGGCAATAATTATCTCAAAATGTTGAGTCTTGAATAATTTCATTTTTAGTAAAAAAAAAAAAAAAAAAATTAACAAAAAATTTCGATTTTTAAAAAAAATTTTTTAGTAGTATTTAAACATTATTAAGAAATTCATTTTATTCTTATAGAAGACCACAGAAATTTTAGATGAACATGATATAACTCATACTGCAGTTCTCCTTGGTCGGAGTTGTATCCACCATACGCTCGATTGTAGGTTCGGACCCATACAGCTCCGCCGGACATGTATTACTGGATGTAGGTCCGTACACATCCAGTTCCACCATACACTCCGCCCGCCCGATTGTAGATCCGGACCCATGCAGTTCCGCCGGACACGTAATGGATGTAGGTCCGTACACATCCAGTTCCGCCGTACACATCCAGTTCCACCGTACACTCCGCCCGCCCGATTGCAGAGCCGGACCCATACAGGTCCGCCGGACACGGAACCTGGATGCAAATCCGCAGCGCTGGATGTACATCCGGACCCGAATCCTTTAAAATCTCGGACCTGCCCATCTCTAGATCATAGGCATGGGTCGAAACGTCGGGTGTCTGGACGCAGCGGAGTTACATTACGACTACTGCGCCTGCAGAAATCCACTTGAAGCGACCGCAAGCTCTCTCTATATCGCTTTGTTGTCTCTGACACAAGTAATTAACCGACTTCAAGAAAGGAGGAGGTTCTCAATTCGTCTGATTATTTTTTTTTTTTTTTTTTTTTCAGCGATATCTTCGCCAATTTTGAACCGATTTAAATGAAATTTTTATAGTGGATAGAGTATACCACCAAAGTGGTCCCATATGAATTTCATTGAGAAACCACCCCTTCTACCCTTTACACCCCTTTACACCCCTTTACACCCCTTAACTTTTATACAAACCCACACTTTTTATCAGATTTTGATAGAACTTTGGAAATGTATAGCAAAAAACAAAAACAGATAAATACTGTCAACTTTTGGTTTGAAAACACCGAACCCCTCTCCCCCTATCCACCCCTTAATTTTTGCCAATGTTCGTTATACAAAGATAAAGTCAACACCATTTAACTGATCTCCATTAAAGTTGGCACATACATGTAATTTTTCATGGAAAAGGTTTCTGACCCAAAATAAAAAAAATAAAAAAACACCCCTCTCCCCCTTTACACCCCTTAATTTTTATACAAACCCACATTTTTTATCCGATTTCAATTTAGCTTTGGACATGTATAGTCAAAAATAAAGAGAAAAATGCTGTCAACATTTGGTTTGAAAAAAACTGAAAGCCTCTCACCCTATCCACCCCTTAATTTTTGCGAATGTTCTTTATACAAAACTATAGTCGACATCATTTAACTGATCTCCATTAAAGTTGTCATATACATGTAATATTTCATGGAGAAGGTTTCTGAACAAAAATAAAAAAGCCACCCCATCTCCCGCTTTACACCCCTTAATTTTATAGAAACCTATATTTCATATCTGATTTTGATTGAAATTTGCCAATGTATACTTTCAAACAAACAGAAAAATCTTGTGAACATTTGGTCTGCCAAATCTCAATCCCTCTCCCTCCTACCAACCCCTTAATTTTTGTCAATGTTTTTTTTTATAAAAATCTACAGTCGCCACCATTACTATGAAAGTTGGCGCTTTTATGTATTTTTTCACAAGGAAGTTTGCAGACCAAAAAATAAAAAACCACCCCCACTCCCCATTAAACCGTGTAATTTTTATACAAACCCATAGTTTTTATCCTGTTTAGATACAACTTAGCAAACTTTTACTGTAAAACAAAGAGCAAAATAATGTCAGCTTTTGTTTTGCAGAAACTGAACCCCTTTCCCCATTTCCGCCCCTTGACTTTTGTCAATTTTCTTTTTGATAAGCTACAGTTGACACCATTTGACCGATCTTTATGAAAGTTGGAACATATATGTATTTTTTTATGGAGAAGATTTCTGACCAAAAATTTTAAAAAATTACCCTAGCACCCCTTTTACATCCCTTAATGTTTGTACAAAAACCTCATTTTAATCCTATTTCGGTGTAACTTCGCATGTGTATACTTTAAAGCAAATAGAAAAAGAAACATACTACTCAATTATTTTGACAAAAACACAAACCATATTCCCCTTTCTACCCCTTTAATTACTGTCAATGTTCATTATATAAAGCTACCGTTTCTATCTGATTTTGAAGGAAGTATGCAGATGTATACTTCAAAACAAACAGAAAAATACTGTCTGCATTTGGTTTAGAAAAGCCAAACCTCTCTTCCCCTTTCCACCCCTTTAATCTACACAAAGCACAGTTCCTATCTGATTCTGAAAAAAATTGCACACGTATACTTCAAAAAATACATAAAAATTTTGTTTATATTAGGTTGCAGAAGCCCAACCCCTCTTCCCTTCTACCCTCACCCCTCCTAATTTCCAATGTTCTTTATAGATAACTACCGTTTTTATCAGATTTCGCTGAAACACTGCAAATGTATACTTAAGAACAAAGAGAAACATTCTGTTTACAAAATGCAACCGCTCACGTCCCTTACCCCATTTAATTTTTGTACATGTTCTTTACACAAAGCTACAGTTTTTATCTGGTTTCGATGGAACTTTGCACATGTATACTTTAAAACTAAGAGAAAAATGCTGTCCACATTACCTTAACAAAAAACAAACTACTCTTCACCTCCACACCACTTAATTATTTTTTTATACACGCCTAAAAATTATATATGATATCAATAGAGATTTACAGATGTATACTTTAAATCAATCAGAAAAGACAGTCTACATTTGGTATACAAAAGCCCAATCCCTCTTCTCCTTCACCCCCATCATTTATAATTTCCAACGATCTTTACAAAATCCACAGTTTTAAGTACCGTTAAAATCAATTAAGCTATTTTTAAGTCATTGCAGAATATTTATAAAATGTATGTGTCATATTGTCTCAATATGTACTTCAGATTTCAACTTGAACCCCGAGCTTTTACGTTGTGAAAACAAATTAAATATCTATATTTTCTGTGTGATGCCGGTACGAACAGATATATTCCAGAGACAGACTTGAGTATGTGGTATGTATTAACGTCCAGTTGTTACATGTTTCGATTATCGAGCTGCAGCTTTAATAGATGTTATGATTAGATCGAAACACAGCCTGGACCAAAATGTAAACTGACATTCCTTAAAACTGCATCCAATTCACCCCATTCTAAAAGTTGTTGTAAAGATAGATTTAAAAAAAAAAAAAAAAAACATTCGCTTTAATCACTGAGCTACCAGGAAGTTCGCAAAAAGAGAACTGCTGCGGCATGCGGCATATTTAAATACAAATTAACTATATTATCACTAAACATTTTAAAATAAAATAATTTTTAAAAAAATATAAAAACCGCCTTCAAAAAAGGGCAATAAAAATTTTAAAAAAACTTTATACCTTGCTTAGAAGAAAGTAAATCTAAGTGGACAATATTTTACATTACTGTTATTGAAATTTTCACATTAATTAGTTATTTTTGGAGTCGGTGACAACCAAAACAAGAAAAACAAAAAGATAAAAACAATAATACATAAAAAAAATCATGTTACTACTTACCTACAATTAATTCTAGCAACATTTTTCAACAAAACTGAAACGTATAGATAATACACCGATATTATACTAACTATAAAGTATTTACTGAATGATGCAGCCTACCAACTGACACTATAGTGCCAGATATATGCCTGGATGACCAACTAGGCCGAGCCACAGATAACATACCGTTAATTTGTTTCCCTAAGCTGTCTCCCGCAATAAAACTATCTTCCTCACGACATGCTGTAAAATATTTGGAATTTTTGTTCGTACTCTCGGTTCACCTCGAACACCAAATAAAGTTCAGTAATTCGATCTGCGCGATCTGACAGCTGGCACCGACTCCAAAAATAACTAATTCATATAAAAATTTCAATAACAGTAATGTAAAATATTGTCCATTTAGATTTACTTTCTTCTAAGCAAGGTATAAAATTATTTTAAAATTTTTAGTGCCCTTTTTTGAAGGCGGTTTTTATGTTTTTTAAACAATTATTTTATTTCCATTACACTCATATTAGAAGTAGTTTTCCTCCTCTTCGTTGTTCCGTAACAGACAGTTAAACTGACCTCTCCGCAGTCCTGTGTTCTCGAGCACATCCTCGATACACTTACGACAGGTTAAAACCAGGAATGTGAAACGTAAGCGGTGTTTAACTGTAAATAGTCCAAAGTAGAGGTCCCACAACGCGTGGTGGCCTCGCATTCGGGAGGACGCCGGTCCGAATCCCCGTCAGAGCATCCAGATTTGGATTTTCCATGGTTTCCCCAAATCACTTCAGGCGAATGCCGGGATGCTTCCTTCAAAAAGCCATAGCAGAATTCCTTCTCGTTCCTTTTCCCCAGACCAATTTCGCCTCTAATGACCTCGACGTCAGCCAGGCGCAAAGCCATAAAAACAAGAACAGCTCGCTGTGGAGATTCTTAAATAAACAAATTAAATGAATACCGAAAACAAATTGAATCAGAAATCATGACTATCGAGTAATACCGAATACAGACATGAATTGCAATAAACAATTGATTTCGAATTACACGTCGAACGAACATTCAGTACAATAATCCAGCTAAATATCTTTGTCGGCAACCAGGTTCTAAGGTAGCATATTGCTAATGTATTTCTAGGACAGATAAAAATTCATCAATTGGAAAATTGAATACCACTTAAACCCATCCGCCCGCAAGTCGTAATATCGTGCCCGTCTCTCGTAGGAGCGGCTACAGACATACGTTCGTTCCTTAGTATGTTTACTCAGAGTGACACTACACTTTCTGTCGTCTGCTTAGTTCAGGAGTTAACCTTCTTTGAAGGTCACCCACAGTGCCAGGAACACACACGGAGCCCCGCGCTGGCGAATCTGTCAACTTGAAAATGGCGGTGTCGAACTGCGGTGCAATGAAAAGTTATTTCATTGAGCTTTTCCATGCTGTGAATAATTCGTGGGAATTACAAATGGTTATAGCATTTGATGATGTGAGTAAAAAGAAATACACACACTCCATTCCGAATTTATTTATGATTATACGCGCTATTAAATACTGTACATTACGTGAGGGCTGGCTCATGACTTTACGCCTCGTCGACGTCGAGGTCATTAGAGGCGGTAAATGACTGGGCACAAGAAAAGTCATCAACGCTGACTTGAGTAACAGGAATCGTGTGAGGCGAAATACCCGCCATAACCACCGAAGAGGAACGCTACAGACAGAGAATGAATTGAAGCGAAGGAAGACGAATGGGAATAAGAACCGCAGTCCCAGCAGGAACGACTCCAGGGCTGACGACAATGCACATAAGTCCTACATACTGAGCGCTCGCTTTGCTGAGCCCAGTTGCGCCGTGCGCCCGCCACAGCTTCAAATAAAGTACAACTTGTAATGTTATCGCCGTCGATTGCCAACAACTAAACATGCAACACTTCGCTTTCCTCTGTGGCCAGGCGTCATCATCATCATCATTATAGCTCGGGACCCTCACAAGTTTCCCGGCTGTGGTTTAAGAGCCCTCCTGTGCTTCTGTCTTGGTGGTTATAGACGATCGTCTTCCACTGTCTCCTCTCTAGAAAAGTTTCCCTGATCATAATTGATTTCCAGTCCCAGCCTCTTCTCTCTGAGTCCTCCTTCAGTTGGTCTATCCATCAGCTTCTTGGTCATGTAACCTTATATGGCAGTTTGTGTTCTTTCGGCTTAATTCCAGTGCTACAGTTTTTGATGGGTTCAATTTCACTCCATAATCTTCAAACTTAATATTTGACATGGTCAGTTTGTTTTGTATTCCTTCTTCGGTTTCATCCTTTTATGGGCCAACGCCTCATAAAGTTCCTATTGTTTCACCTCTGTACAGATAAACGTTATAGTATTCACCATCTCTCGACTGGTTTGAAGCAATTGTAGTGAACAGTGTGTCACTCCACATTTTATCGTATTAATAGGACCAAAGTGTGAATGGAAAGGTTGGTTGGAGAGACAGGGTATGCCACCTATTGACGGAAAGATGTATTCTCTCTTTTCATGGCGAACGGTGGGGGTTGGCAAGTGGCTGAACTCCTGATTGGCAGATGGAATTTCGCCCGCCAAAAGGAACAAAGGGTGCGTCGGTTGCCGGAGAAGGACGACACTGGGGCACAGGTGCCTGCCCAAGCAACACCTCTGTGCGACCTCTCTGTGGATGCAGACCAAGAAGCTGTGTAAAGTTGTGTGTATAAGTGTGTTTTTCAGCGGGAAATAGTGCAGTGGTTAAACTTAAAGTTTAACTAAGTTTATGGTTGCTTGCCGCCGCGGTTGGACCTCCGGATCGACTAAGGATAGTGATCTAGTGCATCTACACAACATCATGCACTTGAGAAGGTGAATATAACATTACCACTGAATTGTTTAGGAATCAAGACTCCCGTAAACGTTCCTGGGTGAAGCGATTCACAAAATAAGAAGTTCTCATGTCCAGTAAAATTGTTTATAATGAGCTAGTCGGACAATTTGTCATGAGTCAACAGCGTGTTAACATAAGTCTCATGTAGGGTGGCCCCCATGGTATCAATGTTGTTATTTTTGATAATTATAAAAAAAAGGAAGGTGAATGTTATATTTTTTTATAATTAAATTCATCAAGTTTCATATGTGAAAATAAATGTCTAGTTATGTTTGTGAATCTTTTGTTCAGAGCAAATTTGACCCATTCCCCGCAAAATTGAGATGCTTATGAAATATCAATGTAAGAAGAATTGATCTAATATTAAAATTAATGTGAATGCAAAATATATTAAATTTCCATAATTATCATTGCTATTTAATCACAGAGACGGTCGGACCGTCACATATGGCCCCCAACGTGGGCTTATAGAAATTTGATCCAAAAACAATCAGTAATAATTTTTTTTTCTCTTTATAATTTGTAAGTGTATTTTATCAAAATGTTCAATTTGCAGCCTGATGAGTGTGAACGAGATGCAGCCATGCTTTCTGTTATCATGTTCAAATGAATGCTACTTACTAATTTAATTTTCAGAGGAGCAGAACAACATGTTATGTGTCCATGTTTGAAAGTATGATTTTGATTTAATATGCTTGTCTAGGTTATTTTACTGTATCCATGTTTCATTCTGTGATAAATGTTTGGTCGTGTGTTGCTGTGATTTCCACATGTTTGTATAACGGCGTTGCCATTCTGTGATTTGATAGGTGGTCCTGAAATCAGTTTTGTTAGAGGAGTTTAAAAAGAATTCGTTGTATCACTTGTTTATTGCGTGGAGTTTAATGTCTTGGGTAATGTTAAGTTGTAAAAGTGTTCCTTTGGTAAAGAAATTTACGCGCAACATCTTTTAAGACCGAACTAAAATTCTGAGTGATAAGTGCTTAAAGAATTCCGCATTTAATAAATAAATGAATCAATAAAATGGCGGGACAAGGTGAAGCAGAAGTAAATTCAGTTTCAGGGAGCGCCGAAACAATAATGATGTCAGGGTCTCAAGATAATTTTCATGTAGACAATAGCACTGTGGAAAAGCCGGGTACATTCGCGCGAACTGAAATTCATGCCACAAGTATGATACACGACACTCACACTCGACCAGTAGAAGACACACAGGTCTCCGGATATCAGTCCATTTTACCAGACCATCTGAGATCAATGATGCAAATATTGCTAGATGGTGTGAATACTCAGATGAATACTTTAACAGAACAGATAAACGCTCGTCTCAATGCTGTTAATGAGGGACAAGAGCAACTTCGATCACAATTGATAGGAGGACAGAAGGAGTTAGGTGTCAAGTTAGGGAACCAACTTCAAAATTTTAAATGTGAAATGAAAGAAAATTTCGAAAATTTCAAGAAAGATGTTCGGGAAGAAATTCAGATCGTGAACAATGTGAATGACAATTTAATGTCAAGATGTGAAAAATTAGAAGCAGCTAGTGATAACGCGGAAATAAATATTGCAGACACCCGTAAAGAGATCGGTAGTCTTAGAAAGGATACCGAAAAGAGAACGGCAGATTTGTCAAAAGAAGTAAATGAGTTCAAAGAAAGTACCACAAGTAGATTCTCAGGGATAAATGGACACATCAGACAAATTGATAACAAAATTTCTTCACTAAATGAAGATGGAAAAGATCAGCGGGAAGCACAAATATCTTTTCGGGCAGACATTATATCAAAATTCACGGGGATAGAGGAGGTTGTTGCTTCGCTTAAGAATGTTCAAAAGCATCAGGGTACTTGCACACATACATGTATATCAACAAAACAAGTGCATATTGAGTTAGATTTGCCAAAATTTGGTGTGAAGAAGGGAAAGAACCCGAAATTTTTCCTTGCGGAGCTCGAAGAATATTTCGAAATAAAAAACATACCGGATTCACTTAAAATGAAGATAGTACAATTATCTCTTGAAGAAGAAGAGAAATTATGGCTGGCCGTATCGTGTCCAACAGGTGTGACCTACGAACAGTTCAAGATAATGTTTCTAAGATCTTATTGGTCTCCAAGAGCACAAGCTCAGATCCGAAGTCGGGTATATCAGGGGCGTTATGAAAAAAAGAATGGGGAAACCATGGAAGCATATGTTGCTAATTTGGCAAGGTTATCCCGATATCTTGACCACCCTGTGGAAGATGAAGAGCTAATAGCTACAATTGGGACCCATTTTCGACCAACGATACGTTGTCATATAAATCCTGTCACAATAAAAACTTTGGACCAGCTGTTAGAAACTTTACGGAACTTGGATGACAGTGGTATTGAGCAGATACATGAACGTCAATCGAAGCCAGAAATGAACCAGAATCGGCAGAATCACGGCGGGGAACAAAATCGTCGTGGATTTTATAATCAAAATCAAAACCGCCAGTATAATAGAAATCAACACTTTCAGGAGAGAGGTAATAACAAAGAAATTCCGCAGGAATCTAGAGTGCACATAAACTCAATTTCCCATATCAAACAACAAGGAGAGCATGAGGGAAAGCCCGGAAACGCTGATGAGAATTTTTTTGAGAGAACCGATTCAAACGAAGCGAGGTCACAATGAGATTTGTTGGGGGACGTCGAAAAGGTGGCATCTATCAGTGAATTAAAATACTGGAGGGGAAACGGACCTGAAAATATAAGTGACGATGAAGATTTCGACACAAATAACTGCCCCATGCCTAACCGATGTCCCCGATTGAACGCTACGGTATATGGAATTGATTGTTATGTTCTCATTGACTCAGGATCACAGGTGACAGCTGTAGCCGAAGAATTTGTACGTCGCATACAGACGCGTGAAATTAAGTTAAAAATTGTACCGGCGCCCGTGCGAAATTTGATTCCTGCATTTGGGTCGCGGGAAAAGCGGGTAAATACACAAGTGTTACTGCCACTTCAAGTAGATGATGAATGTATTTATGTGGTGGCGATAATAATCCACGGATTGTCTGTAGATATAATCATAGGATGTGATACTTTGGAAAAGAAAGGGACGGTGATAGATTGGAAAAATCATACCATTAAGGATCTTATGCCCAGGACGATAGTGTGGTCGGAGACACAGAAAGGGAGAGAAGATACTGATCAACCAGTTAGACTTAATCGACTTAATCCCGAGGGATCAGATGGAATGGACCAGTTAGACTTAATCCCCGAGGGACCAGACGGAATGGACGAAGAAAGTCTAAACCAACCGCAGGCAAACATCTGTGCACTCGTGGACGAACGGAATGAAATTTTGGATTTATTGAATACCAGTATAAATTCTAATGTAAATTTGACCAAGCCCCACAAAGACCAGTTAAAAGAATTAATCAAACAGCACCTGCCAGTGTTCTCGTATAGACCGGGAAAAATCAAAGGATTTGTGCATACATTTCGGATGACGGACGGTGGGCCCTTAAAGGCACGCACTTATCCCATCCCACAAAAATTGCGTCATGCAGCAAAAGAAGCTATTAATGCACTAGAGCAACAAGGTATCATTTCCGCGGGACCGTCACAACATATTAATCCACTTATATTGGTATCGAAAACGAGATGGAAGCGTGCGTGTATGTCTTGACGCTAGAGCGCTAAACTCCCGCATGGAAAGAGACGGAGAACGATCCGAAGTGATAACGGATCTGATTGCCCGTTTCCACGGAAAACGGTGGCTAACTACCTTGGATATTACAGCAGGGTTCAATCAGGTAGAGCTGCATCCAAAATGCCGTGAGTACACATCCTTTGTCTTCGAAGGCAGGCAATTTGTTTTAACCGAGTCCCGTTTGGATTAAAAAACTCCTCAGCTGCTTTCATCCGCGCTATGAATGGAGTTCTCCCAGCCGAAATAAAAGATTTTTGTGTAGTGTATATTGATGATTTATTGGTAAGCTCGGAAACATTTGAGCAACATCTAATGCACCTAAGATTACTGTTCAAGGTACTACAAGATAATGGTATCACACTGCGTCCGGATAAAGCCACTATATGCGCACAAAAGGTCAATTATCTAGGATACGTTATTTCTCCGCAAGGCGTTTCGCCATCAGAAGAGAAAATCAGCGAAATCGTCGACCTTCCCCACCCAACCAAGCTAAAAGAGTTGCGAAAATTCTTGGGAGTATGCGCGTACTACAGGGGCAACATTCCAAATTATGCAACAATTCTCCACCCATTATATGGATTGCTAAAGGGAGGAAAGCGTTGGGAATGGCAATCCATTCATGAGGAGGCCTTCAACGAAATAAAAAGGGCATTCCAAAACAATGTATGTTTGTCACATCCAGACTATGAAAAACCATACTATTTGTATTGTGATGCGAGTTTAAAAGGATTGGGGGCGTGTCTCCAACAGATGGACGATAATGGAAATTTACGCATTGTAGCTACAGCTAGCAGAACGTTGAAAGTAGCGGAAACTAGATTTTATGCTAGTGAGATAGAAATGCTATCTATATATTTTGCCGTTCATAAATTTAAAGCTTATCTTCTGGGTAGCACAACATATTTGAAGACCGACCACCAGGCCCTGACGTTTCTCAGAAATGCCAAGTTTACTAGTAGCAGGATAGCAAGGTGGGCTATGTTCCTGCAACAGTTTGACATTCAGATACACTATTGTAAAGGTTCAGAAAATGTCATGGCAGACTTTTTGAGTAGAAATGCAAAGGGAAGCGCTGTGAATGACGGGCCAACGTCGGATCATCGGGAGGCATTAATAGCTGTTATGACGTTCCACGACGGATCCAGTCCGGAAGAAATTAGAGCAGACCTCATAACTGCACAAAAGCGGCAAAAGGAGATTGAAAATGTTAGGCAACTTTTGGAGAACGGAATTGGTGGACATGATGTACGTACCAGGAACATAACGATGCATTGCACGATGTTTGACGATGTATGTTTCCGAAGGGAAAATGCCAAAGAGTGTTGGAAAATATGGCTGCCGCAAGAAATGGTTGGGAGAATAGCACGCCTGTATCATATACAATTCGGGCATCAGGGATCAGAAAAACTGTATAAAATGATATCTGAAGAATGGTACGGAACATCATTTAGACGAGAGGTTGCAAAATGTACGCGCACGTGTGACACGTGTCAAAGGATAAAGTATTCAAATGTGCATTGCGCAGGGGAATTTACGCCAATAACCACCAACCGGCCAAGACAACTGGCCTGTGTCGATCATTTTGGGCCATTACCGAAGGGGCAATTTGCCCGCCAATTCATTTTTGTTGTAGTCGACGCATTTTCAAAATATGTGAAGCTTTATGCTGTATCAAGACTGAACACAAAGAGTACTTTGGACATTATATTAAAAAAAATATGTGGCAGAGTGTGGTAAACCGGAAACGATTTTATCAGACCACGGTACTGTTTTTACTAGTCCCCGATGGAAACAGACGTTAAATGATGCAGGTATTAAAACTGTAATGAGTTCAGTGAGAACCCCTCAGACTAATCCCGCTGAAAGGTATATGCGTCAGTTAAGTACTTATTTTAGATTGTTGGTCGGTGACAAGCATAACTCATGGGTGAGATACTTGGGCGAAATTGAGAATATTTTCAATCTAACATATCATTGTACCACAGGTTGTAAACCGGCGGAATTACACTATGGGGATCGAATAAAGCCACTCGCGGAGAAAATCGCTAATCACCCAGAGTCGGATATAAAGGAAGATCTGGCGGATAGAGAAATGGTCGCGCGTGAATTCATTCATGAGAGGGCTAGAAAGCGCAAGAAAAGAGAAGATAGGCGAGATACAAAATCTTACGAAGTAGGACAATTAGTCCTTGTCAAGAATATTCGCCCGTCTGATGCTCAACATAAAAAGATCTCGAAGTTTTTTCACATATACCATGGTCCATTCGAGGTTTGTCAAAAAGTGGCACCAAACGCATATGTGCTCACCAACGGCAAGCAGAAGTTTGGCCCACAGAATGCCAGAAATTTGAGAGAGTACAAAACAGTATAATGTGTTGTGAATTTCAGATGGTTGAACAAGTAATGAGTAGTTATAGTAATGAGTAGTTATAAAGGAGCTATGATTAATTGTTCTTTGTAGGCTTACAAAGTTGTTAGTTAAAAAAAAAAAAAAAAAAATAACTGAAAGCAGAAATTGTTTTATGATAGAAGTAAGGTAGAACAATTCAATGCCACTCTGAATATGTGAATAAGTATTACTATACAGGATCAGATGGCATTGCGATCATTTTTTTTGTTAAAAAGAAAAAATCACTATATACAAGGTAACAAAATATTTTGTTTAATATTCTGAACGACAGTTCATTTTGATGATTTTTGTTTATAATTTTTCTTGCATCAATGAAAATGTTTTTCTGTTTATATGTCCAATACATGTTAGTGTTAATTGTTATGTAGTGACATTTGAGGGATGTCTGATGGATAAGATTCCATATATATATTTTAATATTGCCGCATGAACGCCAGTGTACCGTCTGCCAGCATGGCGCAGCGGGTAGCGTCACGAATTGCGGTACCGAAGGTCGCCGGTTCAATCCCGCCCACTTACAAAAATTATTTAATTCTGTTTATTATTTCCAGAAGATTCTACATGTTTCCTAAGGTCACTTGTAACTTCTACACATTTCATTTGTTAACTACTCTTGTAATCTCTAGTACGTTCTATCTGTGTATAAATAGAAGAGCATTCTGCCCAAGAGGCAGTCAGTGCTGCGTGTATGTTTGAGTTCTCAATAAACCTGTTCTCAGTTTAAGTGCTGTGTTCATTGACAAGTAACCTTCGAATTCACACCTGTCCCGGTTCCAACGCGACATAGTTTGGTGGAGACGCCGGGTACCCTGTGCAACAGCTGCATCATCGTGGCTCCGATTAGGCAACGTAAAAGTCGCCGCCTACACGGACTGGAACCGGACTACAAAGGATATACTCAGTACGTCCTTCCGAAAGTCCGCGTCATTAGGAAACCCATGGCGGCAAGCCAGCTGCACATTCGACACCCATCGGTGTTCTCTGGAGACGCTGGACAGGATCCTAACAAATGGCTAAAAGGGTTCGACCGAGTCGCCAAGTACAACAAGTGGGATCATACCATGTGCTTGGCAAATGTTTATTTCTATCTGGACGGAACCGCCCAGCAGTGGTTCGAGAACAACGAAGAAAAACTGAATAACTGGGAAATGTTCCAGACGGAACTTAAGAAAACGTTTGGGGACCACCAGCGACAAATCCGCTCGGCGGAAGAACAACTGAAGAACCGGGCCCAACGACATGGGGAGCCGACGCAATCTTACATACAGGATGTTTTGGCCCTATGCAACGTAGTCAACCCGAATATGACTGAAGCCGACAAAATCACGCACCTAATGAAAGGTATTGCAGAAGACATGTACCAAGCTCTTCTGATAAAAGACGTCGCTACGACGGAAGAGTTCATCAAGTAGTGCCAGCGGATTGAGGAGATGCAACAAAGGAGGGTTGGGCGAAAGAAGTATGACAGACTTCCCAGCGTAGTCCCTATGGCAGTTGTGGAAGACCAGCATGACTTTGCGTCTCTCATACGACAAATTGTGAGAGAAGAATTACAACAGTTCATGGCAGCTGGGACTCTTGAACCGAGTGAGCATCAGATCATGGCCATGGATGTAAGCCCAGTGGGTCATGAAGGAGCCGACGCGGCGGAAAAAGAGGTATTTCAGACAATAGCTCCTGTCTGCCGAGCCAATCGCACTCGACGTGAAGAATGGCCTCGCCCTGATATGACGTATGCTGCAGCTGCCAAACGGCAGCCTAGGAACCGGCCGACACGGCCACAACCAAATCCTCCGGCACCTATGACGTCCCGCAGACGAACGGACGTCTGGAGGACAGAAGACAACGCGCCAGTATGTTTCCACTGTGGGCGCCCTGGACATGTCATACGCTACTGCAGAGAGAGAAGACGAGTATTTGACGATTATTTTGCCGCAAGACGTCCGCCATCCGAACAGTTCTACCCCAGGCAGCCACCCGCTGACGAGTTCGGTCGACCTACGGGAAGAAGCCCATCGCCGTACCCTAGACGAGGTCGATCCCCGACGCGCCGCTGCCGTTCATCGTCGCCGGACAGAGCTACCAGCCGCTCCCCTAGCCGCCGCACGCAGGAAAACTAAGCAAGGCGACCATCTACGGAGGTGAGGCCGCCGCAGATGAAAATCCTCCATGGATGACAGTCACTAAGATGTCGGGAAATCTCATCAACGTTATAATCGACGGCCAACCTGTCCGGGCGCTGGTTGATTCAGGAGCTTCTTTCTCCGTATTGTCGGACAATTATCGTCGCACACTAAAGAAGACAATGTTCCGTGATACGGGGGCAACTGTGCTAAAGGTCGCAAATGGAAAGTACGTCCAGCCAGCTGGAGCTTGTGTCGCGAGAATAACCATCAACAACAGGACCCAGCCAGTTGAATTTGTCATTTTAACAGAATGTAGTCATAATGTCATCCTTGGATGGGACTTCCTTAAGGCATCCCAAGCTGTCATTGACTGTGGAACGTCTGAGCTGCAAATTGAAGAAGTCGTTGCGACGGGTACACGTAACACAGAATCTTCTGGGAAGTTATTCGCCGTTGACAACGTGACAATCCCGCCGTTCGCAATGAGAAGAGTCCCAGTCAAAAACACGGACGACCGCAACCTTGAAGTGCTTGTCGATAGTAGAAAGTTTATTAGGCTCACGAAAGAAATCTACATACCAGCGGCTATCATAAGCATTATCGGTGGTCGAGGAGACATTTGGATCACCAACTGTCACGAGCAGTCACAAATTATCCCCAAGGGAATGTGCATAGGGACAGCTGAACCAGTCCAGGAGGGCGAGCTCAACGTCATTAACGAAGATCCATGCTCTGTTACTAGTACCGACAACACGCTGGAGGAAACAACTATGGAACTGCCAATAGGGTCCGGCCTGACCAAGGAACAACACCACCGGGTGTTAGCTATACTACGCCAATTCTCTGGTGTATTCACACCCCAGCAAAAAAAAGGTCAGACGAAACGGCCCACGATAAAGCATCGTATCAATACTGGGGATCATCCGCCCATTAGCCAGCGCTCGTACCGATTGTCACCAGTCGAAAGGCGAATAATTCGAGAGGAAGTGGAGAAGATGTTGCATAATGACATTATTCAACCTTCGGAGAGTCCTTGGTCATCTCCGGTGGTCCTCGTAAAGAAGAAGGATGGTACGTGGCGATTCTGTGTCGACTATCGGCGGCTGAACAAAATCACAAAGAAAGATGTCTACCCACTGCCGCGCATCGACGACGCCTTAGACTGCTTGAAAGGAGCTACATACTTCTCAACCATGGACATGCAGACAGGCTACTGGCAAATCGAGGTTGACGAAGCTGACAGAGAAAAGACGGCTTTTATTACACCTGATGGCCTCTATGAATTCAAAGTAATGCCATTCGGATTATGCAACGCTCCGGCCACATTCGAACGCATGATGGACAACTTACTTCGACACCTTAAGTGGACGACGTGTCTTTGTTATTTAGATGACATTGTTGTTTTCTCGAAAACATTTGAAGAACATCTGAGTCGCCTGTCAACGGTGCTGAAGTGTGTTCAGACTGCAGGACTCCGCCTCAATCCGAAGAAGTGCCTCTTCGTCGCCAGAGAGATAAAAATCCTGGGGCACCTGGTCAACGGAGATGGCGTCCGCGCTGATCCAGATAAAGTAAGGGCAGTCATGGAATTTCCAACTCCTCAGCACATTCGTGATGTGAGAAGCTTTCTTGGGCTGTGCTCATACTTCCGGCGTTTCATAAAAGGATTCTGTAACATGGCACGTCCACTGCAAGAACTTTTGCAGGGAGACGCCAAGTTTTACTGGGATGAAACTAAAGAAAGATCTTTCCAGGCACTTAAGGAGGCTCTAACTTCCGCACCAGTTCTAGCCTTATACGACGAGAATGCAGAAACTGAACTTCACACTGACGCCAGCGGTTATGGGATCGGTGCAGTGCTTGTGCAAATTCAGGAAGGTGCTGAGAAGGTGATAGCCTATGCATCAAGAGTATTCTCTAAGCCCGAGATAAACTACTCTACAACCGAGAAAGAATGCCTCGCAGTTGTCTGGGCTATCAACAAGTTTCGTCCGTATTTATTCGGCAAACCTTTCACCGTCGTAACAGACCACCATTCTTTATGTTGGCTAACCAGCTTGAAGGATCCATCAGGTCGACTAGCAAGATGGGCACTTAGACTTCAAGAGTACGACGTCACGGTGGTATTCAAAAACGGACGCAAACACAAGGATGCCGACAGCCTTTCAAGGAATCCTTTAATAGAACACAACAGCATGAATGGAATTTCAGCCCTCGCTGAATTAGGTGACGTTGCAGCTGAACAGAGGGAAGATTCAGAGTTATTAAGAACCATAGACGCCTTGGAGAAAGGAGAACCGGCCAAAGGAGGGTTTCAATTGATAGATGGGACATTGTATAAGAACAACTACGATCCACTAGGCCCCAAGTGGCTTCTGGTCGTTCCAGCTCATCTCCAGCCAGCTATTCTCAAGTATTTCCACGACGCTCCAATATCCGGTCATCTGGGATTTGTGAAGACCCTGGACCGAATCAGACGCAGGTATTACTGGAAGGGTCTCTACCGATCTGTCAAGCATTATGTGAGTCACTGTAAAGAGTGCCAGCGACGGAAACATGTGCCGCAATTACCTCCAGGTCATCTAGTACCAATTCCACCTGCAGCAGTTCCATTCCACCGAATTGGGATCGACCTTTTGGGGAGGTTCCCGAAGTCGACAACCGGTAACCGATGGATAATAGTCTGCACCGACTACCTCACGCGCTACGCTGTCACCAAACCTGTGCCGACTGCAGAAGCTCCAGAGGTTGCAAAATTTCTAGTAGAAGACATTATTTTGAAGCATGGAGCACCACGTGTGATGATATCCGATCGTGGAAAGGTATTCCAGTCAAGACTAGTATCAGAGGTCATGTCAAGATGCGACGTTGTCCACAGGATGACAACTGCATACCACCCTCAGACAAACGGTCTCACAGAACGCTTCAACAAGACATTAGCCGATATGCTGTCGATGTATGTGGATGTTGAGCAGAAGGATTGGGATACAATACTGCCAGTGGTCACATTTGCTTATAATACAGCAAGGCAAGATACGACAGGCTTCACTCCGTTTTTTCTGCTCCATGGCCGTGAAGCTGAGACCACAATGGATACGCTGTTCCCATTCCAGCCGGACGACACTCAGGATGACTATATAAAACAGCTCATTACCAGGGTCGAAGAAGCAAGACAGCTGGCTCGCATACGAACACTGGCCACCCAGGAGAGGGACCGTCAGCGGTATGACGGCAAGCACCGACCTGTTGCGTACAACCCAGGAGATCTCGTATGGATTTTTACCCCTGTCCGGAAGGTTGGGCTATCAGAAAAGTTACTGAAGCGGTACTTTGGTCCGTATCGTGTCATACGCCGCCGGTCAGACGTCACATACGAAGTCGAGGATTATGAGCCGTCTTCGAAACGACGAAAGCGAAGGGACATTGTTCACGTCCTCCGCATGAAGCCTTACTACAATCCTGACGAGCAGCTAGGCACAACCAGCTTCTTGTTCAAGGACTCTGAGGACGGTTTGGATACTGAGGAAGTCGGACAGGAAGATAATAGTACAAACAGGAGGGGCCCTCCAGAACTGCCATACAGAGGACCCACGACAAGATCAAGATCCAGGACACTTCAGCGTGCCCCAAAAGAAATCTAACAGCGGGACGCTGTTTTCCTCAGGAGAGGGAGCAATGCCGCATGAACGCCAGTGTACCGTCTGCCAGCATGGCGCAGCGGGTAGCGTCACGAATTGCGGTACCGAAGGTCGCCGGTTCAATCCCGCCCACTGACAAAAATTATTTAATTCTGTTTATTATTTCCAGAAGATTCTACATGTTTCCTAAGGTCACTTGTAACTTCTACACATTTCATTTGTTAACTACTCTTGTAATCTCTAGTACGTTCTATCTGTGTATAAATAGAAGAGCATTCTGCCCAAGAGGCAGTCAGTGCTGCGTGTATGTTTGAGTTCTCAATAAACCTGTTCTCAGTTTAAGTGCTGTGTGTAACAAATCTTAGAATTTCGCATAACGAAATTAGTTGCTGAGATAGCAGGTTCAGTTGAAGTATATGGGAACACCCTTTTAAAGACATTTTTATAGTTAATTTTTGATAATATTTCCCAGTAATATGTCCTAAATAAGTATTTGTTCAAGTATAAGCAGTAAATTCAATAGTTAAATTCATTTAAACAGCTGATCAGAAACTTAACCTCAGATTTGTATAGGTAGTGTTTGACTTTCATTTAGTTTCAATAAACCAAGATATTTCGTTAGTTTAAAAGATGTTTAGGTAGATATATAGCCAGTAGATAATTAGTTTTGTTATTTAAAGATCTTACTTAGAGTCTGAATATGTTTGAAAGTGATTTGCCGGTTTTGAATTTTATCACGTAATTTTTCCACTCTAAACACGAAGCATTTAGCTATCAGGAAAACAGTTAAGAAGTCAAGTGATAGAGATAAAGTATCGTAATTTAGGTTTAGATAACATATTAAAGTTTTAGAAAGATTCATGTAACCTAAAGATCGTTTTTGAATATAATTTGATATAGCCAGACATGTGATTTAGGTAAAAGTTCGATATTTCAGTCTTTTTCGGGGATTCATGAAAAGAATATTATATTCAGAGTAAAAGTTTATTTAAAATTAAAGACTTCTGTAAAAGATTCATTTCAAAATATTAAAGCATTTTATAGTAATAAAATAAAATGGGTTTTGGCGCGAGTAAGCAATGATGCAATCGCTCGACATTCGCCGAGGGTGATATCTACAAAAATTCGTAATAAATCAGGGAATTAACTTAGAGATTCCAAATTTTTACAGTAATAGTTTTTCAATAGGGAAATTTGTTTAGAGTTATTTTCAAGTCAATATTCGAAATATTTCAAGACATTAAATTTTATTTTCGAGTTTTAGACCATTTTAAAAAAATAGGTAAAATTCTTTATTTGAAATCAGGTAATAGATGAGCAATAGGAGAATAGAATTAAATTTGTTTCAGCTCGATAGAAGCAATATTTCGGTAGTTATGGCAATCACATCTTTACGACACTTTTCTGGCTAAACTATTAAAGTAACAACATTTTTTATAATAACTTAATTCGACGTTTGTAATAATATCTTGCTACTATCAAAATTTCAGAGAGCTAGGATTAATTTTACTGTCATGATCAAATTGGATTTCGCAACAGTTGTCAGAAACTGATCAGCTATCGTATCAAACCCCTGGGAAAGTCAAGACAAGGAAGTTCTCACGGTCTGATTCTATATATACCTCCCCCTTAGCCTAAGCGCGCCCATTCGTGAAGACCCATTCGTAAAGACGCATTCGTAAAGACGCACTCTTCTAGAAGCAGCAGTGAGACGATGTAAACGCGTTATGTCGGGTGGCTAGCTCTTGGATCGTGGCGCGGGCAACTTTTAGTTTGTTCAACATCAAGTAGAAATTTTGTCAGCTTAGGGAAGTTTTATTCTGAAGATTCATGTAATTGAGAAGTAATAGTAACGTGGGGTTTCGGTCGTGCTCGAGTGGTCAGTCGAATCTGTAAAATTAAATTTGGAAAAGTTGTCTGAATGCCTATG